>CM069441.1:311413-337762 GCA_035610835.1 Ophiura sarsii
GGCACAATTTGATACCAAAGTTGCCACCTAACAACAAAGATAAACCATGATTAGCACCATTTGAAGAAAATTAGACACTTTCAAAAGTCACATTTTCAACGCACGCAAGCCGCGAGAAAATGCTGTGCGTGGCACTTGAATGGCCGGGAATGAAATGGATATTGATCACGTCGTGCCTGAGCGAGCGGATATTTGATTATGAACAGGTAAAATGTGATCTTTTCTTCTTCTTTCTATTGAAAATGTGACTTTTGAAAAGTGACTAATTTTCTTTAAATGGTGCTAATCATGGTTATCTTTGTTGTTTAGGTGGCAATGTTCGTATCAGATTGTGCCGGAAAGATTCATCCAAATGTCTATCGAGTTTGTTGGTCAAAAAATAATCGGAAGCTACTTTAAAGGACCTAAACAAAGTGTATGACTTTCTTTTGTTGAGCACTTTATATTGCCATAATGGAATAGAGGGTTCGCACTTTTAATCAAGCCTGTTTTTTATCCTGTTTTTTATATGATATACATTTTGGCATTTCATTTGATGATAACGGTTTTACATTTATTTTATTGGTTTTAGATCAAGATATAAACCAATGCGACAGTAATCCATGCTTAAATGGTGGTCAATGTCTCGATGGGCAATTGAAATACGTCTGTAACTGCGAAACAACAGGTTGGCAAGGGAACATGTGCGAAATAGGTAAGTCCGTATCCATAAAATGCAAAAGTAAATCATAAGGCGACGAGAAAAAAAAATGGAACCTGCGAATTTGGAGATCTTTCTCCCACCCCCTTCCTTTTCTTGTTTCAAAACTTTCATAATTCTCAAAATTGCTGTTTTATTCTTTAAATATCTGTCGTTGTTTTTACGGTCACTTATCAACATCGTGTCTCAGGATGCTAAGAAAAAACTGTTTGTTTTCGTCTAAGCTACTAAGTAAATTCCCGTTCTACGCCGATGGTTTTCGCATAGTGTTTTCTATACTGCATGGATGGTGAAAATTCTCACAGGCATACCATTTTCAGTGATTTTACAGTACCAAAGATTTTCTAGTGCAGGGATGATCATCTCTATTGAAATGTCGTTAAGAACTGATACTATGTGTGTTTCAAAGCACGTTTGAAAGCGCGGTGATTAGTATGGGCATTGGTAGTCTCTTGAGACAACAGCATGGCCATTGTAGTGGCTGTTGTGACATCATAACTACGTTAAAAAGAGATGACACGGTAAAGGCGTAAATAATTCTAAGAATTTCAAATGTACGTAACTATATTTGTGATAATTGAACTTAACCAGGCTCCACCCAGTGTTTTATAGAATTAAACTCGAACCCACGCGCACATGGATAATTTGTGCATAATGTTCAGATCAATACTAATACGGTGGCTATGTAAGACCGATTCTTGAATACGCTGATGTAGTTTGGCACTCAACTATTTCTGTCAAACAATCAAAGGACTTGGAATCCATCCAAAAAAGGGCTTGTAGAACCATACTTGGGAATCAGTATGAGTCTTATGATGAAGCCTTGGGTAATTGCCATTTTGACACTTTGTCTGGAAGAAGGGAGAAGCATTGTCGAAGATTTGCTGAAGGGCTTCCTAAAAATGAGAGGACAAAATATCTCCTCCCTTCTACCAGACTGGAGTGTCATGGCAGATCACTTCGTAATAGTGGCAACTTGACCCAATTTCATTGTAGGACTCAGCGTTTCCAAAATAGTCCTGTTCCTTATTTTGTCAATATTTTAAACTATGATTAGGTACCCATTATCTCTCACGACTGGTCGTGCAGTAAAGTAATTCCATGATGTGTGACATTTTGTTGTTTCTTAATTTGTGTAGATTTTATCTTTAATATATCTTTATTTGTAAATTGTGATTCAATCCTACAAGTGCAATATTTTGATGTTGTTAATGTGCATTTTTATATCGTAATTTTAATATTGTATATTTCTCTTTTCTGGATTCACTCCCTACCAAAAACAATCTGAGCCGCTGGGGTAAAAGAACCAACATTAAATGTGACCTCTGTGGCTACAAAGAAACACTTCACCATGTTTTAAATAATTGTAAAACCATGTTAGACCAAGGTCGCTACACCTGGCGTCATAACTCTGTTCTCCGCATAATCCAGGACACCCTTAGTGATGTTAGTGATCCCTCATGGAAGTTTTTCTGTGACCTTCAAGGGGCTACAAAAATTGCCGGGACCACAGTTCCGCCCGACATCCTCCCTACCCAACAAAGACCGGATCTTGTCCTCATCAATCAAGGCACAAAGTCGATTATTATTTTTGAACTCACTATTCCGTTCGAGCGTAACATCGATTCTGCTCATGATCGCAAACTCAATAAATACGCCGGCCTTGCCAGTGACCTGCGAGAACAGGGTTATGACACCAAGCTCATATGTGTTGAAATTTGTTCCAGAGGCCTTATTTCAAATTCAAATAAGAGTTCCCTACAATCCATTTCCCCCCTTCTTTCCATCAGCAAAAAAATAAAATGTTAAAATCCTTGAGTCAGCGTGCAATAACATGTTCATATTCTATTTTCTATTCCAAATATGACAAACAATGGTCATCGAGCATCAATTAATTATATCTTGCTTACTCAGTGCAATATCCTCAGTCCTCTCAGTGTTTTTCTGGGCACATTTCATTGCTAAATTTTTATATTTATGTATAGTGCAATACTTTTATTATGGAAAGCAGGCTTTCCTGACCCTTTTGGTCCTTTTATCCCACAGTTTTAAATTGGTATTCATTTCCAGCTTTGTATGTTTTCATTTGTATGTGTCTGATTATAATGTATTGTGTGCAATGCCTGCGGATGATGGTGAAAGGCCCATTGCCAAATCCATCCTCTAGTCTGGCTTTATATGTTTACTTTTCAATGTTTTTAAATAAAATTGGAATGATTTAATTAAATATGTAATTTGGCCTGCGGGCCACGAGATGCTTCTGAATAAAATACCAATAATAATAATAATAATAATAATAGATTGCGTTCCTCAGATAGGCCTTTGGATGGTTATACATTTAAGCATAAATGTATCTGTTTGTTGGGGCAATGAGAGAAATATATAGGCTTTTGTAATATAATGTGTACATTTACCTGATGCATTACAGACACGGATGAATGTGTACAAAGCCCTCCTGTTTGCCACACCAGCGCAACCTGCACTAACAATGACGGAGGCTATACTTGTGAATGCAGGACTGGTTTCGTCGGAGACGGTCGTACCTGCACCGCATCAGGTATGGTATATATACCATTTAAATACTAAGTATAGACATTATTGCAAGGATTCTGTATAATCATGATATTGCCCAATGAAGTTGTGGACACTCTCTACTTATTCTGTGTTCTTGTTTTTCTCTGATCATCATCATCATTTTAGGCCACAAATAAAAAGTCGGTAGGTGAATTACACAAGAACACCGATTTTAAAGAATGCTGAACATGCATCTTTCTTCTTTCCTAAAACTCTAACTTTGATATTTAACAAACATAAACAGAATATACGAGGGTCATTCAATAAGTTCTACCTTCTACCTCATAACTTTGCTATAATATAAGCCAGTCGTATGAAATATTCTTCAATTGTAGCTTTGAATCTCAACTACAAATTCATAGTAAATTTGTCTGAGTACCGTTTGTACTCTTCTGGAGATGCTGTGAAAACTAATGGTCCATTTAGTGTGATGGAAACGGATAAAAATAGGGCCAAATGTCTCCTAAGTGCTATTCATTTGGCCAATTCTAAGAGACAAAACGTACCTATAGGTCAATTAAAACCATTCTAAATTACAGATATATATTTTGAACAGACTATAAAAAAATAAAAGTCACTATTTATTTTGGAGAAAAATGCCCTCTAATTATCCAGACAGCCTTTAGTTTTAACCCTACCCCAGAGAACTGCTGAAAAAGTCATATTTGCTTTTCTAAAGAACTATAAGAGATCTTCAATATACAGGACAAAATGGAGGGATTACAAGTCTATAATTATAAGTGATATTTTTCTACCATTGACTACCTGATTGACTATTATAAAGGTTACATATACGTAAAACTCATACAATGACTATCATGATAAGATTTAACATCCGAGGCATCACTGTGACTTGGCTTGTAACAACGAACATTTGAATGAAAAGCAGTATTCCAGTCTAAAGGCGAGCAAAACATTCGAGTTGATATTATACTATTTGCAAGCCTACAAAGGTTAATATTGCCAACCATCGAATCTATACGTGATAATACAGTATTATATTCAGAAATCATCCATTGTTTTTTATTTTCAGTATTTCAATCGTACAGTTATATATCTAATCATACAATACGGAGAGAAAACCGAAAAAACCCCACATATATTTATCGTTAGTGTAATTTTCCGTGTCCGTTGTCCAAAATCTCTCACTGGCTTTGATTGCATCATAACAAAAGTAAAACAGATATCATTTATCATTTACTATATATGTGTAGCTGTGATTTAGAGCTTTAATCATGACAAATGTCATGAGGCTGACATTCATATTAGCAATGTTATGAGTGAGGAGGTAGAACTTATTGAATGACCCTCGTAAGTATAGTTCAATTATAAGAATACGTATAACATGTACATGTATAAGGGTACGGGATAAGCATACGGTACGGATTGGGGTGTATGCATGAGACTCTCCTATTTGGTAGTTAATTTATCTTTTCATAATGTTTTTGCGAATTTTTATGTTCTTGATGTGTATGTTATTATTTGTGGCGTTGTTCACATTGTGAGTGGGGATTGTCATTAGTTCAACCATGTCAACGCTACCATTTTTGTTGTTGTTGTTGTGTTGAAGTGATGACGGTTTTCCTTCATTCAGATTTTTGTACTAATTTTGTTTTGCAATGTTGTGTCGATGCGCCTGGAGCAACAATGTTGTTGAATGTTGGCGCATTATAAGCTGCCATTATTATTATTATTATCTCACCAATAATAATTGATGCCTGCCCTTGAAATTATCTTGCCAAATTAGACTATGACGATGATTATGTTTATACATTTGCCTACTTTTGGGCTTTTGTCCGTTGCTCTTAGCCCTATTGCATAAAAGTTAAGACTACCTTAAATGAACTTGAGAGAACGACTCTTCCTAAGCCGGGATAAGAAGAATATTTGACACTAATTGTTTCGCAAAGCAACGGCGATCTCTTCAACAATTCATTTACATTATTGTATGTATTCCGTTTTCTTTGTTTCCAATCTGACTGTTATCCAATTAGGTGTTGACCCCTGTAGCCTTAACCCATGCTCAAATGGACAATGCTTAGCAACTGTTGATCTGACGTATTCCTGTAATTGTCAAACTGGTTGGCAGGGCGACGAATGTAATTTAGGTGAGCCCCACTATTCAAATTGAGATATACATGTAGGCCTACATGTAATGTATGTACTCGAGGGTCAACATGTCATTCTTTATAAATCATTCAAATCGTGTCATAATTCGGCTGCTCTGTTTGCTGACTGGAGGCCAATATAACATTTAATATGTTTAAAGGTAACTTGGCCAAACCGAAGTTGGCATAATGTGATAAACTGAAAGTGACGATACTCCTTTCAACCTTTACATTCAATTATTAGAATGTAATCCGGATGTAAAAAAGTGCTTATTAAGTTTAACTAGCAAAAACCCGTGCTACGCACAGGTGAAGCTAGGTTGACGCATGGTTGACGCAACTGTGAGAGAAAAACCTTGGCATTCAATAACCAAATTTCCAACATTCCAATCTTAACCGATAAAATCACAACAAACGGTGCCAATCTCAACCGACAAAATCACAACAAACGCTGCCAATCTCAACCGACAGTGGCAAATCTTAACTGACATGACTCTAATTTTGAGGGCAATCGCCCTCACCCCACCCCTCCTCTGGCTACGATGTATTCAAATTCCCCACTGATTTTTATGAACTTAAAAAAGGCTTTAGTTGACTGAAGGTCCATATTTCTGTAAAAAGGTCCACTTTGGCCAATCACCCACCACCCCCCCCCCCCCAATTCTCTCCCCTGGTAAAAACATCCAACTTCAACAAAATTGGCATGGCAAAAATCTTAGTTGTGTCTGGATTTATGAAACGTAGCATTCTGCACTGCAGTTGTGCCGAGTGGAATGAAGTAAAGCTGCTAACATACTCAACCTACGCTCCAACGCTTGCGCTCTCATACATGCGCATCCCAGCTTATGAAAAGGTTGAACTTGACAACGCTTGATCAGCATCAGCAAGCGGTGTTTTACGATAATTTGATTAATCAACGCTTTTTGAGAGAGAGTGAACACTACATCCAACACTCATGTTCAAATCAGGTCAACTTGATAGCGCTGCACTGAGCGTAAAAAGTACGATAACAGCGCTGGCCCAACGCTGGCTACCGTGTAGCGTTGGGCCAGAGCACAGCGTTGGAGTGTATATCTAGGTGGAGTATGTTCTCAGCTTTAGTCTTTTTCGAAGATGTGTCACAGTACGCAAGAGTATGAAAGAGTTTTGATTGTTTCGAAACACTATTTTCTCAAGTTTATAGATCAATTTTGTTATTGTTTTCAATAATTATGAGTCAAAAGTGTGGTTTAACCAAATATTTTACAGTGACCGGCTAATAGTCGTGCACACCATTATTTGGTAGTACTATAAAGTGTATTTTACATCGGAAATATGGTTTTTGCAAAATGAAAATATAACACCTAAACCTCAGACCTAATGCACTTCTTAATTGCATCCCCGGCCCGGGGGACCCGGGGATAGCGGGGATTAGGGCCGGCCGGGACGTACAAATTGCCCATGTGACGTCCCGGCTACAATCATGTACGGTCCCTGCAGGGCCAGGGACCATTTTTTGTACGTCCCCGCTACAGTCCCGTCCCCCCTTGGTAGGCATGTTCATAAAATTTTGAAAATAAATTATCTCTTTTAAAATGGAATACATGGAAACAAAGTACTTTACAATAAAAAAATGATGGTTCAACCTTGTCTGCAGGCTGAATAATAAAAAAGTTATAACCAAAAGTAGTTTGCCTCATATTGCTGAAAACTGGGCAAGTCATGCACATTTTAAATCATTTTAGGTAAAAAATGGTTTACTTTCATGATGTCCAGTTGCTTGTGTGGGGTTATTTAGACATCAGTGAATACACCCAGCTTGTTTCGTACTTTTCCGCTGGATTTAAAAGAGGTAAACATGGAGTTTTCTACATATTTTGGTCAACTTTTTTCAAAAAAAATGTCGCCCTCTATAGTCAATGATATGAACATCCCTACCCTTGGCCGGGACAAAGTGTACCGAGTCCCGGCCACCCATTTCCCATGTTTCCCAGGACAAAGTATTCACCCGGCTACAGTCCCAATGTCGCTTATTTCTTTCTGCAACTATAACGGAATGCATTTCTATGTGTTCCCTATGTGTTATTAGGCTTATTCCGTCAAGCGCATCGCATCTCCATCTTATTTATAGCAAACGCCCGGGTGTACATTTGTGTACCTTAGCGTACGTCCCCGCTACACCATTTTGTGTACACTCGTGTATGGTCCCCGCGTGGTTCCCATGCCCCGGGTCCCCAGGGGCCGGGCTTGCACTTGATAAGTGAATAAGTATCACAGTATCACCCCGGAGTATCACTAACTATATATCAGTAACATTTTGGTGCAGGGTGCAGAAATCCTATTCATTCATAATTATTTTAGATACGACATCAGCGTTTGATATTACAATAGCACTGTTTCATGCAAGGAAATAAGTTTGGTTCACAAATAAACCTGATTTTATTCATTTCATATGGATTTTAGGGACTGGATTGTATCTAGATAATTAAATCTATCGAAAATTTGTCACCATGTAAAAATGTGCAAAGCTGCCGAATTTTGAGTTTTTTTCGTCACAATTGCCACAATTTGATTTTGATAAAAATTTGCAACTTTTAATTTAGGGGAAATGCGGAATAAGGTTATGATTAATGGTAGGCCTATCTGATGATTCTGAAATTTGGTGTACTTGCGTTAGGTGCGCCACCTAATTCTTTTCTGAAGGGTTTTTCGCCAGTCAAACGGCGGTCAATCATATCGTCGTTGAAAATTAAATTGGCAAAATCCAAGATGGCATTTCACAACAACGCGATTTCAGGTTCTAATTCCGATGACCTTACGACCTCTTCCCCACAATTCCGTGTTAATTAATTGAAAAATCATATTATTTGACACTTTACGTGATGATGCTACCTAAATCAATGTCGATGAGCACAATAAGAGGAATAACGGGATAAAATGACACCAAGTACGTAAGTTTTCGTGGCGTGGTGTGGAACTGATGCCTGGTACAAAAACAACTCAAACCGGAAACAAAATGACCAACTCCGTCTTAATGTATAAGATTCTAAGGGAAAAAAACTTACATTTTTTCATCAACATTTCAAAATGGCAACTCTACTATACATAAATTGTGATGTGCCTATACACATGATACACTAGTTCTATTAATAAATCACACTGTATTTGGTAACAAGAATCTCCTATTTTTGTACTGAACAGCAGTACAAGATATTTATATTTTCAAATTGGTGGTTATTTTCCAGATATCAACGAATGTGTACAAAGACCAAGTGTTTGCCATGCTGAAGCTGTCTGCACCAACTCTGATGGTAGCTACACGTGTGAATGCCAACCTGAATACATTGGAGACGGCGTACAGTGCATAGGTATTCCATTTAACATTTTCGCATTGTTCAAAATATATCTGACGGGGAAAATAAATTACATGTGATGTCGTATCACCGGCCACATCAACTAATTCTTGATGCAACTACGATGCAACGCATTTATCGAGAAATAATAATTTCCAAGAATTTAATACCATATTAAAATGTTAAATGGATCCATTGTTTTGTGCTGTTTGTTTGGGGAAAGACCCGATGGCACAGTAGTGCTGCTAAGCTTGCTGGACTGCTAAAAAACTAGGGTTTGTCAAAAAAAAGTGTCCCGTGTAAAACATAATTCTTTTGGCCATGACAAATATGAACATTATTAGCGATTTATTGTTTATATCCATTTTGGAGCTTCCGTTATCAATATATCATGGTTATGACAAATCTACTCGGACATTTTCAGATCAGCTTTGGAAACTTTTCGATAGACATGTTAGAAGAGAGCTATTTTATTATAATCGTCATTCAGTGTGTAATTGAACAAGTAGTTGTTCATTTGAGCACAATATAGTGGTAGGCCTACATGTAGGCTACATGTAATTTCAATTACTAATTTGGAACGTTACAATTGAGACATCCCCACATTGTCATACAATGGCTGGGCACTGAAACAAGAGCTTGCTACAAATGTGATGTCGTTGAAAAGATTAACACAACAGTTTTCCATATCCATTGATATGCAAAACAATATCAATATATTACGAACGTGACTTGTTAAGGTAACTATTATGTTAAGTAAAATTTGAAAAATGTTATCACCTTATTTTGTTTGAATGTCAATCATTTCTGAATTATAACACTATCACTTAATACTGGTTTGAATTTTTATAAAAATCGTTCTTATAGCATTAACTACTCCTGAGCGCCCTGCTCCTTGTGATAGCCAGCCCTGTTTGAACGGTGGTGTTTGCAGTTATATTGAAGATATATTGGAATGTCAGTGCCAGATGGGCTTTACAGGGCAAATATGCGAAAAAGGTATGTTAAACAATGAATGATGTTTTTGTTCTTTGAAAAACAATCATTACCAGAATGCTAAAAAACAATAACAAAAACAAGCACACATGCAATCGAACAGTGATGTAGCTAGGCTTTCCATATTAGGAAGGGGTTGGGTGCGGCGAAAAATGAAAGTGATCCGACAATATTTGACAAGAAAGTCAACTATATAGTCGGAGTGGGGGCTTTGGCCACGCCACTGCAATCGAACGGTGTAAGATAACACATAATCAGATATTGACATGCACTTTCATCACTATGCAACTGCAGCTGCCAAAGTGGTTTCCCCTCTTAACGATCTAACCAGGGATCTAACTATCATTATCATCGAGGCCCATTGCAACTACTCACAGAGTGATCTCCTGTCTTTAACTTACTATTTATTACTCACTATTGCCTTTAGTCTCCTAATCCGGTGTCCTAATACTATATCATTTTTGTTCTACAAAGGAAACGTTTAGCATTTCTTCTCTTTAATGCTTTACGAAATGTCTTCCGTTATCCAGATCCAATGAATATATTAACAATCGAATGAGCGTGTACAGATTTCAGTTATCTCGTAAATGTGATTTCATTTCTATTTTTACCTGAATATATCATTTAGTGACTACGGCCACGGTAACACCAGCGACTGAACCGTATGGCTGCCAACATCCGGGGGATCTGGAGAATGGTTACGTACTTCCAGATAAACCAGATGGTGGACAATACCCAGCTGGTAAAAAGGTGGAATATTTGTGCATGGATGGTTACGATATAGAAGGACGCAATGATGTTTATTGCCAATCAGATTTCACGTGGTCTCATGATAGACCAAAATGCGTTGCAGATGGTAAGATCAGAATTCTGCACCATTTACACGCTAAAGCGATAAAGCGATAAAGCGACAGGACCGATCTTTTGTTCTTCTCGGATTTGTGTTGTTTTTCTGTATATAGGTCTATTTGATAATTGTTGAAATTGTTGTAAAATTTTTAAAAAGTTAAGTAAATCTTACCACTGCATGTCTTCAATGGGGAATACCAAAGAAAGACCCATGGACTAGTACACAATGATAGTGAGGACTAATATTAACAGAATAAGAATGGTAGGGTATTCTATATCTTAGCTATGTTTGTGGGGTGGTGTTATAGGGGGCCCACAAATGCATTTATTCAGCCGAAGAGTTACATGAATGAAACTTTTCGATTTGCAATGGAACTATACATATGGGTTTTACGACATGCTACCTCTCGCAAACACCACCATTTATGCCATGACCGAGACAGAGCCACTTATCCACCGTGTAAAGAGCCGACAGCTGAGATTTCCTGGACATATTCTTGGGTCACTATGTACCAACACATGGCCGAAGGTGACCTGGTTGTCCATGTACATCATATTTGACCTTTAAACAACGCTTAAGGGGACTTGAGGAAGTTTTTTTGTGAGAGCTGTAATTATTAAACTATGACTCAAATCTATACAAAAGTAGCCTATATAGCCCACATCTTTGAATCACTTTTTTGACCCAATTTTTTTGGACAAAAGCTACCAAAAAATGATTTTTAGTAACAAACGCCCGAATAGCTAGATGATGATGTAAAGACACTAACTTAGGGACGATATTTGTTTTAACCTAATCTGATATTTTTTGAATTTTTCACTAAAAATTGCAACAAAAAAAAGGTTTTCATTTTGTTCCACTTTTTTGGCACTTTTTTGTCAAGATTTCAAAAATTATTAGATTAGGTTAAAAAAAAATCGTCCCTAAATTAGTATTTTACATCATCATCTAGCGATTTGGGCATTTTTTACTCAATTTTTTGTTGTTGTTAGCTTTGTCCAAAAATTGGGTCAAAAAAGTGGATTTTGTGATTTTTTCAAAAATTCAACATTTTTGGTCAGAGTTGACACCAAATGTTGATTCTCTGATCTTTTTCCTTTTCAAAAATGTATACTTTTATATGCATTTGATTAATAGTTCAATAATTACAGCACTCACAATCAAAAATCAAAATCAAAAACTTCCTTGAGTCCCCCCTTAAGGGACACTGAAGGTATAATCCAAGACCGACAGATAGTCGCTCTTGCTCAAGACCGCCGTGAATGGAATGCACTTGTGGTCGCCCGTTCTGCAGCCGAAGGATGATGATGATGCAATATTGTGCTATTCAGCCGAATAGTAAGGGGATGAAACATTTTGCAATGCAAACTACTTTATACATTGGGGTTTACAAAATACCAATGACAGCAACTTCTTCCTGAGTCATGTACATGTATCTCCAAACTGGTTATTCAGCCTAAGAGGTACACAAATGTTAGAATTTGCGTAATTGTTCCATGTCAAACAATTTCAACATTGTTTACCATGGAACAATTATGCATCAGGGTTTACAAAATGACAGCTACTCTACGGGGGGCCCCAGACAACCTGAAAAGTGAAAGAGCCCCTCCCAAATGGTGTGTTTTCTGTTGAGGGCCTATCAATATCATATTTGTAATTACTTATTTTAGACTCTCTTTTTCTTGGCTTTGGTATCATCACCCCTGTAGGGAACTTAAAATCAAAAATCAGTAATTTACGTCTCAAAATCCCTATTTCAGTTCCTACACTGGATTTGCGGCTTGTGATTGGTGCAGGTATTCCAGTCGGTGTGGTTATCATAATCCTTATAGCCATATTGATCTTTGTATGTCGCCGAGACAGGTATGTTATCCACTGTAAAATAGCAACATAATAAGACATTGTTGTAAGGCCACGAAAACAACAAATTGTTCTACGAACCCGATCGACCCATTCTGTTTGATTCTTTTGTTATTGAATTTTTTAAATAATTATGTTTGACATTTTGTGAGAATTGCTGAAAATAAGGCAAAATAATTTCAGGATAGCGTACTGTTATCGATTTCTGTGAGCCGGTCGAACTCCCCCCCCCCCCCCCCCCCCCCCCTCCCCTCCCCTTACCCCGCTCTCAAATATCAAACTCGGCGAAATGACATCCTGGTAGTAAAAAAAGTAAAAATTACGGTGTTAATTACATTCGAGTTGAAATGCAGTCAACTGGCCAAAGCGATCTCTTGATCGATGTATTGGGAAGTCGCAGCAGGTCGCTGTATCAGAGGAGCAACCCGGATCGCGAAGCGACTTTGGTATACATCTAGCACAAAAAGTCCCGGACCAGGTGATTTGATGTCGGCTAATTCAAAATATATAATCGGGACCAAAAATGTGAGATATATACATTAATGAGCGAATTTCTTCTCCGCAGTTTAATACCTCATTCAAAAAAAAGAGGATACTTTTAAAGCTATGGTGATTTCAATGACCGCGCATAACAACAGCAAATTGCACTAGAAATGATTTTCTATGGGATATCATTGATTTGTGTGTTATTACTGTCATAACTGTGTGCTATCTAAACCAGCCACCTAGGTATCTGGATGAAAGGGTCTGGAGTGATAAACGCAATTTGCAGTATAAAGGGGGTGACTAGCTGTGAGGATTAAACGTCTTTTGCTGGTTAGCTGTGAGTCTTTACACACACACTTTCAGTGCGTAATCACACACAACTCAATGATATCCCATAGAAAACCATTTCTAGTGCAACTTTGTTGTTGTTACGCGCTGTCATTGAAATCGCCATAACTTTAAAAGTATCCATCCGACATCAAAACACCTGGTCCGGGACGTTTTGTGCTAGGTGTAGTGTATGTTATCAGCATTTAAGTCAATCCAAAAAGACGTTTTATGTTGCTGCTCGCGCGAAAAATTAACCCAGGGACACGCAAGCGATTTTAGCACACACTCGTGTCTCGTATGCACGGTTCGCACTATTGCGTTGTGCATAGACTAGCGACCGTCTAGTATGAATTGAGCATTGTGCGGGTACACGCTCTTCTGAGCTATACGCCTATTTGATTCGCTGCTGTTTTAAAGGTTCATCAATTTGAGACTGATTAAACGATAGATACCAAATCGTCCTATTTTGATCTTGAATCTGTTTAAAATCGAATGTGACATGACTTATGAAATAATTTCCGTTGCTCTTATCAAATTAAATCAATTAGCCGTATAGGCCTAGTTCTTTGCGATTTTACCCCTCTAATATATGATTCTACTAAATGAAAAATATTTTAAATAGACTTGACCATAATTATTACACTATTTCTATTTCCAGTTCTCGTCCCACTACTGAGGGGCCACTGGTCAGCTACAATACCCAGATTCCAAAAGATGACGGGAAAGTTTACGATAGAGCTTTAGATACAGCTGGACAGCCCAACCCCTTATACGCTGTTAATATAATATCGAGTCCGCATCCTTCAGCAGCTACACTTAACAGACTATCCAATCATATATACGCTGAAGTAGAAAGACCCCCTCTTGATCCTCCGCGGGATCCTCCGACGTATCTTTCTGTTATTTCCAACGACATGAACGACGAGGATCCAGAGAATCAATATGCCCATATGCGAGGGGGTGTACATGTTGATCGATAGATGTATGGTCTACCAATGTCAATAGCTATACCATGTATACGGTATGTTAAATGGCCGCAAATTCCACGAGCCTTAAGCCACAGGTAAAAATACCTCCTGTAATAACGGGAGCCAACAGTTGGTGAAACACTCTCCCAACTATGAATCATGCTTTGCTAACCTCTGGCTTTCTTGTTCCGTATAATTTAATTACCCAGACACCTTATTTGTGTATCGAAATCACAGTTGTTATGGTTGAACTTGTACCTATTGGTATAGACATACTGGTAGATATAAAATAAATTAATGTAACACGTAGTATCGACACAAACTATAACGAGAAACACAAACACCACATCCGAAGATGAGAAGGGTTACCTATCACACACCAGCATATAGCTCAGTGGTTTGAGCATTCGATTATTGTCGAAAGGTCACGGGTTCGAGTACCGCGCCGGCTCATTTCCTTGCTTTTTAAGTTGGGACATGAGTCAAGGCTTGTTATGTTTGTTTGAGTTGTGGAACTTGCTGTAGTTGGCCTATCTGCCTCGCTGTTCCATAACGATACACAGCATAATCACTTTGACTTTTTTTAAACAAACATTGTATTTTTAAAGATTTACCTATAAATGATGGCCAATCTATTGGCCTATAATACCAGTAAGTGTGCACAAATAAAATCATTCGCATGCTTTTATTCGAGGTACAAAAACACTAATAATAATAATAATACATGGGACTTATAAATGTATAAAGCGCCTTACGATGTAAACAGCAAGGAGCTGCACAGAAAATCTTTAAAACTACAACAGGACATATGCTAAAAATATATAATCAATATAAGGCCAAACAAAAAATTGACTTGCCCTTTCCGACCGACCCGAATTTTCGGAAATCTAGGGTCGCTATTTTTTTTTATTTTGTATTATTTTTTCAAAAAAAAAAAAAAAAGGAAAAGGAAGAAAAAAATCTGCTTGTTTAAAAAAAAAAAATAATAATAATAATCAACAAAAAAAAATCTTTAAAACAAGTTTTTGTGCAGTAAATTTTCAAAAAATTTCAAAAAAAATCCCGTTTGACCCTGACTTTGACCCTGAAAGGGCAAGTCAACCTTTTTTTTGTTGGCCTAACTAACGTATTATCCTTTTACATACTAAAATAAATCAAAACCAGATAGTCAATACACCCAAATATAGAACATAGATAAATACGAGGGTCGTTCAATAAATAATGAAAGTGATCATGGTATGGGATGCATGAGTGATTCTATTGAATGATAATGTGATCAATACAAAGTATGAACCTTTTTCTTTCCAACGATACCCTTTTCGATTGTAGAACATAGATAAATACGAGGGTCGTTCAATAAATAATGAAAGTGATCATGGTATGGGATGCATGAGTGATTCTATTGAATGATAATGTGATCAATACAAAGTATGAACCTTTTTCTTTCAAACGATACCCTTTTCGATTGTTAGATACCTTTGGTTATGTAACGTCATTGACATAAACACAATAGGTTTCAGACACTGACTGAAATCTGTCAATTATTTGGCTGGATATGTAATATGTTGAATATGGGTTGATTGATACATTTGCGTAGGCCTATATCTCGGCAATGCAAGCATAAAACAGATAACAGTTGGCACATAGTTAGAACACACACTTATCTCTGTTTGATAAACTTTTTTAGATCTGAATTCCTTAATACAAACAAGAAGGGACCATCTCAAATACGCTTTTATTTAGCAAATTCTGCAATAATATACCTTAGAAAACAACAAAGGATAAAGAACAATATAGGGAGTAAATTGTTGTGGGATGTAGAGCAATAATAGTGGGATTTCAAGAGGAGCTGTTCATGCAATTTCCTCAAACCATTGAAATTATGTGACGATTACTTTAACAATACATATCTAGTAGCTCTAAAGATAACAGTAATAAGAGAGGTTGTGGCAGCCATCTTTGATTGATACATTCATGCATATCTTCATTTTGACTATCACGATATTTTTACACATTGATTTAAGCATTTTTCCATTATTCCTGATTAGAATTTGAAGACACAGTAAGCTTTTATCTGGTAAATTTAATGATTTTAGCCATTTTTTGGCCCAGTTCAAAATGATCTGCCGTCTGCGCATGCGCATATTTTCTGCATGTTACGTGCGAAAAAGTTCAGATAATTAGTTAACTATCATATGGAATCTCCCAAACTGGTTAATTGCTTGGATTTTTCATAAATTGTTTGATTTTCCGCAATATTAGTGATTCACTGACTGGGCATTTTTCAATGAAAAATGGCTGTTTGAAATACTGATATTTGTATACTTTTTATTCGATTGCCTCTCCTTACTTTTTCCTCTCATAATTTACCAACTAGCCCTGATGATCTCAACCGAAAATGTGACAACCAACGCACAACCGAAATAAACCGCGAAAGAATAGAGAGCCTTTGATTGGCTGGTGTCACAACCAGACGACTATACACCTCGGTACACAGCCACGCATGGGCAGTCATATGGCGAGTTGGTCGATACAGGGGGTGATTTAAATTACAATGCTCTCAATTCATCCCCAAAAAGTGTGACCAACCGCATTCGCCAGACAAGCTGTCAAATGCATACTTAAATTACACAGGGATTAAAGTTATTGTCTTTTTATCATACTTACGCGAAAAAATGGGATTTACCTGCTTTTTTGGTGTCGTGTTATACAATCTTCTTACCACATGTTTCATACAAACAATTCAAATTTCCCGCCAAATAACTGATTTAGTAGTGCCCCATGTATACTTACTTTGAGACAATGCTATGACGTCATAGTTCACAGTTAGAAATCCAAAACTGTATTGTTTGAAAGACAAAGGTTCATACTCATACTTTGTATTGATCACACTATCTCTCAATAGAATCACTCATGCATCCCATACCATGATCACTTCCATAAATTACTGACTGACCCTCGTACATTATACTGTAATAAGAAGATTAAAACGGTCGCAAACTCGAAATATATACTCTCAGTAAAAAAATATTCAATCAGTCATCTAACGTTTAATTAACGTTCATTGTAGTAAAACAATAACCACGATCTGACGATAACCTTCGCGGTACATGTAGTCTCTATGATCAATTCGGCCAATTATAGTTTAAAATGCCTAAAATCTGGCTTTAAATTCATGATTTCTCACTTGTTCGTTGATATCTTTATCCGTCGGTCAAATTGTTTGCCTTTTTTTGCCTTCGATAAATTTCATTAAAGAATAATTTGTATTCATTAATAAACTTAATGATTATTACATTTATTATTTAATGGATTCAGTTAATTTATTATATGAATAAATACATACATTTCATGAATGTTTGAATGTATTGATTTATATACAACTGGAAAACCTGCTAATGAATGTAATGGTTCAATGAAAATACATTTATATTGCATTTTGTATACACCCTATATTTGTATACACCCTATATTTCGCTAAGTGTCCAAGCCATATCATATATTTCCCTATCCCAATTTAGAAACCCAAAGATCACATAACCCTGATAACAGTTTGACCTATTTGACCGCGCCCTTCATTAACTTGTCAGCATTAACTCTATATGTGCATGATGTATATAGAGAGGTGCTGCTGCAGCAGTAGTACAAACATAGCAATATTATAGATAAAAATGTCCAGAGAATGTCCAGAAAATACGTAATTTGGTTCAAACCTCATGATTTTATTAAAATTGTACATATTTGTGTACAATTATTCAGATGTGTATAACATAACTGCAAAGAAAGACATTTCTCATGCAAACTGCTGTATAAAACCCGATACGATATGCTGGTATACAATGGGCTATTCAGGTCATCGTGTATTATGTAAGTCAGTAAGGTGTTGAGTGACGGGACTATTTTACATACGTGCGCAAAGACAAATTATTTAGTAAATAATTCCTGCCAAGGTATGTCTATGGGATGTATATGTCTTCAAAATTGTCACAGGCAGCGTATAGATAATTGGAAACAGTTATGCTTCAGCTGTTTTGATTGGTTGACAGGGCTGTGCGTTAATAGTCTGGGAAAATTTGTGAACAAATGAAACCAAGGGTACTTGACGTTTTGGGTGGCCCTATTTAACACTATGCTTAGAGAACCAAATGCAATTTATTCATGATGTGAACTTGCTAGAAAATAAGTTGATCTCTGCAACGAGCGTGCTGAACTTTGTACCAGTACAGGTTTGTTTCATTATTCTGAATTCAAGTATCATACTCTGGCGAGAAAAAACTTGAAATAGGGACATTGTTTTAACGTAATTGATCCAATGAACTATGCCTTGTATACTATTGCATATGTTTTGATTACCCAGAAAACTAATTAATATTTATGTCGTAATCGACATAATCGTAGTTTTAGCTATTGTAATTGAATACGTGTATTACCATGATTACTGTTTT
This sequence comes from Ophiura sarsii, assembly GCA_035610835.1. NCBI lineage: Eukaryota > Metazoa > Echinodermata > Ophiuroidea > Amphilepidida > Ophiuridae > Ophiura > Ophiura sarsii. The sequence goes on from CM069441.1 coordinate 330,063, forward strand.
ACAATTGAAACAATTCAAAACATAGAAGTAGCTGTTATAGTAACAACTCTATATATATTGTGAATTATTACCGGTTTTCTCAACTACAACTGGATAAAATGTCCATTTTTAAAACTACAATTTTAATATGGGGCATTCTTTATAACAGATTAAATGCGATGAACGTTATTAAAATATCCAAAATGTATAAAAAAAATATATAAAATTTATAAAGCGCCTTATCCAAATTGCTCATTTGCTCAAAGCGCTGTAATTTTTGCTGCTGTAGGAACATTCATATATGGATCATGTGATTAACGAAGATTATAAGAGTCTCCAAAATGACACATCATTAGAAATATCATTAGAAATATATATGATGGTAATATCATTCTACAGAATTTACATACTCAGAATAAAAGAAATAATTAGCTGAATAAAGCCTTTTGTTTCAATAAGCTATATCCTTGCTTGAATACAGAAGTGTGTGGCTGAAATGGCAGGCAATGCTTATGTTTTAATCATAAAATACATACATTTGAGGTATGGTATTGAATTAAACGTCTGGATTCAGAGTTAATTTGGATTTAAACAAAGTAAGGTTTCAACTAAAGAATAAGACAGTTCAAAACATTAGTAAAAAAAAGGAGTTGATCAGGAAATGCCCCCTTCTACAAAATGACAAAAATATAAGACCTGTGACAGGTATTTGCCTGAGACCTTTACACAATCACGCAAGGACTGGTTAGATTTTATCAAATGGTCTTATCGTTGTTACATTTTTGTATTTCATTCTATATGGTTTTCAATACTTGGAATCAAATTAAAGTCTGTTATTATCGTAGTCGGTTATAATAATGATAATAACAATCAGTAAAAATAATTCAGAGGTATAGACCTTCCGGAATATATCGCTACTCTGGAGTTTCATGGGACAATCCCATACGGTCATTTTGTCCAATCATCAGGCGAATAGATGATTCTCTGATAAATGAAATTGCTCATTATTCCTCCTGACATGGTACCCAACCTTAAACCACCATAGACGAGATATGGAGCCAATCTGGTTCAGCAGGTATGTTCCATGTGCTAACAACTCAGGTATCACCGTGTTGTAAAAACAGATCAAGGTAGCGTTAAGCATTCATGTTCCCATCTATGAAGATATGTCCAATCAAAGTCACATTACCAAAGATTCCTGCCCGAACAAGCAGATTCTGTCTGATTTTGGGCGACCATAAGTGAAATCTAGAGGAGGGGTTATTCCTGTGCGCATGGCTGATGAGACTGGTGTTCATCACTCTGCTATCCATAGGAAAGATTGCTTCGTCTCCAATGAAAATATCATGCATAAATATTTCCTGCCGCACCCTGCTCTAGCCACTGTGCATATTGGAGTCTCCTTGGAAAGTCTGCCGCCATACGCTTGAAATGAACCATTGTCTCACAAGAGCGCTCTATTCCTATATATTCATGGTTTGAATCCATTCATACTGTTCTTCCCAGTGATTTAGCCAAAGTGGCCCAGATGGTTTCACGACTACTTCAGACAAGTGATCATATCTCTGCTTCCTGACCACCGATTTTCATGAAACAAAGCTTATTAAGATGCTGAGAAAATCCGCTTTGCATTATATTAAAAATTGAAACAGAAATGACATATTTTTATTTTTTTTGAATTGTATAACTTTTTTGTTGTTACACCCTGTACAATATTAAATGTAAGATTTCTTTCCTTTTAAATGCTCAGCATATTGGATGTAAGTTTTACATCTAATTGTAAATAAATTGGATTTCTAATACATGTTCCTGTGTGTGTTTATTGGTACTTGTCAGGTAATCCCTAACTCCACGGAATAGTATAATTCCCATAAAACTCACCGTAAATATTACCAAATAGGTTCATAATGATCGTTGATTGATTAGATTAGAATCATTTTACTGATCCAGTATACACCTAGCACAAAAAGTCCCGTGCTTTGATTTTGGCTAATTTAAAATAGATAATCGGTAAACCAAATCTGAGATATACATTAAATGAGCAAATTTCGGCTCCACAGTTTGATACCTCATTCATAGAATGAATACTTTTAAAGTTATGGCGATTTCAATGACCGCGAATAACAACAGCAAAGTTGCACTACATGTAGGTATGTTTTTCTATGGGATATCATTGATTTGTGTGTGATTACGCAGTGAAAATGTGTGTGTTAAAACTCTAATCAGCAAAAGAGTTTAATATTCACAGCTAGTCACACCCTTTTTACCGCAATCACTATAGACCCATTCATCCAGATACCTAGGTGACCGGTTCAGGTAGCACACATTTATGACAGTAATCACACATAAATCAATGATATCCCATAGAAAACCATTTCTAGTGCAACCTTTCTATTGTTGGGTCTACCCGCTACAGTGTAGTCATAAGAGTCGCTAGTTATAACGTGTATTTTCCTATACCATGTATACCATGAGTGCGCTATTCATAAACGTGTCTGAGGGTTTGCTAGTCATAAAAATGAGGGTTAGTAGTCGTAAGGCCCGCTAGTCATAAAGATGATAATGGTCCGCTAATCATAATATGAAAAAGGGTCCACTAGTCATAATAAACTAACAGGTTCATTAGTCATAACTACAGTTAGGTCGTTAGTCTTAGAATTATTTTGTTTGTTTGAATGAGGTCATTTTTTGAATGAGCTCATTTAATGTATCTCAGATTTTTGGAACCGATTATCTATTTTGAATTAGCCAACATCAAAGCACCTGGTCAGGGACTTGTTGTGCTAGGTGTAAGGTACTCACGTGTACGTTTCGGATATCGTCGCTATTCTTTCAAAACCTCGTATCTCCAACTTTCCTCGAAATTGATTTTTTTATGTTTATCATGATGTCAGAGACATTATGCAAATGATGGTAATGTTTTTATTTGTCACAGCCAATCAGAAGGCAGACAAATTCGGATTTTCAGCAACTGTGTTTCAAAACCTCGTAAAACTATATGTATACGAGGTTTTGGTTTTGAAAACACAAGTGCTGAGGGGAAACTTCCAACTTTCTTGATATTTCGCAGCAAATGTGTGAACTACAGGTGAGATTTTATTGCAAATGGCTTGAATTGATATACGGACTGGTTTATGGCAGGGTTTTTTTCTCGTTTCTATTCTTTCAAAACCTCGTATCTCCAACTTTCTTTTTTTCATCCTAATTCAAAATATTTTGTTTGGAGATAGGCCTACGAGGTTTTGAAAGAATAGCGACGATATATCTGTATCCTTTGTAGCTCTTTGTCAACACTTTTGGTAGTGACGATCTTGACGACTCGCGTCGCGACGCTCTTTTGCAGTCTTGGAGTTGCCAGTTGATTTATCATTATGAGGATTTTAAAAGATCATCGAATATCTAAACTACCATTCTCACCATCCCCGCCAACAGAAGCCTGGAGTAGCCTAAATAGAACTTTATTATCATGATAGGCTTGATTTTTCTACTTGGTTTTTACTATCATTATGGCTGGAAGAGAATGATGTGATATCACGATCGCGATATAAAACAAATATTGAATGCCTTTTGTTTGTGTAACAGTTAGAGAATAAAGGTATTGTTTTTAGACCGTACCCGTGTTATATTGTCTGACATAAATGCGGACGATAGTATTATTTTAAGTAGAACAACGACGCCGCAGGCGGAGTTGTTTTATTCTCATTCTTAAACAATCATATATTTAGACATTTATCAAAGAAATAAGTCTATTTTATTGTCCACATTTGACAACTTTTACCCCTGCTAGGATCGAATAACCCACAAACATTCCATCCAATCACATGCGATGAGTAAACCATGCGTAAGCGTCGCGGCGCCGGCATAAACGCAGGAAAAGCGCTAAAGACGCACTGCAGAAGTGCGCGTTATGGAGCAAACCACGCATTGTGAAGGTCGGGCGCACTGTTAAAACGTAGGCCCACCTCCCGTGTTAAGTTGTCTCATCTAGATGTCGCCGATTTCTCTGAGAACCAATGAGATTGCTTAAACTTCTTAGCTGTTTAAGAATAAACTATATCACTCTGTCCAATTTGGATTATTCCATTACACTCGGCTTTGGCCTCGTGCAATGGAAAAATCCAAATTTGACCTTGTGATATAGTTTGTATTATATCATGATAGGCCTAATTTCAACCATGTGATAGTTTTTACTATCATTATGGCTGGACAAGAATGATGTGATATCATGATATAAAACAAATATTGAATGCCTTTTGTTTGTGCAATAGTAAAACTATATCACTCGGTCCAATTTGGATTATTCCATTACACTCGGCTTCGCCTCGTGCAATGGAAAAATCCCAATTAGACCTTGTGATATAGTTTTTACTATTACACGCTCAGGCATTCAATACGGTATTTGTATACTATCATACGCTCGGGCATAAAATAGGAGTATACTATAATATTACAAGAAGAAGTTGATAACACCTCCCTGTTGATAAGAACGTGGAGGAGAAAGAGGTACAAGATGCTCTACTACAACTATTAAATCCAACAGAATCTAAATGGCTATGACGCCTCACTGCACAATTCGCAATCAGTTGGTACACTCCAAAGACAAACGCGATCCGATCCCCATAACATTTTTAGACGCGATATAAGACATACCTTGAACATGTTGAAAGAATTGTTAAACAAGCTATATCCGCGAAACCTGGAGACAATTCGGCACGACATTGAGAGAACGCAAGAAAGAGGCAGATAAGGCGAACAATGCAACGGTAACTAGAGCAGGGGAAAAGGCATCGGTTGCTATTGTCAATACATCAATAACGGACCATGCTGTAGACACTAATAACCCATGTCATCGGATGGGACGAGGCAAAGAAAATAGACAAGGAGATACTAAAGCTGGATCGCAGAGGCTATCAAGAAAGGGGAGACCTCCACGATGAACCGAGACGAGGGGCAATATAACCTCATCCACGTTTTGGATGATTGTTATCATCTGGTAAAAAATCCAAGACTACGTACACGTGAGTACCTTAATAATAATAATAATAATAATAATAATGGCATTTATAATGCGCCGTCAATCTAGGTAAAACTATTCCGAGGCGCAAACATATAAAACAAAAATACAAATTAACATGAAAAATACATAAACAAGGATGATGTGCATATACATGTACATATGTATAATACAAAGAAATCAATTATAAACTGAGTCAAATAATCTTGTTTTTAACAAGTTCTTAAAAGAGTCAAGTGAATCACAGCATCTTAAATTATAAGGTAGTGAGTTCCAGAGAGTTGGTGCAGCAACCGAAAATGCGCGATCTCCAAATGAAGAAGTAGTCCGTGGAACAACAAGTAAAAGTTTATCAGTGGACCGGACGGAGAGTACGTTTTGGATGATATGGTACAAGAAGATTAGCAATATATGTTGGTGAAGTGCCATGCAAAGCTTTCCAAGTTAAAAGAAGAAGTTTAAAACGAATTCTTTCGCGAACAGGAAGCCAGTGGAGATCTTTCAATATTGGAGTGATATGATCGAATTTCCTTGTCTTTGTGAGAACGCGAGCAGCTGCATTTTGAGCAAGTTGTAGTTTGTGAAGTAAGTGATCAGTGATGCCAAAAAGAAGAGAATTGCCATTGTCAATACGAGAAGTTATAAGAGCATGGACAATAGTAGCTGCGGTTTCAAATGTTAACATTTTCCTTATACTATTGACATTCCGTATATGATAATACACTGATTGGCATATCCGTCGAACTTGAACATCCATACATAGATTATTATCAAACACAATTCCTAAGTTCCGAGCAGATTTTGAAGCAAGAACAGAAGAAGTGTCGATATTGATATGATGATCAATTATTTTACGTTGATTGAATCTGGAGGTCATAATTAAAAACTCTGTCTTATCATCATTCAATTTCAGCTTGTTTACAGACATCCACGACTTGATTTCTAAAATACAAGCTTCTGCGCGTTGACGGGCCGACATTTCATCATTACGATCATTTAAATTAAAAGGCACATATAGTTGTGTATCGTCCGCGTAAGAATGAACATTTAATCCGTGTTTGCGAGCAATGCTAGCAATGGGAGAGGAATAGATGGTGAATAGTATAGGTCCAAGCACAGATCCTTGAGGAACGCCATATTTTAGCGGAACATGTGTAGAAATAGTTCCATTTATGTTTACTGCTTGAGTTCTGTTTTTGAGGTAGGACTGAAACCATTTCAGAGCTGAATCCTTGACACCAATTGACTCAAGACGCCTGAACAGAATATCATGATCAATGGTGTCGAAGGCGGCAGAGAGGTCGAGAAGAATGAGAAAAATGCCACGTTTATCTCCAGATTGGTTTTTCTCCATCTTCGCTCAAGTTTTTGTGAAGTTTTTTGGCCGTATCAATTTCAGGAGTATACCATGGATTAGAGTGGCAAATAGTAATGGATCTATGTTTTAAAGGTGCGTGCTTGTCAAGAATATTGCGAAGAATAGTGTCGTATTCATCAACTAAGGTGCCAAGATCTGATGAGCTGCTTATCAATTTACTTAGTTGTAAATCCTTCGTAAAACTATCCTTGTTGATGGATTTCCATTTGCGATAAGAAATAACTTTCCTTACAAATTTAGGTTTTTGTAAAGCAAGCTGGCAATGAATAACGGCGTGATCAGTAAACAAAAATGGAACAGTCACAGAATCAACGATATCATCATCTGAACGCGAAATAACAAGGTATAAAGTATGTCCATCAATATAGGTAGGATCGCGTACAAACTGGGTTAAATTTGAAGATGAAAGAATATCAGCGAGGCGGATGACATCATGGTCAGATGGTATATCCCAATGAAAATTGAAGTCTCCGACTATCAAGCGTTTACAAACCGATGTTGATAAGGCCAAAAAAAAAAAATTGTTTGGTTGCCCTTTCACCTCAATTTTTTTTTGGGTCGGTAGGTCGATTTTTGTTGTTGATTTTTTATTTTTTTTTAGATGTCAAAGAATGCCAAAAATACACTTTCAAGTGAATTTGATGTTTTTATTTCGAAATATAAGTGTTTTTACAAATGTAAAATGGAAGATGAAAGGGATTTTACATGATTTTTACATACATTACCAATCTTTTCTTACTCAAACAATTCACACTCAGACAAATCAGATATCTATAAACTTGATGTTGTAGTGCATATGGTGTTTTGAAATGTATGCAATATTTAATTTGAAAAATATCTGCTTCCAAATAGGGGAATCAATTGCACTTTCTATGTTCGCATTCCATTTAAATAAATATATTAATATTTCTATGATGTAATAAACCAAAGTATAAGTTTTAATGTTAATATTTTATTCAATATTTTCTGGAAACGTTCATGCACAATAGCATAGGAACACACCAAGGTGATCGAGCGAAACATGTGAGGTGAGGTGTTATGTTTACGAATGTCGTGTACCTGCCCGGGGTGGTACCTGCTCTTTCAGCATCAGCCTAGAAGCTCCGAGAGAGGAATAAAATATGTATGGCCTAAGAATATGTGTCTGCAATACATTTTAAATGAACAGCAACCGTAATTCACCATCTCGTAAGCATTTATATTCATGAAATCAATTTTTTTTTTTTTTTTTAATTTTTTTAAATCTATTTTTTTTTTTTTTTGAAAAACAAAAAAAACAAAAAAACGCGACTGAGATTTTTCAATATTTACGGTCGGTCGGGAAAGGGC
>CM069441.1:337862-427862 GCA_035610835.1 Ophiura sarsii
CACGCAATCCTTATGACACCCTTTATAATACGCGCAATCCTTATTACACCCTTTATAATACACGCAATCCTTATATGACACCCTTTATAATACACGCAATCCTTATGACACCCTTTATAATACACGCAATCCTTATGACACCCTTTATAAACGCGCAATCCTTATATGACACCCTTTATAATACACGCAATCCTTATGACACCCTTTATAATACGCGCAATCCTTATATGACACACCCTTAATAATGCACGCAATCCTTATGACACCCTTTATAATACGTTCATCCTTATACGACACCCTTTATAATACGCGCAATCCTTATGACACCCTTTATAATACCCGCAATCTTATATGACACCCTTTATAATACACGCAATCCTTATGACATCCTTTATAATACGCGCAATCCCTATGACACCCTTTATAATACACGCAATCCTTATATGACACCCTTTATAATACGCGCAATCCTTATATGACACCCTTTATAATACACGCAATCCTTATGACACCCTTTATAATACGCGCAATCCTTATATGACACCCTTTATAATACACGCAATCCTTATGACATCCTTTATAATACGCGCAATCCTTATGACATCCTTTATAATACACGCAATCCTTATGACACCCTTTATAATACGCGCAATCCTTATATGACACCCTTTATAATACACGCAATCCTTATGACACCCTTTATAATACGTGCAATCCTTATATGACACCCTTTATAATACACGCAATCCTTATGACACCCTTTATAATACACGCAATCCTTAAGACACCCTTTATAATACACGCAATCCTTATGACACCCTTTATAATACACGCAATCCTTATATGACACCCTTTATAATACACGCAATACATGTAGACGAGTCAACGGCGGAGTTGTCTTAAGTCGCGTGATTAAAATACGCAAATGCATTCACGCGCTTAGAAATAATCTACGCGCTTAGAAATAATCCACGCTCGCTGATGGAAACGCTCTGGAAACGTTTAGATTCGTTTACTGTCCATAATATGTTTACGTTTTCGTCCCGAGAAGATCAATCAATACACTTACTAGGAAACTATTGTGTTACCTCATTGTACATGTAGGTATTTAAAAGGTTACTTACTTCAATGTTCATATTTCTGTATACCTCACAGATACGTCGACGAGTGGAAGCTGGAGACTACGAAGGTGCAATAAAGGCTTCCAAGGCGGCCGGCTTCTGGGGGACTCTGGTATTAGTTTGGGGCGCACTAGTTTTAGGGCTAACTATATTGCTTCTATTGGTATTTACTGGTCACTTTTAAAACATTATCGAGGAGTATTAGCCATTAACATGATTAGCAAGAAGAATTTATTTGAGTTTGTACAAAATAGTTATATGGATGAAAACCTCTTCATACTACCATACAGTTCTGGGGAAACCGGGAAAGTATTGATCCTAATTTATTATGTTATGATATTAATGTGAAACTGCAAAGTGTTGTTGTTTACGCTTTATTCCGTCGTGGGGGACTTATACAGTCATCAAAAAAAGTACCTGACCAGGTGATAATGTGCTGATAACTCTTAAAGTATATCTCCTACATAAACATAGTAAATTATGAAGTTGTTGTACAATACCTCTCTTTAATTTGAGATATTGCACGCTAAGAATGGTTGTTGGTTATTGAGGAAGTTACAATCCCCAATGTAAGGTCAAGTACGATTTTCATTTTCGTACTTTGCTTTTTACACGCGGACTCAGTTACGATGCCCAAGTTGTTGGATAGTCGGCCGGTCGCATTGTTCTGGTGGATCAATACGGCACACACGCTTTACCTGTAGTCGAGGGTTTAGTACAACAAAGGGCTATCTGCATTTCAAATATGAGAATAAGGTATTTCTACTAATGTTATAAATATTTACGTTATGAAAAAATAGTCAATTCACTTCAGTCAAACATGTAACGATTATAATCTTAAATTAATTGTTCACCTATTCAAAAAGGTTTGAATAGCATTTCATTTAACTTGTCAAAACCAGAGGGTGACAATGATGGATACAAATCTTTAATTCACTTTTTCTCAAAATACAGATAGCCCTTTGTTGCACTAAACCCTCGCCATACTCTCCCCGTGTTGAAAAGGAAAATGTGAAAATGAAAATCGTACTTTATACCTTCCATTTGAGATAGTAGCTTCCTTAATAATCAACCATTCTTAGCGTGCAATATCTCGAATTAAAAAGGAGACATTTCTCAACAACTTTATAACTTAATATGTTTATGTAAGAGATACTGTTAGAGTTATCAGCACATTATTAACTGGTCAGTTACTTTTTTTATGACTGTAGAGCAGCGGTTCTTAACTTGGGGGTCGTGACCCCCATGGGGGTCGTTTGGGGTTTTCCAGGGGGTCATGAGGGGGTCATAAATATAGCTTTGTGGGGAACCATTTGAATATTTCGCTCTAAAAAGGCTTAGAAAAGCCAAAAAACGTTCGAATATGCACAATTTCCTGCTAGCTTCGCTCGCATCATATAACTAAGCAGTTTCAGTTTTAATAAATAGGGCTGTTTTAATTTTTTTTTAAACGGGGGTCACGGTACTGAACAAAAATGTCTGATGGGGTCGTGGGGCCTAAAGGTTAAGAACCGCTGCTGTATAGTCTAGCATCATTTCTAGGTATTCATTTCGGATTCAGCATTCGCCCCATGCATGACATGTATAGTGAATCAAATTTCTAATGCTATATGATTTGAAATGCTTATCAAAAATACGAGAACGGCATATTGAGCGCGGGTCTTTACGATCATTTCCTTGACGTGTATGTAAATATATGGTGATTCAACATACAAAAATACACGACTAATTGCCACAGTTAACAAGACATAAGAGACAAAGTTGGGGTTCGCCCCAGAAACATTATCAGCAATCACATAATAATGATGATTGTGTTTCATGTTTATTCAGAACTTTAGAATACTCGACACAATAATTGCTACAGACTCACGAGACAAAGTTGGGGGATCGCCCCATTTTACCCATTATCAGCAATAATATAATGTTGATATTCAAAACTTTGGAATACTCGACAAAATAATTGCCCCAGCTAACAAGACAAAAGACTAAGTTGGGGGGTGACCCCATTTGACCCATTATCAGCAATCAGAGAATATGGTTATAATTCAAAACTGAAGAATACTTGACATACACATTGCCACAGCTAACAAGACATATGACACCATGTTGGATGTCGTCCCGTTAAACCCATTATCAGCTACAACCTGGGCGTAGAATCGCGACGAATCTTTTGGTTCTCGTTTTCTCTCTGGATCATTGAAGTCAATGTAGTGCATTCCGAAGCGTTCGCTGTAGCCACCTGCCCATTCGAAGTTGTCCAGTAGGGACCACGCTGTGTAAGCTTTGACGTCGACCTTGTCAGTCTTGATTGCTGAAATGGAGACAATCAGGATGTTAATGAAACTTCTACATTATCTATATAATGAGCATTTGTTTTCATTATACTATACCATTACCATACATCGTGCATGAATCTCTGTGCAACATTGCTTTAGAGTGTATTCCATGATAAACGCACCATTGTATCCATGTTATCGTACGCGTGATTGTAATGCGCTGGCGTAAGTACCCACGCAATCACAGATACATCTCGCAATTCACGCATAAATACTGCATTGATCGCTTCAATACGCACTGACGTCACTGAACAAATAAAGCTAGATAAACGAAGTATAATAATTATATTACGACATATATTGTGGTTGGTGTTCAATGAGGGTTTGATTTCAATGTTACTTCAGTATGTTTCAGATACTTCAGAAAGAACATGAGCATTTCAAAACTGATTCAAGATGTTCAATGTGCTACATTAGTTCAGCTACACACCTGGCATGAACTTCCGATGGTTGAAAGACGTTCAAGAACTGCAAATAGCTGTTACCATTCAAACAATTAATTACAATAGAACACCTCCTATAGTTCCAGTAATACTGCGTTTTTGAGGTTCAAGCACACTGTTGGGTGCAAGTCTAGTTATTCGACAAAATATTAATATGGTCAACGATCATAATAATTGTAAGTAGGCCTAATTATTGATTGCATATTTAAATTTATATAACGCATACAAATAATGCTTGCTTTTTGATTGGTGTATACTAAGTAACACAACATATTTGTCTATTTCATGCTTGACGTCATTCCCGTGGATACTATTTTCCGGTCGGTCAATAGTACCTTTTGAAAGACAACAATGCCCTACCTGGAGCGTCTTGTAAAACCATGTACTATATAAAAACCTGTATGTGATCGTGATTCTCCATACATAAAGCTTTCTCTATAATTTCTAGAAGGCCCTAACGGGGTCGGTATAAACAATAAATTGATTCCACCATCGTCTGTGTACGACGTCCACTCAGTGCAAACAGCAAAAGAGGAATCGCTCTTCAAACGTAATAAAGTCGTCTGCATAATTTTGTATCAACTGTACCTTTCAGTTAATTTTAGTCATGGATGATGAATATTTGTTGTCAATTCACCTGAGGGCATTTTGCAACAAGGCCTAGCCTGTATTGATGAGGCGAGTCATTTCAGCATGAGAGAGTAATATTTCCTCGGCGACTCGATAGCGTAACACAATAGTAAACGAACGAGTAAGCTTATTTTTGTCGAGAATCGAATAGCCTAAAAAATATCTCGTTCCTGTTTAATTTTATCAAAATCCACACTCAAATATTTCCAGGCGTTATACAGGGTGACCCAAAAAAATGTTAACACTCCGGGCACATAAGATATCTTAAAAGAACAGAAACACACGGGTCTATCTTGATGTATTATGAAAGCTGAGTAAATAAGCTTTCATTTGCATTTTATTGCGTTCCAATTGGTTATTTAGAACGGGAGATATGCTTCAGCAAACATGAGGAAGCAAAATCGGCTTGGTCCAATCCTCTCAGTATGAAAGTAAAGCTTTTAAAATGCACGAAGCAAGAAGCAACATGATTAAGTCACACACACACATCAGTTAATCTCTTCTTTGTTCTTTTCAACGCATTCTTTCGATTCTTTTCAAGCTTAAAAGACATAAATGAATATATTCCACATAAATTATATAGGTATTTTGTCATGAGTTCAAGTTCTATACTCTTTTTCCATGTGCAATGGGTAGCTGTCAGTAAAGCAGTCTTTAAAATTGAAATTGAAACATTTCATGTTCTTTGTTGAAATGGTCCATCCAATTAAATAAATTAACTAATATTGCACTGAAATAAAACTAGTATTGCACTGAAATAAACCATAAATCAATTTAAGTTTGAAAAGAATCGAAAGAATGCGTTGAAAAGAAAAAAGAAGAGATTAACTGATGTGTGTGTGTGACTTAATCATGTTGCTTCTTGCTTCGTGCATTTTAAAAGCATTACTGAGAGGATTGGACCAAGCCGATTTTGCTTCCTCATGTTTGCTGAAGCATATCTCCCGTTCTAAATAACCAATTGGAACGCAATAAAATGCAAATGAAAGCTTATTTACCCAGCTTTCATAATACATCAAGATTAGACCCGTGTGTTCCTGTCCCTTTAAGATATCTTATGTGCCCGGAGTGTTAACATTTTTGGGGGACACCCTGTATAATACATGTAATATAAAACAAATATCGACTGCTCTTTATTCGTGAAATAGGGTGAATGTCGCCTAGTTTAGAGTACTCAGTTGTGACGCTAAGATTTAAAATGTAAACGAATCATATAATTTTGTATCACACATTTATTCATAAGGAAAATCCTCTCAACAAGGATATTAGCAAACTATAAAATTACAATGTCTTCCAATATGGATAATAGCCTAATTCGCGAAAAAAAATGTGCACACTCCGATATATTGGATCCTTTAGGACAGTTCGTTATCGTTGCTGTTGCTGTTGCAATGGATAGTCAATATGTTGTTGCATTCGCTTTTATTTCGCAGAGATGATGCTAACGTTGGCCGTCCAAATGTTCATGTAATTAGCTAACAAAAAGTACATACATTCCGTTGTTGATGAAAATACCCCCGCAGAAAGATGTCGGAACTCGTCGTTGGTCCCCAATGGAAAGTTCATATAACAGGTAAACGGAAAAGGAATTCTTCGGACAGTCCGTCCCTTGATACGTCCAAATGTTCAGATTAAAAGCGGTGGACTGTAGGTTTAAACAAATCGTGAGAATGCCCTAAGTTCCAGAACTTAATTGTAATAATTATACACACAAATTCCTGACGAGTCATATTCCAAACCAAAAGGAATACGGACTATGAGTTTTAATGAACTCAGATAAATTTGTATGAAAACTAAATGCCAACTGGATATTCAATATTAAATATATCATATTAAAGGACAATTTCTTTTTTGTCATTACATTCTAATACAAACAGTTATTACCACGTTTTGTTTATAAATTACCCCCCATGCTTATATTTTAAAAGCCTGACAAGTATCCAATACCCAGTCTGCGTTCCTCTTGTCACATTGACCGAAACAACAAAATTTGCAAATTCAAATATTAAAACATTGGCCGAAAGAAATACCCCTTTAATTATCATCCCATAATTTATGCCATAACTGTATCAACACTTCAAAACAAAGTCCAAATATTCTACAATAATTAATTTCATATAATAACATGGAGTAAAACATTTGACTTGTAAATAGTAACTTACATTTTAAGAACTGGAAAACACCAGGTGAAAGTTATGCTCGAGTCCCGTCACAGATAACAGCCTCCAACCTTGCAAAGTATCCATAGTCGCCATCCATACTGTGTACGTCAGGTATCAGTTGGTATCAAACATGGCGACGCAACCAATTGCAAAATTAAATTCAACTCAAAATACACCATACAGTAATGCTATAAACTGCCTACGATGTAGTTGAGAATCACATGAATATAATATAAAAAGTGGTGGTTTTTGCTGTGATGACTTTCAAATACGAGCTCTCAGGAAATCATAAAACAGGTCTGTTCTACTCCAAATCATAGAACATAATAACCCTATCCTCTTCACCACAATCTAAACCCGCCCCACTCAGCTATTCCCTACATTGAATCACATAGCCAAACAGGTGCTAGGTACCAATCATGCCACACTCCCTATTCATAAGGTTACGCATAAGTAAATAGGGTAAAACCCAGATTATGTTTTTAACAAAAATCAATGTAAAACACAAAGGATGAAGACTGGACTTACAGTCTACACATATTATCATAGTAAAGTACACCTCCCACTGTGCAATGTATCACTAGTATTGATACAAGGCCTTATTTACCGTGACAGTGAACTATGTCCCTCGGTGATCTGGAGACCGCAAGCCTACTTTTTTCCCTCAGCCGATCACCTCGGGGCAATAGATCACCCCATTTCCCTTTATGAGCAGTCCATATTTGTATACTATTTACCTTTCAAAACCTCGTTGATATAAGCCTTGTAATAGTTGACGCGTACAGTGTCTTCAAGCTCATATACATCGTGGGTTGATATCCCATTCTCGGTAATGTAGATTGGCATTTGATACTCGTTCCAAACCCAGTTCAGAAGACCGCGTATACCCCAGGGCACGACCTTCAGCCACGTAGATCCTGCTCCGGGCCATTTAGGATCTTTGAAGTATTCAACGCTTTGGTCATTCCAGAAACTTGGGACACCATTGAAGGTTGGCTTTCCGGTAGCATCTGCGGCGTACTGTGTTGTGTAGTGATTTAAGCCGAAGAAATCTGCGGTGCCCTTGTTGAAGGCTTTTTCCTCTTCTGTAAAAGCTGGCAAACGGGACTGGCTGAAACCTTGATCTGCACTTTTTGCAGCTATTGCAGTTTTCATAACTTCCGGATAATCACCATTATTATAAATCGGATTTGCAAACCATCCAAGGTTGAATTGCAACACGCGATCTGCGGCCGCGATATCGGCTGGGTCGGTACTGTTTGGTTCAAAGAAATCTGTATTTAATGTGATCCCAATCTGTCCTTTCTGAGTGGATCTATAATTGTCATCGTAGGTGTGCCAAGCGCGGGAATGCGATTTGATAATGGTATGTGTTACTACATACACCGTGGTTGCTGGTTCTTCAATACCAGGTGCAAGACGTCCAATACCATTACCAAGTACAGACACCACCCATGGCTCGTTAAATGTTAACCAAAATTTGACTCGATCTCCAAATTGCAGGAAGCAATAATCGGCGTAGTTGTTAAAATGCTCTATGATAGACTCATTTGCCCATCCGCCGTGGTCTTGCAACGCCTGCGGAAGATCCCAATGGTACAGAGTTACCAATGGTGTAATGTCATTAGCAAGAAGTTCATCAATAAGATCGTTGTAATATCTAAGGCCATCGGCACTTCGGGCACTCAGTGTACCATCTGGTAGAACTCTTGGCCAGGAGATTGAGAATCGGTAAAACTTCAACCCCATATTAACCATCAGCTGAACATCCTCTTTATATCTGAAAAATAGATCATGACAAAACGTAATGTAAACGTAGCAATAGGCATGAAAGAGGGAATTACATAACCGTCTGCATGTTCATGAAAATGTCGTCTGCTCAACATTCGTCTAAATAAAGGAATAGCTGACTGGGATCGTTAGAAAATAACCTGAGAAAATGGAAAGATTGCATTCATCCATCATCCACACATTGTCAGAAGTGCAAATGAGTCTTTTGTATTTCTTGTCAATAGAGATAGCGAAAAGCAAAGACCTTTTCACCATGAGAATCACTAAAATACATGACAACATGACCATGATGACAGCGACAACTACATCTATACATACTAGTACTCCAACAATCGAGCCTCACGGGTCACAACCTTAGTGACTGGATATGAGTGAACAACAAAAAGATTCCGACCATATGGTCGACTTAATTTTCAATATGACAGAATTTTCATTTTGACTCACTTGTGATATGAATCGCAGGCGATGTCTCCCGTATCGTTGTTATAAACATTGCCTCCTTCGTGGCTGAAAGTATCCCAGATACTCTCCCCTTTGTCACTTACATTCCATCCTCCTTCGATTTGGTAAGACGATGTCGCAGTGCTCCATATAAAATCTTCCGGAAATTGGCCATATATCAGCGCATCTCGTTCCGGATCATTGAAAATATCGGGGTAGACAAACTCGTTGTCACCGTTTACCAATGAAGTTATTGGTAAATAACACAAGAAACACCAAAAGAGAAACATATTGCGTTGATTTCAGTGTCCTCAGATTTTCAAATGAAATCTTACTTTTTATATTGGTACAATGATGTACATACGGGATGTACGGGATTACTGGTTACCTAGTGAATATGATAAGGACGTCGTTAACTAGTCTTGACAAACATTAGCGTTATCAGAAACATATAAAACGTTAGATACCGTTCTAAATGTAGTCTACTTTTATCAGGGTTCCGTCGATTCATTCATCAATACGGAATGGCGTCCTGTTTTCATCGATTTTAGTGGTGCAGCAAGAATATGCCAAACAGATTGGCTTACATACCGATAGAGCAAGATGTCTTAATGCTCAAATCTGATGTTTTTGCCACTCACGGGTCTTGAATCAGCATTTGTAGTCCGAGAAAATGTAACTGAAAATATGTGAAATAAATGTCCCAGACTATTGAATGTACTGATAAGGGAAGTCTCCCAGATCATAAACACAATCCTGGACAAAATTAATTACGCAATCAAATGAAATTCTATTTCTGGACATTGGCAATATCAAACGATAACACTGTTAGCCTCTTGTTCCCTGATATTATACACCAATTACGGTTTATACTGCATTCCATGTATATCGTTCGTTTACAATAGTTGCTGAAAATATCAATTTGCTTTATGTATTAAAAGAGATATTGATGTTGATTTATTGCCTTATGAAATAAGCAAACTTGGTCAGGCCATATTCGAGCCAGATGTAGTATGTAGGTGGTAACGATGGTTAGAGTTCCACTTCTGTTGATTGATTATATTTATTAGTGATTTTAGCCAATCGATTTCGTATTATTGAAAATATTTGTTTTGCTATAGTATCAGGCATCGTGGCAATTTGAAATAAAATTGTTTCATATTTAATTTTTTAAAACGCAGGAATGGGTTGTGCTCGTAGTCGGCAAAGCAGTGTACTTTGATGTAGTTCATTTGACATGTAGGGGAGAGCGGGGAGTGTTCGCCTCATTTTCATTTGAAGAGGTCTAGAGACACCAGGCTATTTTAAAGATTGAATGGACCTTGAGCAAATTCGCCCAGGGCTCAAAATTAAGCTACACAAAGTACAATAATATCCAATACATAATAGATTCGTTATTCTTCGTTATTTTATTCCAAAATAACATTTAGGGGTCCAAAATATAGGGATGGGGGCACTCTTGCGGAACATACTCGTTCAGTATTGAAAAGTTATAAGAAATACCACATTTTGAAATATTCTCCTCTTATATATATATATATATATATATCCAATGTTAATAGTATATCATAACATCTCAAAGTGCTCGATACTTAAAAAGTAGAGCTATCATAAGTAAATAAATAGATTTATACACACATGGTATTTTTACTCCACAACTCTAAGTTTCACGACTGTGTGTCGATCATCAGGTGGTCAAACTGATCACAACTAAATATACCCAGCAGTTTTATTTTCTCTTTCCACGGTCTGGTGGCTTGTATCCATGGCGACATTTGCTAACAAGTTCTGATCTTTTATTTAGGCAAGCACTTGGATGGATTTTCTTGGCTAAGAGTATTGCCAGCTTTTCCTGTAGACAAAGATTACAGTTGCCGGATTTGCGCATGGATGTGTTGGATTTGTGAAGTATCTCCCAATTGATTTTGTACTCAATGTTTTTTTGCTTCAGGCCCCATACATATTTTGACAATTCAGTTTCTTTTTCATATTTCACATGTCTAAAAGATTTCGTGTGATTGTTAAATCTATCTTTGAATTTCCCCCCTGACAAGCCCACATAGAACATACATGCATTATTAGATGTGACATTGGCTCTGTATATTGTGCTCTCCGACAAACATTTTCCATTGAGAGGGCAGCTCTTATTAGCTCTGCAATTGCACTCCCTCTGAGGGGGGTTATGGTTAGCATTGCGCATTACTCGTGAGTTGTGCGAACCCATGACGGAACTCATGTTACGCATGCAGCTATAGCTAACCTTCATACTTTTCTTGTTGAAGATCTTGTTTAGCTTGCTTCCCAATGGAAAATGCTTGTTGATGAGCCTGAAGAAAGTTCTCCCAACGTTTGATTTGACATTTTTGCTATATGGCGGATTAAACCATATTATTTTTCTTCTCCTTTTGCTTTTGTTTTTTTGTCTACAGTTGCATGTCTTTTCTGCGGGTTTTTTTGCAGCTTTCTTTGTGACTTCGCTGTTGTGCGTCTTGATTATTTGGGTGACGTTTTTCATACAGCTGTAGCTGAGCTTCATGTTATTGCTATTAAATATTTTGTGCAACTTGTGTCCGCGTGGAAAGTGCTTGGTAATAAGTTTCAGGAAGACACCCCCGACATTGGTTTTTACATTTCTACTGTACGGGGGATTATACCATATACACTTTCTAGATCTGTTATTGTTCTATAGCACTCTTGTCTTCATCCATTGAGTCAGCTGAAATTCTGCTACAGCATATCGAAGAAGCTTCAAACTGTATTGGCCTGCACCTTAATGTTGGAAAAACCAAGACTCTGCTAGTCGGCATCCCATCCTCCACAAATGTCACAACTCTGAGTGGTGCCAAACTTGACAACATCAAGGAGTTTAAGTACCTAGGATCGTCAATGCCAGACTCTTTCCATGACTTCAAGTGCCGGAAAGCTCAAGCCTGGGTTGCATGCAACAAGCTGGAGAAGATATGGAAATCTAAACTTGATAGGCCAACTAAAATCAAGTTTTTCCGAGCTTGCGTGGAAAGTATTCTACTATATGGTTCAGAGACATGGACAGTTACAAAGACTTTTGAGGACAGAATAAATGGATGCTACACACAGTTGCTGAGGAGAGTCCTTAACATCAGTTGGAGAGACCACAAAACTAATGAAGAGGTGTATGGTGAAATTCCTCCGCTGGCTAACTCAGTAAGGAAGCGACGGCTCCAGTTTGCTGGACACTGCCTACGAGCATCCGATCAACCTGTCTCCCGAGTGCTTTTCTGGACTCCAAGTGAAGGCCATTCATCCCGTGGCAGGAGATCCACCACCTATCCTGACAGCATCTCAAAGGACCTTGATCTTGAACCCAATGAAGTTCAACAGCTTATGTTGGATAAACTTGCTTGGAGGAAATTTGTAACTGCTGCTTCCAATATTCCGTCCAAGGACGACCGATGATGATGATTGTTCTTAGGTTTACTGTTCTTTACATTCTCTTTAAATGTCATTTCATGCTCATACCCCGCCCTTTTCAGAGCTTGCTCATATGTGGAGGCAGCATTTTTGAAAATGTTCTTGTTTGATGAGAGGGTTGAGATACGTTTGGTTATGGCGTCAGGAATGTTTCGTGTTATGGTTGGGGGATGGTTTGAACGGCTATTGACATAGGTTGGTGTGTCATTGGGTTTTCTGTAGGGCTTGTGCATACCTGTCCAGAGGGGAGGTCAAGATTGACGTCAAGGAAATTGACGTTTTTGAGGTTGGTCTCAATGGTTATTTTCAGGTTACAGTCTTGGAATATTTTGATGAGGGTTTTCCTGGCACTGTCAGCTCTGCTGCCTGAGTAGGATTTCATCACGGCCAA
Organism: Ophiura sarsii; assembly: GCA_035610835.1. Classification (NCBI taxonomy): domain Eukaryota; kingdom Metazoa; phylum Echinodermata; class Ophiuroidea; order Amphilepidida; family Ophiuridae; genus Ophiura; species Ophiura sarsii. The sequence goes on from CM069441.1 coordinate 350,628, forward strand.
TCCATCATCTCTGTATAGCCCTATACTGTGAAGTCGGAGTTTCTTCTTGATTTGGTTCAGCATGTACAAACCTACTAGTATTTTCAGTAGTATGCAAAATCATAACTATATACATCTCTATTGGCGAACATGCCCCATGATCATGTATGTACCCCATTTAGCGCAATAAGTGCATTGACCTATACGGCGGATGTCCCACATACATTGATGGGTTGTTAACTGCATCAAATCCATAATCAATCCCATACCTATCTTATAATAACTAACATTAAAACTATCTCTACGAATATCTTTGGAAGAAAACAAAATATGAAAAATGGAAGAAAATTCTTTTGTGAGACAAAACTGGTTTTTGGATGATAAATTGACAAACACGTTACCATGGTTACGGTGATCCGCTCGGTTAATGTGGGAAGTTTGTAACATACTACTGTATCTATTGTGTGTTCGCCAAATTCAATCAGTGGCCGCAAAGATGGGAATTAACGTGGAGGCCGAACCTGCCCATAGGTCGTACATTCCCCTCTCTCCCCTACTCTCTTGTTTAGTTATAAATGACAGGAACATTCAGTTAGAAGCGCCCTCAATACAGTCGTCTGCGGAGCCGCTTCTCCCCCGGCCTCATGTGTTAGGTTTGTACAGCGTGATTTGTGCTAAGCGTAATATTAACAAAGTCAATGACTATTTCCATCTTTGTTCCCAATTTGTGTCATTCCTTTTTCCTAATAAGCAGGAGAGAATGCTCGTTAAATATATGCTTTACTGAACTCTCGAGTGTCATTTGTTTGTTTTTTAAAACATCACCAATCGGGTAAACTTATTTTTGACTCACCCTGTATATAAAAATATAAATATTGGAAAAGGAAATGAATGAGTAGAGAATTGGTATCAATTTCATTATAGAAATGCTGATTTTTAACAAATTTGACCAAAACCACTTTTTGGCTCAACAATTTGTGGACGTACAACTTAGCAAAATCAGTTTTCGAAAAAAGGGTCAACAGGAAAGCTTCGAAAGGTAAGAGGTTTTTTGAACTTGAACACTCAAATATCAAAGTGTCGCGGTGGTTGTCAATCAAGCTGCCGATCAACCTTTGCAATTCTCTAATCACAACCTGAAGTCCACGAACAGATCAAAGTATAATACAAAAGGTGACTAGTTCGCACATAATTATACTCCTAAATAAATACCAAATGATTTAGACATTCGATATAGGATAACATTAAGTCGTATGACGAGCCAGTGCATCTAAATTAAGCACAACAAATTTTAATTTGTAAAATGGCGGAATCTGCAGAGATTGAAATCAACGACAGTTCACAGTGTACGAGTCATGAGCATGCATTTAGCAAATGGGAACAAGGTACGTCTTGAAGAAAAATAGTAACTCAAACTCAACGGATAGAGGCCAGAAAGCTAAGGTGGATGTTCTACCAGAATACTTAAAGCCGTGTTTAACATCATCTTGAAAATAATGAATCTGTCGGAGGATATACCGATTTAATGAGATAAAAAAGAGCGACGAATTCGTTTGGCTTATTTTTGCCCTGGAAGTGAAACTGAACAGGTTTTCTGCTTTGTGTGTCGGACACCAAAATCTGAAGAAAAGAAAACAACAACAAAAAGAATCAGACATCATTTTAAATCGGGGTTTATAGTAACAGGAACCCCTTAAATTATAATTTGATTCTAATCAAGAGGTGATGCTCAGTGCCAAAAATGTAAGAAAGCTAGGTTACTTGAGATCCGAAACAAACTTTTGGGCACGCGCGCACACGATACGTGATAATCCCTAAATCATATTATGATAGTATTTTTCTTCTTTGCAGAACCAATCATATTTGAATTACTTCAAAATCGTCATCTTCGTTATGGTGATCCAGCCGAGCTCTCCGTCGAATTCCAGGTGCGATCGAACCACAAAGCAAAGATCATCTGGGAAAGAAATGGTGCAGAGTACAAGTCGGGTGTGTCTAATACTACTCATGACGTCACAACTCTAATTATACATTCTGCCTCTGATTCGTTGGCGGGAACTTGGAAGGTACGGGTACAGGACTTGGATACCGAAGACGAAGTTTCTACCGAATGTAAAGTCACGGTCTCCTAAACATCCTAAATGTGCAATGAGTGCCCGTATGAAGTACTTCATTTATAACATTCCCTAACGGGGTTCTTTATGGATCATGGTATTCCACTTGACTTGAGACACCTTTATGATATTTTATTCAAATATCTGTATAAATATGTTTTAAAAAAGGTGGTGGCCACTGAACACACCGTCGTGCGGCTAAAGGTCATGTTACACACCTAAACTAGGTACAACCAGAGTTTTCAACAGGAAATAGTAACGTCATCATTCTCCTTCCTTCTCAAGCGAGGACCATCAATCATGTCCATCATCCGTCTATATACACACAACAGGACGTCCTCGTCCTCGGTGTGGTATGACGGAATGAACCAGATACACAAAAACAAGATAAAGTCGCTTTACAATCAGAATCTGTGAAATAATATAGCTCTAGCTGCTGCTGCTCTTGTTTAGCCACAGTCCTTCAGAGAACCGTCGGCATTCTCTTGCGAGTTTTCGCTCTTGTTGCTACCAGTCCGCCATCTGTCCACCCTCTGATATTGTCTGTCCAAGCAGTTTTCTGGTAGAGCCTTCCCTTCTACCTCTCCTTCAATAGTAGTTGTTACTATGCTATCTGCACGTCGCTTCCCGTGAACATATCTCTAGCACTTGTATGCTTGTATGCAAATTGTAATTGACCGATTTAGATGATACCTCTCTCTAAATGTAAAAGAGCTAAAACTCACTCTTTGAGAGCTCGTGGAGGGACAGCTCACTTTAGGAGTGAATTTCGCTCTATTTGGAGTGATGTGCTACTCATTTGGAGTGATTTTTCACTCTTTTTATACTGATTTCTACCCTGAAAAGAGTGGAAATCACTCTAAAAAGAGTGAACTTCACTTTGAAAAGAGCCTGTTCCTCCAAGAACTCTCAAAGAGTGAGTTTTAGCTCTTTTACATTTATAGAGTATACATAAAAGTCCCTGAAATGTTGGTGCAGTGCCATCATTAATCATAAATAAGGGAAAGGGAAGTTCATTGAACATACATTTCTAAATCTGTCAACCCCTACTTAATAGATAGGCCTACTTAGGCTAGATCATCGATTATCAATTGTTTTATATAATTTAGAAACTTAGTTTGATCGGAATATTCCTTCAAGATAAAGGAACAGTTCCATCTATACTCAATAAATATATCGAAACTGTATATCGGGGCATGATTCGTTTCGAGCTAGATATTTTTAAAGTTTATGCTCGATAAAATAGACATTGGGACTCGATATCGACTAGGCTACGAGGGCCATACCAGAGTCACTAATACAAGGGTATTTTTAGAAAACACCCCCGGATAATAATGTTTATTTCAATAATGCTGCTCGATACGGGGCTCGATATTCTTTTCAAATCAAGCTCGATAAAAAACCATCGGGGCCCGATACACTCTCGATAATTGTATTGATTATAAATTGGAACTGTTCTCTAATGTGTTTTATAAAATTACGCGGGTCCACCCCACCTCACGTTTACAGTGCGTGACCAAAAGTCTATAATTAGCCCTTCTTGTGTATCAATGATACAGCATTTTCCATATCTGTAATCAAATATTCAGACAAAAATATCATTCTTAAATCAATAATTGTAAATATTATCTCAAAGGTTAGCAAAAGGTTATTCACATGTTTAAACATGCACAAAACAAGTTATTGTGAAATTTTTAGGAGGGAACTCTTGTTTGGAATAAATCATCCGTCCAGATAAACAAATTTAACAAGTGGGCGTTTGTTTTGTGTAATAAATATTTGACATGTTATTTTTACTGCCTCATTTCTGAATATATTTCAAACAGTTTTGCAATTTTCGCCAATTTGTCGGATAAGTTAGCATAGTTAGTCAATTTCTGGAAAACTGTTGACAATTTCTCAGATGATATCCCTTAACTATCAAACAAACTTGTCGAAATGAGGGATATCGTTCTCCCACATATCCGCCTAAGGTGGTCATCAAGTATATCCTGACCAAGTCAGAACCACTTCTGTTTATTAAAACTTGGCCAATCAAACTTCGACGCGTACGGCGTACACGTTCAAATAATGGTGGTAGGATTGCATTTTGAGATTGACAATGCAAACAGTATTCTGCAATTCAAATGGTTACGGGTCAAAGGTCAATTCCGGTGCTGAAACAGTCTTCCTTCATCTTCCTGGTAAAAGAATAGAGGTTGGATTACCTGTCATTTTGTCGGGAATAATAACTGTGTTACAGATTTTCAGAAAGAAGACACACCTGTTTCATGACATGTTGGCAATTTGAAACTTATTTTTAAAATAAATCTACTTGGTACGGAAACCGAAAAACGAATGAGGGAAAGAGAAAGTGGGGACGAGCAAAACAAACAAACAAGCAAAGGGGGAAGTTCACGGGCTCCCGGAAGTGGAACGTGAGTGGTCAAATGGTTGCCACGGGAGTCCAGCAAACTATAACAAACACAATTTCCGCTCCATTGGCTAAAAGAGTTTAAGCTTTATGGCTTAAACTTTATTGTGCAATGAATTGGACGTCATGCACCAATTCAATTGGATGTAGAATAGGCCGGGTGCGATTCCTCTTTGTAGACCGTTGCTCATGGCTTCATGTCGCGCTGGTGTTTCCGCCTGGTGTTATGCCCTTGTTTCAGAACGAAAAGTCTTTAGACACTTATTGTAATTCAGTTTGATATGCAACGATACCCTGGATATGTTTTAATTCAAGGAGTAAACATGAAAATGCATGATGTTAAAGGTGGAATCATTTTGATTTTTTGTCAAAAAGTGTCGGAAACTGAATTAACCATTCAGCTGAAAAATAGATTGATCAATAGAAATTACTCGTGTCAAACGGACTAGAAAGGGGATTCGTACCCGGCATGTACTCACTCAATGGGAGTTGATGATTGACGTCCAATGACGTGAATTGTTCTTCTTAGTACAAGTTTCAGTAAATAAAAACAATGATACTATAGTATTGAGATGTCATCAACTTTAGCCATTTATTTCACATTTACAGCTTATTTGAATGAATTTGTTAAACATTTTTTTTTTTTTTTTTTTAAATTGTTTGAGCCTCTGACATACCCGGCATGCTATATCACGCAGGCGACTGCAGAGTTCAACAGGCCTTGAACTTGAACACATCTGCATGTCTCGGCATCCTATTTAAAATAATGCTTTCGCCCGTTTGATACGATACGATAGATGTACGAGACAGAGGCTGACGAAACACCAATTTTCTCTGAAATGACATAACTTTCTTAACTGATGATGATAGTTCTCTTCTTCTATTTACAGCATAAATAAACAAGTAAGCTCATCAAAAGTGTGAATACGGATGTCACTGTAACTGCCGACCCTGCACTTTTAATGAATCCATTCTCAGCAATGATCTGTGTCAGATATTCAGCTGAAGCTTTTGGTTCACGCGGTAGTCTAGTTGGGTCATTGAAATCTACGTAGTGCATACCAAAACGTTCTGTGTAACCCGCTGCCCATTCAAAGTTGTCCATGAGAGACCACGCGGTGTATCCTTTGACATTGGCCTTGTCGATATTGATAGCTGTAAAATGATAAAAAGTAAAAAATAATATATTTCTATAATAAGAAATTGTTTTTCATATGACAAATCCAAGGTTAGTTGAAGTATAATAATAAAACGAATGATTAATTATACTCGCTTGTGACAGTTTCATGCTACACTGAGCACTTCATCAGACTATTTGACGTCAGCTCTCATCACAGGCTTTTTATCATGTTTATCCTGACGACCACAAGTGAGTATAATAATTCGTTTTATTATTATACTTCAACTAACCTTGGATTTGTCATATGAAAAACAATTTCTTATTATAATTACTGAACAATCCTGATGAACTTACACCGAGAATATATTTATAATAATCATGATAAAAGGGACTTACCAAGTATTCTATCATATTTTCATATTCGAATGCATTCTGTACTCATGAACTATGGAAACAAAGCTTGTATTAGGGAAAGTTTGTATTAGGGTCTTAATTATTTTGGTTAAGAATGGACTAGAATAAAGTTAACAAGTGTTTCAAGAGTATGTGTCTTTTGTCTGCAACAATAATGCTCATTGGTAAACCATGCTAACGTCTAGCGATAAATATGAAGAAACAATATCGTATCGAATCGATGCTTCACCACCTAAATTTTGTTCAACATATTCAAATGGAAAAGTCAAACATCTAAGTCAACTTGTCTGCAGAAGAGTATCATTATTTAGGCAGCTGCTTACCCATTCACATAGGCACTCTTTTTTCCTCCAAATATTATACAAATATTGTGGATCTGAGAAATTGGAGTTGGAAAACAAGCCGTTTGAAAGTACTTCCCTTTCTCACTGGAAATAGTGGTTCTTAAAAGTGCTACAGACTTTGTAGGAAAGAAACAACAATAGTTTAATGGCTTTTCAATACTTTACCCCTGGAAACACCCAACCCATCTAATCACCTTTAAGAACTTCGTTGATGTAAGACTTGTAATAGTTGACTCGTTGAGTATCCTCCAATTCGTACACGTCTTTCGTGGACACTCCATTCTCTGTGACGTAGATAGGAACGTTGTATTCATTGTCAAGCCATACCAAGAGTCGACGGAGTCCCCAGGGCACTATCTGCAGCCAACTTGATCCCGTCTTCGGCCAGCTCTCGTCTTTAAAGGACCCAGCATTTTGGTCGTTGTAATAGCTTGGGGGATCGGAGACAACATAATCCGTATCCACGGCGTATGTTGTTGTGTAATGGTTGAGTCCAAAGAAGTCTCCAGTACCTTTGATGAAAGCTTTCTCACTGTCTGTAAATTCTGGAAGGCGAGATTGACTTAATCCTTGCTCAGCACTTTTGTTGGCGATGAGAGTTTTCATGACCTCCGGGTAATCTCCATCGATGTATATAGCGTGACCAAACCAGCCCAGGTTGAACTGCTGAATACGCTCGGCTGCATCTACGTGTTCGGGATTACTGCGATTATGTGGCTCTATAAAATCTGAATTAAGAGTAATTCCTATTTGCCCATTCTGTGAGGGGCGATAGTTATCATTGTATATATGCCAGGCATGGGCGTGAGACTTGATAATGTTATGGGTCACGACATACGTGGTTGTACCATCTTCACAGATTCCAGGCGCAAATCCACCACATCCATAGCCTAACATTGAGACAATCCACGGTTCATTAAAAGTGATCCACAACTTTGCTCGATCCCCAAAGTTCTTAAAGCAATAGTCTGCATAGTTGGCGAAATCTTCAACTATAGACTCATTTGCCCATCCTCCGTGATCTTGAAGTGCCTGTGGAAGGTCCCAATGATACAATGTAACCATGGGAGATATGCCGTTAGCAACGAGTTCATCAATAAGCTCGTTGTAATATCGAAGTCCGTCTGCGCTGGGGGCTTTCATCGTGCCATCTGGTAGAACCCTCGGCCAGGAGATTGAAAATCGATAATATTTTAATCCCATATTCACCATGGCTTGAACATCATATTTGAAACTGTAATGGACAAGGAATAGAGTTTAATACTATTAACATACAATGGAAGAGATGCTCATGAAAAGATATTAACTCAGTTTTGAATTCAAACTACGTGATTTATTACTTTATTTCAAAGTAATTGAAACAATCATAACACCAAAAAGAAAAGAAAAATGGCAAACATTTTGACCACTTTCTCTAAGCCCGCGGACTTAATTAAGGGACTGCAAAGATATCTAGTTTTCCGATCGGAAGTTGAGACTTTTTCAAAGCTTCACACAGTGAATCAGTGCTAGTATTATTATTCGCGCGTTCTTTTTGCGATCAGCTTGGGGTTTGGCTCTTTAATTCAGTCATTATGTCTCTTGCTTCGTACGGGTCAACATCGGCATCAACACAAATTACCCTTATTCTATGTAGCTACCACTACAATACTTTTGTTGACTTTTCTCAACTTCATGGTGACCATCCATATTTCATTGTTTTTTAAATATACGATATAAATGACACACATGATTACCATATGATTTCCCAGCTCCTTATTTTATCTGGGCCTTGTTTCATGGTAAACTTTTAAGTTTTAGTTTATAAGTTCTTCTCTTCTTGCATGCCTTCTTGGGAATTTTAAACGAATTTCTTAGTAAATTTGAGATAGCCTCTGACATATTCTTAAGTTAAGAAGGAACTTAAGAAGAATGTTCTTCTTAAGTTGTTTATGAAATAGAAGATAAGAAAAGATCATGATTTAAAAATAATTTTCAGCATTTAAGAAGAATTAATTCTTCTTAAATCCAACTGAAGAAAATCTTATAATTAGGTTGTATGCAGTTGTGTCTTCTTTCTGAAAACCTTAAACACAGTTATTATTCCTGACAAGATGGCAGCTAATCCGTTACATATAGATAACCTCAATGTCAGTACTTTCGGCTCTTTACCGTGCTAGCTGGCCTGGACTCACGATCAAATTTGACCTTGATATTCATTTAAAATAAGTAATCTTACTTTGTGTATGAATCACAAGCGATGTCACCGGTGTCGTTGTTGGCAATTCTGCCTCCAAGATGCGTGAAACGATCCCAGATGCTCTCCCCTTTGTCGCCCACATTCCATGCTCCTTCAATCTGGTACGAAGAAGTAGCTGAACTCCAGATGAAATCATCGGGAAAGGTACCATAAAGAAAGGCGTCCCTCTCTGGGTCGTTGAACACATCCGGCCAGACGAATTCTGGGTCATCAGCAGCAAAAATGAGTGGTGTGAAGAGTACGGAAATGGATAAAATTGCAAGAGTTAGAAGGGCCTTCATGATGATACTTCTACGCTATAACCGTTACGAAACCTTACTGCGCTGTCGTCACTGATCATAGCATGAAATCATAACACACAAGGTCACCCTATATATAGCATAGCGTTATCGCTATTTAACGGGGGGGGGGGGGGGGGCGGTACTTTTAAACTACCAGACCATCATTTGGGTGAAGTGTTGGCTCACGGATGTTTTAAAATCTTACAATTGCGTATATCCCAGAGCGGAAAAGGAATACCCCCTCCCTCGGAGATTGCTGAGCCAAAATGAAGAACCAGAAACAACAACAAACATGGACAATAATAAAGTTATCCAAAGTAAAAGTTGTTTCAGTTGCCATCAAGGTACCGTACCATACATATCTCAATTAATTGCATATGGACACTTTTCATTATTACATTTCGAGTTGCTGTTCTAAAAATAATTGAACTGCCATTGATAATCCAATATTCCCTGTCTAAGCTTTAGAATACTCTACAATTCTTATTCCTTACTGAGTTAGTGTATAGATCGTTCTTTAAAAGTTCCCATTGATGACATGCAGTGGTAGGGTATACTAAACATTCTAAAGGAACTGCTAGGTCCTATATGCCTTGACGAAACTTAAAAACATAAACGCACATTTCACGTAAGGGTTGGGGTGGGGTGGGGTGGGGGGTGGGGGTGGCTGCATCACCCCTTTTATTACTGTATATAATTTCTAAGTTCACCTTTATGTACCATACTAAAAATTAGCTTCACTCTTGACTACAAATTATGTCAATTTATTGCGAATGTATTGTATTTTATTAATGGTAATACATGGTAATACAAGGGAAAAGTATTACACAAGCACTTTAGTTTAGACCGTGTAAACATTGCGCCCTAATCTAACCGTGTTAAAAATATCATTATAGCATAAACCCCCTCCCCCGAGTAATCACCCCACCCGGTCTGACATGCCTTGGATCTTGCTGGATATAAACATAATAAATTATTTGATACTATTGTTAACTTGATCAGACCTGTTTGGTAATGATTATTATTATTATTATTACACAGTATTTTCGGGGGCGTTGCTCTTACTTCTATTTATGTATATCATACAACCTAAATGATAAGAAGAACAAAAACAAACAAGTTCGAACCATGACCACAACTACTAGACGTGATCACTAGCATACTTCCACTATGTATTTAGGGTTGTATACAGAAATTATCACTTTATTTAACTTCATTTACACAGATCAAATAAATAATGTTCTGCAGATAATTATATTTCATACAGTAACATTGTTACTGCATGTCTTCTGAGTGTTGATATATCACTGACAATTTTACACTGATTTTGGTTTTTATCTAAAGCTGTCTGAGCCACTGAGTTCTTACTTTTTGACTATTGGGCTCCATTTCCTTGCGGTCCTCTAACAATTTGCTGGCGTCCACGTTTTATCCCAGATGTTATCCGTAATCCCGAACCCTTGACTATCATTGTGGGGAAATACACCCATTCGGGGGAATAAAGGGGTTTATATACTTCATTCGAACCAATTGCAAGGCGTCAGTCGAGGGAATCGAAACCAAATTTGTATACAAATAGTATGACAAATTATGCGCATAATATGTCCAGAAATATTATTCTAAGTGCAATTCAAACCAAATATACATTAATTATAGCCAGAACTGAGTTCTAGTTCTGCCCAGCACCAAAGTCATTCGGGTGGAGTTGGGGTTGGGGGTGGTGGGGGGGGGGGGGGGGGGGGGGGTTACACCTTCTATTTGGGGGGAATATACACACAGAAAATACTATGTAAAAAATTATGTAAATATAGAACTCCATAATTATTATGTAAGAGTAAAACATGTAATATTATACCCAAGCTTGTGTAAATTCCTATGCAAAAGCTTAACACAACTGTTTACATAGTATTATGGAGTTCTATTTTTACACAGATTATGTATTTTTTACATAATTTGTGTAATTTTTTTACATAGTGTTTTCTGTGTGTACTTTATTCTATCCAGTTTGGAATATCAGTCGAGGGAATCGAAACCAAATTGGTAAACAAATGGTTTTGTTTGTTTTTTTAAGTTTTTTTATTTATATATTCTTTATTCAATGATACATATAATTATACAATAACATCAATATTTACAAAATATAAGTAAAAATTAATATTAATAATGACAAGTATGTTCAATGGGACAATCGATTAAAAACACTGAGTTATAATATTAATATAAGATTAATTATAGGTCAAATGTCATACATACAGTGATATCACGACATAATTGTTATATAACACAGGTCATTATGTTATGTATAATACATGACATAGTTATTACAGTGAAATCAGTTTGGATGGTTGCCATATCTAAACTTGCTTATTATTCACAGTTTACCAACGGCGATGATGTGGTTAATAAATTTTAAATCATCATGGTCATACTACTACTTACTACTACTACTTATGTCGTTCTCGAACGGTCTTCGTGATGGCTCGCCAAACTACTCTGTCCCTCATGCATGCTTTCATCTCCTCATCATTCTTCAGTCCTGTGTCTTTGGCCAAGTTGTCCAAGTATGTTAAGGCTGGGCGGCCGACAGATGTGTGTCCGTGTTTGGGTCTCCATAGCAGCAGGTCAGATACAATCTCATTTTCTCTTCTCATCCTGCAAATCTCATCCTTCGATCTGTGATGTTTTCTGATACCTTTTGTAAGTTTCCATACAGGTCTTTGTTTGGTACCTTATCTTTCCAAATAATGTTGAGTGCAGTTCTCAGCATTCTAGTGTAGCATCCATCTAGAGATTTATTTAGTCTGTTGGTGATGGTCCATGTCTCAGCTCCATACAGTAGAACACTTTGAACAGTAGCTTGGAAAAGTCTGATTTTGATTTTTCGACAGAGGCTGGATTTCCACACTTTGTTCAGAGCATTGCAGGCCTTCCAAGCAAATGCTTTACGTACTTTTATGTCATGCTGGCTACTACCAACCCAAGCTCCCAGGTACTTAAAGTGCTCTACGTTGACTAGGTTACTTCCATCAGAGGTATTTAGCTGTACCGCTTGTGCTTGGTGGAATACCATGCATTTGGTTTTCTTGGCATTCATGTGGAGCCCAGTTTTGAGTGCTGCTTCCTCAACATATTTCAGCAACTTCTGTGCCTGCTCCTTAGTGTCAGAAAGTAACGCTATGTCATCTGCAAAGTCAAGATCAGTGACGTTCTTTGGCCCTATTCTTCGACTTTGTCTAGGCTTGATGGTGAATCCTAGTTCCTCTTCTCTCACACTGATAGCTATTCTTAAGCAGTAATCAAGGATGATTATGAATAGGTAGGGGGCAAGGATGTCGAACAGTTCTGTGTCGCCATCAGGTGATATGACTTTGGCTCTTGTTTTCTGTAAGTTTCATCAATTGCATCTGTTATAACCTGTGGGACACCGTATGCTTTGAGTATCTTGATCATTTTCTCACGATGTATGGTGTCGAATGCCTTTTTGAAATCAATGAATGTTATGACTGCAGAGAGATTATTGGAATGTATACCTTCGATGATTCTCCTGAGCCCAAGAATGTGTGAGGTAGTGCCTTTTCCCTCGCGGAAGCCATTCTGGTTAGTTCGAAGTAATTCATCTAGGTGAGGTCTTATTCTGTTGAGAATCATTCTGTTATATGTCTTGGCCACAATAGAGTTCAGACATATGCCTCTGTAGTTTCCTGCTTGACTTAGGTCACCAGATTTTGGGACTGGTATCACATTATGTTCCCATCCCTTAACACTTTTGGACCGGTGATTTTGACATTTCGCCGGTAATAAGTCATCTAAGATTCTGTCAACCGCTGACTATGTGGTCCATATTCAGGGTTATGAAGGTTAGTTTATGCCCTTGGGGCCTAATGATGTCCTTTGCAGTCTTTTAATTGGACCAAATAGTGGAAAATAGAGACATCCTTAGAAGATTTATTACCGGCGAAATGTCAAATCACCGGTCCAAAAGTGTTAAGGAAGTGAGAACATAATGCAGGTTCAATATTGCCCACTGGTCAGGTTTTTGTTTTTCTAGGAGGGCCTTATTACAGATATCCAGTATTAAATCATCAAGATTGCATCTTGTCAGGAGTTCAGGTGGAATGTTGTCCTCTCCAAAACTTTTCCCCTCCTGGATAGATTTCTTGGCTTTCTGGTAGTGTTATTGAAGGCAGTACACTTAATTGGTAGTTCTTCGAAAATCTTTGGGATGTCTTCATCTTTATCAGTCACTACCGGTGGATTTCCTAGGAGTTGTTGGAAGTGGCAGTACCAATTATTGACACGTTCTTCCTTTGTCTTTCCTTTGAGGATACCATTCCTAGAGGTTTTCCTTCCACTTACTTCGTTAATGAGCTCCCAAGATAATCTGTGTTGCATGTTTAGGGATGCCTTTTCCACTTCTTTTAATTTCTTGTCCAGGTATTCAGAATTGACTTCATCATAGGCTTGGTCGAGTTCTCGTTTACCTGCTTCAAATTCTTGTGCAGACTCTTTACTGTCGTTTGTGACATGTTTTTCATATGTCTGCCTTAGCTTCTTTCTGGCAGTTTCTACTTTTCTACTATAACACAATGCCTTTTGCCTCTTCTTACATATTTTTGGTAGTAGTTTCTCGGCAGTTTCTTGATTTGCTGTGATAAAGTTTCCATATTTCACTGTTCATGATCATGAATGTTATTATTATAGTTGAATATAAAAATGTGCATGTGTTCATTATATATAGTTCTCCTTCATAAGTTCATGTTTGTTGCATGTTACGACCATCACATTTCATACAAAACTCAATAATTCGAGACCAGTCAAAATCTACGAAGGAAAATCCCATAGACATTTGCCTCATTAATATTCATGAGCACATTACCGCTATTATTGCGCTATGGGAAAATTCTCTTTGATCTACAACTTCTCTGAAGAATTTAGTTCTTCATTATTTATTTGTTATTTCCACAAATACAATATCCTATATAAGGATGCACGGTGCTTATAAATGCCTGAGACATGGTAATTTTCTGAGGAGGTAATTTGAATTCTTAAGAAAAACCTGACATATATCTTTTTCATCCGTTTGCTATGTTATTGATGGGGCAACATAGCCCAACAGCCTATACCACACCATACTATGCAGACCCGAACTTACTGCCAGAATGTTTGAATTGGGCGATATATCTATCTTTAATTAACATTGTAATGGTCAACTCCCATTCATATAAGAATGCGCTATGTGGGTGATCGATTCTAGTCTAACAAAGGATTCGAACAAGTCCATTTAAAATAATGTACCCCTAGCACGTAAAGTCCCTGACCAGGTGATTTGAGGTTAGCTAATTCGGAATAGATAATCGGTACCAAACATCTGAGATAAACATTAAATGAGCACATTTCATCTCCGCAGTTTGATACCTCATTCAACAAAATCGAATGGATACTTTTAAAGTTATTGCGATTTCAATGACCGCGCATAACAACAGCAAAGTTGCACTTTAGGTATAGGAAATCATTGATTTGTGTGTGATTACTGGCATAACTGTGTGCTATCTGAACGAGCCAGATGAATGGGTCTGGACTGATAACCGCAATCTGCGGGACAAAAGGTGTGACTAGCTGCTAGCTGTGAAGAATAAAAGTCTTATTTCAATTCAATTCAATTCAAGGTTTAATAAACATATCATTATCGCAGCAAAATGCTGAATTACAACAATATTTACAATATGTAATATATAGAAAAATAGAAACAATATATTCATAGAAATAACTAAGCATGCAAAACACAACAACCCACCCCCTATTGGAAACAGAACTATAATGTATGATTTAAGAGTTTGACCATGTATGGAATTGAGCTACGAGCGTAACGCAGGGTACGTGTTTTAGGAACAGTTATTTTGTGAGCACTACGGAGAGTCATATTATGCACTTGTTCATCTCTAGATTTTGGTAACCAACCACGGAATTCATTAGATTTTAAAAGGGATTTAGCAAAGTTTAAACAAAGTTGGTCTCTACGGTTCCTGAGTTCCGGAATAGCACATGTTATTAAGGCATCCTGATAGCCTATGTAGTTAAAACCTAAGATGACTTACCCGTGGACAAAGAGATTTTGGAGAGATTCTCTTCACATAGCTATCATTTTGCCGCCATAGCATGATTAACATTGAGATTTTCAGCATAGATGGCCAAGATGATATTTTTGAGGAATATGTAACGTCGCGAAATCAGTACCCGTGGACAGAGTGAAATGGGATAGACTTTGTTCAAATCGCTGTTATTTTGCAACCGTAAGGTTATTTGAAACGATATTTTCAGCATAGATGGTCAAGATCATATAGTTGATAAATATTGAAAAGATATTTTTTAAATCTACAGAATTTTAAAACAAATGGCTTCAAGAAGTCACTTGTATTTGAAATTGATTCAACACATTCGTGAACATTTAGTCGGACATATACAGGGGGTTTCCTTGCTAAAATGTTTTAGGACCATGAAAGGAAGTTTAAAAAAATGGTTTGGGGGAGTTCGGAGTGGGGGGGGGGGGGGGGGGGGGGGGGGGGGGAGAAAGCAAGGTGGCGGCCATTTTAGTTTTAAAGTATGTTAACAAAGCAAAACAGCTAGTTCTGAGTTTCTAGTGGTCTAACACATACATCCCATTGTTAAAACTATACTCTGATCATACATGTTGGTTCATATAATATGCCAATTTATGGAATTTTACCATTTTTTGCGGCCATGTTGGAGGCCATCTTGGATTTAGGTATGTTAACAAGGCAGTGTCTAGTGGTCTACTCCATGTACATGCATCCCACTATTAAAACTATACTTTCACCATACATTTTGATTGATATATGTCATTTTATGAACTTTTATTTTGGGTAACATCCTAAATATGTTTTAGGACCATGATAGGAAGTCAGAAAAGTTGGTTTGGGGGGAGTCCGGGGGGAGGGGGGCTTGCAAATAAACCCTCTGTATATATATGCCCGACTAATTTAAGTCATGCATCAATACAATCGCTTTAAATTATAAACCATCTAAATTTGCAATATATGTTATACAAATATATTTTCGTATACATAGCCTACAGTATTACTATTATTGTATAACAATTCAATTTATTATGGAAATTAAATAACCTTGCGCATTCTTAATTCTGGATCGAAGAGAAATAGCAAATTTGGGTGATTACCATATCTGAATTTACTTACGAAGTTTAGCAATAGCTCCCACATAGTTGATGACATTGTTATCAGAATTCTTAAAGTTTTGTACCCACAAAATAGCATTTTCAACATTAAATTTAAAAACAAAGCTTTACTTTGCAGAAATGACGATTTCTGCATGATTCCAAATAACTTTAACCCTTTGACTGAAGTAAAAGAGATGTTTTGTGTAGACAATATTACATTACATGTACTACAAATATTAGATGGCTCTTTACCCATTTTATGTAGCAATTTGTTTGCTTCGTGAGTGCATTATTTTTGGAATTGCTTTCCAGATACATTTCCAATTGAATATGAAAAAACCTTCTTTTCCAGAGGTTTTGACATATATAATCGAGGAGCAGTAATGGATTTAAGAATTTCCTTTCTGAACATCTTTACAGAACAAATAGCAATCCGTATGCCATTTAAAGAAATAGCTGCGTTAACATTGACGTTTGGATTGCGCATCAATTTTACGCTTCATTCAATAACAAGTGGACCAATTTTGTCCCAAAACTTACAATAGAATTCAGCAGTTATACCGTCATAGCCAGGACTTTGGTTATCAGAAAAGGTAGCTCATTAACATAATTTCCGTGATACTCATCGTGTTGGAGCATGGGATTCATTTAGTCGTGTAGTATTTGTCCTCCCTGATAGGAATGCCGCTGTTGGCAAATTAAAAATGTGCGCTAAGTACCCCCAATTAAGCATAACAACAGTACCTACACTTAGTTATAGCTTATGCCAAATGAAGCATCACTGTCCATTCAAATGACCGTCACTTGGGAGTCGATTCCTTTATCCGTTGTTTACATTTTGGAAAGACGCTAAAGAAATGGGCTGATGGGTTGCCCTTTCATAGCTTTGGAATCGCGGATACTGGCTGAACAAGTTTTCAGTGAAATTAATTTGTATACCTGAAATCATACAATAACGCCTTATATGTCAACAACATCGTTACCAAAAGGAAATTGAATAGGGGTGTTGCTGTTTTGAATTCATTATAGTTCTTATTGTAGGATAACAAAAATCCATCCAGGCCTATGTATAACGTGATATAACTTTGCTTGGGTTTGTTTGGTATTTCGTGTATAAAAAGAGCAAATGAGAACACTGGACCAACAGACATCTACAATTTTAAATATAGTGATTATCAATCTGGTAACCCAGTCACAAAGAGTCTGATGGGCAAATCTATTCTATCATGCAACTCAGAAACGATGCAAAATAAAATATACAAGAAACACAAATAGGCATGAGTTAAAAGAGACAATGAAAGTGACATAAGAATAAGAAAAAAACCTGACATAGAGACTCTTAAAAAAAGAAAAATACATTTCAGGAGGTCATTGAAATCAAGAGAACCTAAACAACGGACTCGGGAAAATGTCAGTATGAAGGCTTTGAGCGAATTTGCTTAAAACTACGCCATCACACTGTCGTGATGATGATACTTTACGGTACCAAGTCCTACAGGTCTGTATTTTTATAGGTTTAAAGAAATTCTCGTTACAAATATCAACAATTAGACAAATATAAATGCGGCCATTTATTCCTTTAAGTTTATTTTGTACTTTTTAGGGGTATAACATTGCTTTCTTTAGCAGATAGCATCCTTATTACATTGCTTTCTTCAGTAGATAGCGGCCTATTACACCACACATATTACATTGATTTCTTCATTCAGTAGATAACATCCATACAATGTATGTTGCATTGCTATCTTCATCAGATATAACATTCATATCACAGCAATTACTTACCTTAACTTAACGAAAAGTTGGACTAATAGGAGAGATCAAGAGTGAATGACATACAAAATGTCAAATGTTAATTGAAAATGCGATGTGAAAAATGATTGTTTTTAAATTGTTTATTTAGCAGTTCCCTTGTATTGACATTGATTTGTTCTTCTTTTAAAGGTAGATGTTCTGATTGCTCGTCCGATTTTCAACTTGATGTTTTCTATTTTACATGAAAGTTCATCCTTAAAATTGTCACATTCCAAAGTTTGTGTTGCATAACTCCAATGGTTCTTATTTTAGAAGCACCAGGTCACAAGAAATGTGCCCATTGAGTAGTACACAAACTTTTAACCACCTTTGGCATTAATTCACCAGATTTTAACCAATTATTTATAAATGGAACATTTCTGGCCCCACAGACTTTACAGACATAATGAGAAAATATGGGGATTCTTCTGATATGAAAATATCTTTATGTAAAAAAACGAAAAAATAGCCCAAAAATGTGATCGGAACATACACCTTTAATTATCTTAAAGACAATTTCATCTCTTTAAAAAAAATTGCCACCTTGACATTATATTTCACGCAATATTAATAGTCTTAAAATAGCATTTAAGGTTTTTTTTAGGATCTTTAACTAAAATATAAAATAAAAACCCACCACAACAAATAAACTAATATAATGTGGCTAAGATTACTACAAAAATGCATAGGTGGCCTATGGAAAACAAATTATCTACTAAATATCAAAACGATGTCGTATATCTACCAATAATCAAATATTCAGACAAAATACCATTTTTAAATCAATAATTGTAAATAATATGTCAAAGGTTAGCAAAAAATAATTGACATGTTTAAACGTGCACAAAACAAAGTCATGTTATTTTGAATTTTTAGATTGTAAATTAGAGAGAACTGTTGATTGGAATAAATCGTTTATCCGTCCAATTAAACAAATTCAACAAGTGGGCGTTTGTCTTGTGTAATAAATATTTGACATACAATTTTTTTACTGCTTCATTTCTGAATGTTTTTCAAACAATTTTGCAATTTTCGCCATTTTTGTCAGATAGTTTAGCATGGTTAGTCAATTTTTTAGAAAACTGTTGACAATTTTTTAGATGATATCCCTAAATTATCAGGCAAATTCACCAACTATTGCAACTTGTCAAAACTAGGGATTTCGTTCCCCCACACATGTCCGCCTAAAGTGGTCATCAAGTAGTCCTGTCCAAGTCAGAATCACCTCTGTTTATTAAACATTGGCCAAACAAACTTCGACGAGTAGCCTTTAGACACTTATTTTAATTCAGTGTGATATGCAACGATACCCTGGATATGTTTGAATTGAAGGAGTAAACATGAACATGCATGATATTAAAGGTTCTGATGGTGGAATATTTTTTGTCATAAAATTGTCGGAAACTGAATTAACCATTGTTTCAAATAGATTGATCAATATAAATTACTCGTCGTGTAGGAAATTCAAACGGACTAGAAAGGGATTCACACCCGGCATGTTTGTACTCAATTTGAGTTGATGATTGACGTCCAATGACGTGAATTGTGCTATCAAATACATATCCTAAAACGGGTATAAAATGTCTTCTTTAAAAAGATCGTAAACACAGTTTAATATTTAATATTGTCGACAAGATGACTTCAACTCAAACACACTCTTATTACAAGTTTCAGTAAATAAAAACAATGACAATGGTATTGAGATTTCATCAATTCTAGCCATTTATTTCACGTTTACAGCTTATTTTAATGAATTTGTTAAACAATGAAAATAAAAGTATTATTTCAGCCTCTGACATACCCGGCATGCTATATCACGCAGGCGACTGCAGAGTTCACCAGGCCTTAAACACATCTGCATGTCTCGGTATCCTATTTAAAATAATGCTTTCGCCCGTTTGATACGATACGATAGATGTACGAGACAGAGGCTGACGAAACACCAATTTTCTCTGAAATGACATAACTTTCTTAACTGATGATGATAGTTCTCTTCTTCTATTTACAGCATAAATAAACAAGTAAGCTCATCAAAAGTGTGAATAGGGATGTCACTGTAACTGCCGACCCTGCACTTTTAATGAATCCATTCTCAGCAATGATCTGTGTCAGATATTCAGCTGAAGCTTTTGGTTCACGTGGTAGTCTAGTTGGGTCATTGAAATCTACGTAGTGCATACCAAAACGTTCTGTGTAACCCGCTGCCCATTCAAAATTGTCCATGAGAGACCACGCGGTGTATCCTTTCACATTTGCCTTGTCGATCTTGATAGCTGGAAAATGATAAAACAAACAAATGATATGTATTTATAATAATAGGGAATTACCAAGTATTCTATCATATTATCATAATATAATGCATTCTTAATACATAAACTAAAGAGACAAAGTTGTATTAGGGTCTTCAATATTTTTGGTTCAGAATGGACTAGAAAAAAGTTGACAAATGTTTCAAGAGTATATATCTTTTTCTATAACAATAATTGTCATTGTCAACCATGCTCATCTCGCGATGAATATAAAAACAATGTCGTATCGAATCGATGCTTCACCACCTAAATTTTGTTCAACATGTTCAAATGGAAAATTGAAACATCTAAATTAACTTTGTCTATTCATGCAGCTACTTTCCCATTCACATAGCCACTCTTTTTCCTACAAATATATACAAATTGTGGATCTGAGAATTTGTAGTTGGAAAACAAACCGTTTGAATGTACGTCCCTATCGTACTGGAAAGAGTGGTTCTTAAAAGAGCTTCAGATTAGAAAGAATCCCATTGGAACCTTTGTTAATTGTGATGAGGCTCATAAGAAACAAACAATAATAGTTTAATGGCTATTCAAAACTTCTACCCCTAGGTACACCCAACCCATCTAATCACCTTTAAGAACTTCGTTGATGTAAGACTTGTAATAGTTGACTCGTTGAGTATCCTCCAATTCGTATACGTCTTTCGTGGACACCCCATTCTCTGTGACGTAGATTGGAACGTTGTATTCATTGTCAAGCCATACCAAGAGACGACGGAGTCCCCAGGGCACTATCTGCAGCCAACTTGATCCCGTTCTCGGCCAGTTATCGTCTTTAAAGGACCCAGCATTTTGGTCGTTGTAATAGCTTGGGGGATCAGAGACAACATAATCCGTTTCCACGGCGTATGTTGTTGTGTAATGGTTGAGTCCAAAGAAGTCTCCAGTACCTTTGATGAAAGCTTTCTCACTTTCTGTGAATTCTGGAAGGCGAGATTGACTTAATCCTTGCTCAGCACTTTTGGTGGCGATGAGAGTTTTCATTACCTCCGGGTAATCTCCATCGATGTATATAGCATGGGCAAACCAGCCCAGGTTGAACTGCAAAATACGCTCGGCTGCATCTACGTGTTCGGGATTACTGCGATCAAATGGCTCTATGAAATCTGAATTAAGAGTAATACCTATTTGCCCATTCTGTGAAGGGCGATAGATGTCATTGTATATATGCCAGGCATGGGCGTGAGACTTGATTATGTTATGGGACACTACGTATGTGGTTGTACCATCTTCACATATTCCAGGCGCAAATCCACCACATCCATAGCCTAACATTGACACAATCCATGGTTCATTAAAAGTGATCCACAACTTTGCTCGATCCCCAAAGTTTTTAAAGCAATAGTCTGCATAGTTGGCGAAATCTTCAACTATAGACTCATTAGCCCATCCTCCGTGATCTTGAAGTGCCTGTGGAAGGTCCCAATGATACAAGGTAACCATGGGAGATATGCCGTTAGCAACGAGTTCATCAATAAGCTCGTTGTAATATCGAAGTCCGTCTGCGCTGGGGGCTTTCAATGTGCCATCTGGTAGAACCCTCGGCCAGGAGATTGAAAACCGGTAATATTTCAATCCCATATTCACCATGGCTTGCACATCATATTTGAAACTGTAATGGACAAAGAAAAAGAGTTTAATGATATTAACATATTATAGTGGACGACATGCTCATGAGAAGTAATTAGCTCTCATAATCAATATTAATTAAGTTTTCTGCAGCGACTGCAAAGAAGTCTATTTTGCCGATCGGAAGTTGAGACCTGTTCATGGCTTCACACAATAAATCTGTGCTAGTATTATTATTTGCGATCAGCGTGGGGTAAGCTCTTTAAATTCAGTTATTCTGTCTCTTGTTTCATATTGGTCAATATCGGCATCAATAGTAAATGACCCTTATTCTAGCTATGAAGCTACCAGTACACCGCTTTTGTTGGCTTTTCTCAACTTTATGGAGGCAATCAATACTTCGTTATTTTTAAATATCATACGAAAGAAAATGATATTCTTAATAGTAGGTGTAGTGTTTGTTTGATGTCACTAACAGGCAATTTGATTGGTTTTTGGCTGATTTTCAGCCGATACACACTATATATTATGAGACGATGGTATAATTATAGTTTAGGAGGCTTACCTCTAATGGTCACGTCACGTCACGTCACGTCACGCTATTGGGGTGATTTTTTGAATTTCAGCCCATAAAGGGGTTGATTTAGGTCGCATACCACCGAAAAGTACTCCATTGAGAGCGCACACTACTAAATAACCTCGCCATCGAGTGATAATTTAAATTTCAACACATATAGAGTCTCGGTGTGTCAGATCCCAGAAAAGGGGGTTGGAGAGATCAGGCGCACACCACTAAATTCCCTCGACATTAAGTGATGTTTTGAATTCCAGCCTGTCTAGAGCCCGTGGGGGGGGGGGGGGGGGGGGGTACTCACGTATGTCAGGTATACGGGGATGTGCCGCTCCAGTGGGTCGTTTTTTCATGAGACATCCTTAGCCATGGGTAGGCTTTTCAGTGAAAAATCCTTAGACATGGGTCCTGTTTTCGCGATTTTCGCGAAAATTTGCCAAAAATAGGTCTATTTTCGCAAAAAAATCCTTAGACATGGGT
This sequence comes from Ophiura sarsii, assembly GCA_035610835.1. Taxonomy (NCBI): domain Eukaryota; kingdom Metazoa; phylum Echinodermata; class Ophiuroidea; order Amphilepidida; family Ophiuridae; genus Ophiura; species Ophiura sarsii. The sequence continues at coordinate 373,453 of CM069441.1, forward strand.
CCTGTTTTCGCGATTTTCGCGAAAATTTGCCAAAATTAGGTCTATTTTTGCGAAAAATCACCCTTAGAAATGGGTATGGGTTTTGAATCTCCAGCGGCACACCCCCGACCAAACCAAATCCGAGTACCCCCCCCCCCCCGGGGTCTAGAGCATGGGGGTGTCTAGAGCCCAGAAAGGGGGAGGGTGATTTAGGGCGCACACTAAATAAGTGCTTCTTTAAGGGCCACACCACTTAGTAATCTTGACAGATTGCCGAGAATAATTAAAACGGGAAAAATAATTGTTTCAACAACAAACAAACAAGTGTAATAATTTATGGGAAAATGGTTGAATGATGGAGCTAGATAGAAATTCGGTTGAAACAATTTATGTGGTGAATGGTACTGGTGATCTTGATGTCATCTATATCGAAATGACCAAATCGTGACATTTTACATGATAGAAGGCGAATTCAGGTAAACGGTTTCAGATGGTAGTTATAGGATATGCCTAAGTACTACATATGTGCAAAAAAAAGCTCAATTGCCAGGAAAATTGAGGGCGCACTCCATTACGTATCTCTCAGTGCCCCTTTAAACACAGTTATTATTATTATAAATTTATTATTATTCCTGACAAGATGACAGCTAATCCGTTACATAGATAACCCCATGTCAACTACTATCGCCTCCTTTAACCGTGCTACTTGGTCTGTCCTCATGATCTCTCTTAATTCCAAAGATTGAAAATTCAATCTAAAAGATTGACTTTTCAATCTTTCATAGATTGCCGTGAGGGAGCAAACTTTTAAGATTGACTTGAAAAGTTTCAATCTAAAAAGATTGAAAATATCAATCTATTAAATTGATATGTTCAATCTAATTTAGATTGACAATTTTCCAATCCAGAATCCAATAGACTGATGTTTTCAATCATTTCTGGATTGAACATTTTCAATCCAAAACTGGATTGACATAAAGATTACAATTTAGAAAGACAGTTAGATTTGCACGTATCGGAGTCACAGCCGCCGAGAATCTCAGTAGCAGAGGCCTGTTGTTATTAATTATTACAATTTAGAAAGACAGTTAGATTTGCACATATCGGAGTCACAGCCGCCGAGAATCTCAGTAGCAGAGGCCTGTTGTTATTAACATTCTCCAAAAACATTGTTCATGTGTACAGTTTTTTGTGAATGTTTTTAGTTGCCATTTAATTATGAAATAGTTTATGTTGCAGATCGAATCATTTGATGAAATGTATAAATATACAATCCAAAGTGTTACCAAACCAATATGACCTACCTAACTGCGCATGTGTGGAATTCAATCTGTTTCTAGATTGACTCTTTAGTCGAGATTGACGGAACAAACACACGTGTATAGTGCAGTAATATGTATCAATCTTTTTCCAGATTGACTCAAAGCTCTTTATCATGTTTTCAATCTAAAATCAATTTAATAGATTGAGAAAAAAAAGTCAATCTGTAAAAAACGGACATTTTCAATCTTTTGATTTAAGAGAGTAACATTTACCCACTTCGACCTTGTAATATTCTTCTAAAATAAGTCATCTTACTTCGTGTATGAATCACAAGCGATGTCACCGGTGTCGTCGTTGGCAATTCTGCCTCCAAGATGGGTGTAACGATCCCAGATGCTCTCCCCTTTGTCGCTCACGTTCCATGCTCCTTCAATCTGGTACGAAGAAGTAGCTGAACTCCAGATGAAATCATCGGGGAAGGTACCATAAAGAAAGGCATCCCTCTCAGGGTCGTTGAACACATCCGGCCAGACGAATTCTGGGTCATCAGCAGCAAAAATGGGTGGTGTGAATAGTACGGTAATGGATAAAATTGCAAGAGTTAGAAGGGCCTTCATGATGATAGCCGTACTTCTATGCTGTTACAGAAACTAACTACTCTGTCTTACCAATCAATAACAAACAAGGTTGCTCTACAAGTGTTATCTCAATTTAACGGGGGTGGTACTTTTAAACTACCTGAATCATCTTTTGGATGAAATTTGTGTTGTTTCATAATCAGTTGCGTAGCTAGAGCGACAGGTGAATATTTCTCCAGAGATTGTTCAGCCAAAATGAAAAACCCAGACAATTGACAAAGGACATGGAAAATAAGTGATTGGTCCAAAGTAAAAGTTACCATCCATATCATAAGTTATGCATAGGGACACTGTTCTTAAACCGTGTAATGGCTTCGTTCTTGACTACAAATGTTGGTCTAATGTTATCAATTTATTTAAAGATTTTTGTATATACGGGTATTATACACATGGTGATACAACGGGAAAGTATTGAAACAAGCAAACATATGATTATAAATCAAGTGAACAGTGTACTCTAATTTCACAGTGCTAAAAAGCTCAATATAGTCTAAACCCCTTCCCCGAGTAACCACCGCACCCCCTTCCCCCGGTCCTACCCTGGATATAAATATGATAAACGATGCCGATTTGGTAGCATTGTTATCTTGATCATACATACCTGTTTGGTAATGATAATTCGGGGGCGTTGTCCTAATTAAGGTTGTGTAAATTATACAACCTAAATGATAAGAACAAGAACATACAAGTTTGAAACATAACCACGACTACTAGACGTGATCACTAGCATATCTCCAGTAGGGCCTATCCATTTAGAGTTGTTCAGAAAAAAAATCACTTCATTTAGCTTTACCGCTAAAATAAATAATTTCGTGCAGATTATTACATTTTATACAGTAACATTGTTACTACATGTCTTCTGAGTGTTATTGTATCGCCGAGCATTTTACAATGATTTTGGTTTTCAATCTGAAGTTGTCTGAGGGACTGAGTTTTTACTTTTTGAATATTGAGTTCCATCTCCTTGTCCTCTACTAATTTTCTGGCGTCCATGTTTTATCCCAGATGTTATCCATGTTTTTGATAAGCCGCCATCTTGTCGGGAATTTAAACCGTGTTTAAGATTTTCGGAAAGAAGTCACAGCTGTTTCATGGTATGTAGGCCAATTTGGAAACACATTTCATCCAATGAATTAGTCATCATGCACCGATTGAATTGAATGTTGAATAGGCGTCCGTTGCGTGTGATAACCTCTACCAATGTCTTTGCAAGGGATGGGAAAGGCGCATCCCTGCTCTCTGGTCTGGCACTGTCCAAGCGCGTGTTCACATTATAATTTCTATCCGGGACACGAGTTAATCCGAATACTGAATACAGAATCCGGCTCCGAGTGATAAACCCGTTCACACTATCGCGCTGAATCATGGCGATATTGTATCCACATTAAAAATTAGCTGACCCGAAGGTTTTGCTATTAAACATTGTTAAACAATGCCGACAAAATAAGCGCCGGGGAAAGTTGCAGGGAATGCAGCAAATCGTAATGGGCCAATACACAATATCACACCTAAAAATTCACTAAAATAGTGTAAACTCGCCTAGAAAATGGTAGTCTCATCGCGGTATATAGGCTGAAAAACTGTAATTTTCTCATGTACAGCGAGATGTTGGGGTTAAGGATGGGATAAAATAGTCGGAATAGCTGCCGCAAGGAATTATGGTACCTAGGCTACCCTCAATTTGTTAAGATGTTATGTTTATGCAAATATTTAGTGTTGAAAAGCAATACAAAGATTGCACAAATTGACGGGTACACGTTATATTTCCACGGTGACGCACACCCGTCAATATTTAGCGCACTCAAGTGATCTCGTTCCGGAGCTGACTGATGGATGATACAGTCAGATATCAGCAACATATTTTTATAGGCCTATATTCGGTAACCAAAGATCCCTCGCAACAGGCGCTAGAACGACCTGGACAATACAGTAGTAGTGGAAGACGTATTGGGGTGTGTTGCCTACTTCCGGTAATCCGAATAACGGCGATCGTTGCGGATAATATCCGGATTTCATGCGGATTAAAACCTGCACTTTTCCAAGGTTCAAAATGTGAATCTGCATCCTGTTCACACTAGGCTTTTCATCCGGATATACCCGGGTTTTATATGGGAGGTGGGGAAAACTTGCTCTAGCTAGTGTGAACACGCCCAAACAGTTATTTTCTATAATAGTCCTTTCCCGCCAAACCTTTTAGTCGAGGACAATTCGTCGTGTGAACGCAAAAACGTCATAAGTGACATTTTCGGCCAAATAGAGTTATTAGTTACTTTTTGAAAATGGCAAATCCGCATATTTAAAGCCAATTTACCAGTCTTGAAATTGAAATTAATTTGTTAATCTAATAATTTATTTCTAAATTAAGTTTATCAACATTGCTTCGTGGTGCATTATTTTTTAATTGCTTTCTAGATACACTTCAAATTGAATATGAAATTCGGAAAACGTCTTATCCAGAGGTTTTGAGATATAATCGGGAAGCAGTAATGGATTTAAAATGATCCTTTCTAAACATCTTTACATAATAAATAACAATCGGTATGCCATTAAAAGAAATAGCTGCGTTAACGTTGACGTTTGGATTAGGCATCAATTTTACGCTTCATTCAATAACAAGTGGACCAACTTTGTCCCAAAACTTACAATATAATTCAGCAGTTATACCGTCATAGACAGGACTTTTGTTATTAGCCATACCTTTCAAGTATTAACATTCATATAAATGTCATTGAATCTGTTAACTGTCGTTGTACCTTTTACCTTTTTTAAGATTAGGGAAATGTTTGGTAGACCTTTCACCTACTTCAATTCACTTCTCCTTAGGCCTTATTTAAATACTCTTCATGAAGTGGTCATTAAGAACTTCCTATTGAAATTTCAAATTGTTGAAATTATCTTTAGTACTATCATCATCGGGTTATTTGGCAATATTGACGTAGGCTTCTTGAAGTTTTTGTTCGATATCAGAAAGTTTACAGCTTTGTTTCTATTATAGCCAAAATAGTAGGCCAGTGACAACCTCCGTTTAGAGCTCTTTTCAGATCCACCATATCTGTTCAGTGGAAAAGCGGCAATCCATCTGAACGGCTCTTTTCAGAGCCACCAATCTAGGAAAGGGGCACCTACACTCAAATCATCGGGCAAAGGGCAGCATAATAGAAAAGTGGCAATCTCTATGGTTTGCTTAATATTATAATAACTTGGCACTGAAGATAAGGAGTCAGAGCTAATCCTGACGAAAGCTTGACAGTTTTAAACTTGTCCGACGGCAAACCCGTTAAACTCTTAACTTATAGTATGAATACCCGTCGTCAAAGCCTATCTTACAATTAGAAAGTTTACATTTATAACTCAACTCAGAACCCCGAGCAAATTTCATACTAAAGCTACGAATATTGTTTTTGAATAGAATAGAGTCCATAGTTCAGCACGTGAAAGGGAATTATTGTACGTATGAATTTACTCATCAATCATTAACAATATTTCACTCACAAATTTCTCATCATTTCCAATAGTTTGGACCTTTATTCACTGGTTCAAATGAGATTCGTAAAGTAAAGGGCTAAATGATCAGTCCTAGGTACTGTAATGATTTTAATCATGTCTGTTTCACCATCAAAAATTGATGGGACGAACCAGTAAACAAGAGCGCACAGTATGTGTGGTTTGTTTTGTTTCCATGTACAGTCATCACAATAAGTAACTGACCAGGTAATAAACATGCTTATAACTCCTACATAAACATATTTAATTATAAAGTTATTGAAAAATTCCTCTTCTTGAATTTGAGATATTACACGCTAAGAATGGTTGATAAATAAGGAAGTTACGATTCCAAACGTTAGGGCAAGTCTGATTTTCATTTTAACATTTTCTTTTCAACACGGGGAGAGTATGACAGGTAAAGCGTGTGTGCCGTATTGATCAACCGTAACAATGCCACCGGCCGACTATCCAACAACCAGACCATCGACGGGTGAATTGGCACTACCACTTCCAGTAATCAATAATTTGCCGATCTGAGTCCCCGTGTTGAAAATGAAAATGTGAAAATGAAAATCAGACCTGACAGTACATTTGGGAGTGTAACTTCCTTCATAATCAGCCATTCTTGGAGTGTAATATCTCAAATTCAAGAAGAGAAATTTTTCAACATGTTTATAATTTAATATGTGTATGTAGGAGTTATACTTTTAGAGTTATTAGCACATCTATTACCTGGTCAGTTAGTTATTGTGATGACTGTATAACGTTTACATGCTTAACTCTGCATATGTCTGCAAGTTCCTGGTTTTCAATATAATCAGTTATAATATTAGTAAAAGCTGAGTTTGGTTTAGAACCACCAATTCTATCCTGGCTTGTTGCTTTAATTTACATTTTTCAAAAAGAATTTAAAAAGAAGTAAAGAATTTCGCACATTTGTCTCTGCCTTGAAAAAGCAAATCAAAGTCATTATATATACAGCGTGTCCCAAAAAACTGTGTTCAAAAGTTGGCGAGCTTATAACGAAATAAGTAGAAGACATGGATAGTTCATATTTAAGGATATCAAACAAAATATACCTGACCTTAATTGAGTAAATTCGGAGACCAATCCAATGTAAACTTTTTGAAATACAAAGATTTGAATAGAGCGTGGTCAGAACCCATTTGTCCCGATTTAAGGAATAAACCACCCGTGCGTTGCATGGAACTCTGCGCTATGTGCAGTATTCAGCATGGGGTTTATTCTCCGAAAGAACTTAACGATAACTCGGACTTTAACAAAGAAAATTTTGTTTTAATGTTTATGTGAATAATGAACTAGTATTATTGCAATATGACCAAGATAATTTTGTTTACTGCCCAATTCTTTGTAAAGAATGAATGCAAAGGAAAAACTATGATAAACATGATAAAGTCACAACAATGCGCAATTGCAACACATCGGGAGGTTCCTTGAAAAGTGGGACAAATGGGTTTTGACCACGCTCTATCATGTCTATTAAAATCTTTGTATTTAAAAAAGTTTATATTGCTATGATCACAGAATTTAACCAATTGAGGTTAGGTATATTCTGTTTCATATCTTTAAATATGAACTATCCATGTTTACTACTTTTTTAGTTATAAGCACGCAAACTTTTGAACCCAGTTTTTTGGGACACGCTGTATGTTGTGAACAATGCTAAACCTATGAATGTGATGAGTATATTTATTCAGAACGCTATCAAATACAAATAGAAGTTTTGTTACAGATTTGAGTTGACCATTTTCAAAATGTTCTGTTAAGAAATACAAAATAAATATAATGTAAATCGCCTCAGCGCTCTCAGCTTACGTAATATCAAATCTTAACAGATAAGACCGTATGTATTAATAGATAAAATAAATCCCTGTTTAAAGTTGAGATGATATGAATAAGTTGCTACTGCATGTAGTAGGCTTTTCCATCTCTGTGTTTATGATCAGTTTTAGCTTAACAGCAACATGGAAGATTTACGAAGAACCCAATTATTGTGCATCATTTCAATATTTTACGTTTGTTTGTACCAATACAATGTCAACGCTGCAGATCCTGTATTCTCCTATCCTGATGTGTTTAATGACCCAGAAAGAGATGCTTTAATGGAAGGGAAATTCCCTAAAGATTTCGCCTGGGGTTCAGCTACTTCCGCCTACCAAATAGAAGGAGGATGGGACGAGGACGGGAAAGGTGAAAGTATCTGGGATACTTTTTCTCAGTCAGGCAGATGTGCCGGTGGACAAACAGGTGACGTTGCATGCGACAGCTACCATAAATATGAAACTGATGTTGAGATGCTGAAAGCTCTGGGTGTTACCCACTACCGATTTTCACTATCATGGCCGCGTATCATGCCAACGGGTGAAGGAGCTGTAAATGAAGCTGGTCTTCAATATTACGATAATCTAATCATAGCACTTGTTGACGCAGGAATCGAACCGGTAGTAACCTTGTACCACTGGGATTTGCCGCAAAATTTGCAAGATACATATGGTGGTTGGGAAAGCGATGATTTGGCCGGAATATTCAACGCATATGCTGATATTTGCTTTGCTCGGTACAGTGACAGGGTGAAATTTTGGATCACTTTTAATGAGCCTTACGTTGTCTGTTGGCTTGGTTATGGAATCGGTGTTTTTGCACCAGGTATTTATGACCCTGCATTTTCAGCATATCGAGCAGCTCACACCATCATCAAAGCTCATGCTATGGCTTACCGTACTTATGAAGACAAATATAAGCCAAGCCAAGGTGGCATAATATCCATTACATTAAGTACCGATTATGGAATGCCCGAAGATCCTGACAATCCGGCTGATGTTGAAGCCGCTATCAGATATATGCAGTTCACTGCTGGTTGGTGAGTAGAACATTTTATGTAACAATTCAAACCATTGCAACATTTAGGTCAGTATTTACGTGATTCAATGATCGACGATACTGTGTTCACCTGCGTCCATTGAGTTAATTAGTTAATAGCCATGGACTTAGTAACAATAAAAAGAGAATTCTGTAAAAAAATAAATGATCACCAAACATGAAAATTGGATTGTGTGTTGCATTACTAAATACGTTACCAATCCTGCTTTATTGGGTGAATTTCAGTCAACATTATATAATAATAATGTAATCACTAATACTAGGCCGTAAATGCATTCGAATCGCAGTGTATAATCGAAGTCAAGGCATTACACATTTGATATAATGTGTGCATTATTTGCAGCAATCATACATACAGTCGTACTATTTCTTGACATATTCTTCCGTTCACTTTTACCCGCAGGTTTGCCCACCCTATATTAAAAACCGGCGATTACCCTGACCAAATGAAATGGAAAGTTGGCAACAAAAGCATTGCACAAGGGTTCGAGCAATCTCGTCTTCCTGAATTCACAGAGGAGGAGAAGGAAATGATCAAAGGCACGGGTGATTTTTTTGGTCTAAATGCCTACACATCCACGGTGTGTAAAGATAAACCAAACCCAGATTCCGACGCAAATTATGAAGCCGATCAGGTATGTTCACATAAACGTAAACCTTTTGTTTAAATAGCATATTTTAAATGTTATTGTCGTCAGAGTTACCCGTTAATTCATAGACCATTCCGACATTGAGGGCGCTCACCTGACACGGAAACCCACATAAGCATGGTTAAGATCATACTATTTGTATATATTAACAGTATTGTCCTGACCGATTTTTTTCTTTTAAAATAAATGTTTTTGGACACTGTATCTAACCAGATACATAATTAGACGTTAGTCATGCCTGCTTGGTAGAAGGTGTTTCGGAATAACTCCAGATGGGTATCACGTGACCTTGATTGCAATTCAGTCGAGTTACGAGTGTTCGTTATTGTTCTAATGTTTTAAACTCCTTTTAGGACATTGAGAGATACCAGCCATCTGAGTGGCCAACATCTGGCTCCGATTGGCTCCGACCAGTACCATGGGGAATGCGTGGTCTTCTAAACTGGTTGAAAGATGAATATGACTTGCCTGTTTATATCACAGAGAATGGATTCTCTGATCCTGATATACCAGAATTGAATGATGAGGGCAGAGTGACGTATTACCGAGCTTACATTAATGAAGTTATGAAAGGTAAATCTTAGCAGTGATAAACAATGACCCTGTCACACCAATGACACATGTACATGTTTAGTATATATTAAATAATGTATGGCTTTTCGATGGGATGATGGTATAACAGTTTTAGGTTATTACTTATATATAGAGGGGAAAATAACTCTCGTATGTCATAACTAGAAAAAACTGAATATAATGTGTAGATTTGATAAAGTTACTGTTATTCCAAACAAACCTCAAATTACAAACAAACCTCATTATAATCAGATGCCCTTTTCTCATAACATAGAGGATACAGTACATAATATTTATTCTACTGACCATGTACTCTTGTTCTTACCCCTCAGCTGTGCTCTTAGATGGTGTAGATGTGAAAGGCTACTTCGCTTGGTCTCTAATGGACAACTTTGAGTGGACCTCCGGATATTATCAGCGATTTGGCCTCCACTATGTTGACTTTAATGATGATGATCGTCCTCGTACCCAGAAATCATCTGCTGTATTCCTTACTGAACTGATAGAAAATAATGGATTTTCATCTGCCTCGAAATCAACTGTTTCAATGGTTTTATTGATGACGTCAATATTCCTGCGATTCTTCTCTAATTAAGGTAGTGCAATGACGAATAATATGCATCAAATCATATGAAATGAATACAATGTATGTTTTCTACTTGGATATTATAACACTAAATTACCTCACCATTAAAGACCTGCAAAACCGATTGACGTCACATTTTGAGAATAAAGAGTTGGTTTGTGACTTCCGTTAACTGTACTTTACCTAGTAAATAAAAGATAATCGTAAACATTATCATGCCATATTTGTCCTGTTAGTTTTACACACATTTCCTTTGAGGAAAAAGTAATTTGGTGTTTAAGAAATCTCCTACGCCTAATACTGCCAACATCAGGGACTGAGTTTTGAAATTAGCAGAAGAGCAGTAAATACCTCTCCTGAAGCCTTTAAGGAGAGCAATACCAAAAGCTCTTCCCAGGTAATCAAGAAGAGCATTTTTGTTCGGATCCATCATCGGCGATCGCTTCGCTTGTTTCAAACATCAATAAAAACAAACACATAGTTTGTTGGTTCTTTGTCAAATCAACCGCGGTCGAACGATGCGCATGACATATAACACCGATAAAAAGAATTACAGTGCATTTTGGGTATTATTCTGCATCAACTGTACGGTGTTTACATGTCAGTCGATCGCGTGTTTTTTAATGATGAGAGTTGCCGTTGATTGGCTCAGTAGCCCACATAGCTTACACGACGATCTAAAAAAAAAAAATTCTCGCTATGCAATCTTTTTTACAATGCAGGGCTTACCATTTTTTGAGAGAATTTTGGGCGACTTTGCCTGTTTCATTTTTATAGAAAAGCTGTCAAAGAGAGGTTTCTTGCATGGTCTGTCGATCGTGTGGAGGGATCAGATTAATAAGCTTTGGACAATCACAAGGCGCGCGATAAATCGCGCGGTCACAGACAGTTTAAGGCGCACAGTAGCGCTCGCCTTAAAACTCAGTCCCTGCAACATGTGTGCCTAATTTTGCACTTGTTCGCCCTTCTTTTAAAAACTGACCATTTTACACGAACACTCTTATTGTACAGTATTAATTTACAAAACAGATATTTTTGAAGCCCTTTAGTTTCACTTTTACAAATGCATATTTTAATCATGTTTGTCACATTCCCGAAACCTTAAACTCTCCACTTTGTAACTATGAAATAATGATTAAGATATGAAATTTGGATTTCACTATTAAAACGCGGGATCCAAGAGAAGAGTGGGGCAAACATTGACCGTGCTGTAGCTATGCAGCCCGACTTGATATTGTATTACGGCATTATCGCTGGCTTCGTCCTTTTTAAAAAAAAAAAATTATGGATGTATGTGCGTCACAATGTATACATTTGTTTTTCTATCTTTTTAAATGTCAAGAATACTTATCCACATCCACGATAGCGTATTATATCACGTCATTATCGCTGGCTTCTCCTCCATGGCCGGCGGCGTGTCCAATCTCCATCTTAATTTATATACAATTTCAAAGCGTCAGTCGATGGAATTGAATCTAAATGAGTTTAAACATTTCAAGATAGCTAAGTTTCAGATCTCTTAAACAAGAATTTAACATAAATCACAAAATGGTTAGGCCTAATACGACCAGTTTTTGTTATGTAAGTATTTTAACATAAGTGTACTCATTCTGCAATGAACATTTTACTTGTGAAATGTTGAACTGAACATGCTAAGTGTTACAACCGTTTTCAATTGCTCATATTACAAAAAGACAAAGCAGAGCCTCATTTTCCGTCAAATCGGTCGGGCGGGTTTTTCAATCTCTCCATCTATTATAAGATCCTAAAGGCCCCCAAACCCTGTACGTATGTTCTCCTGTAGACGCGAATTTGTCTAAATAGACGGTATCTATAGGCAAACAATCTTTAGCTCCGATAAGAGAGCGTTGCAGAACCCAAGAGGGCCTTGAGAATCATGGATGAGTTGTTCCAAACCAAGTCAGCAATAAGATGCAACTATCTCGGTATCATATAGAGGGATGAATCTTAGGAATAAAACAATTACAAGCCTATATTTCAGATCAACATTTCCTTCCATTGTGTACGTAGAATAAGTATTTGAGATTTAAAATTGACTGCTTCCCTTTACTCTAACAAAACCTACTGCATTATTACAACGGAAGGCACCGTAAAACATTATATAAAACATACAATGTTTAAAACAATGTTATTGAAAGCATATAATTATACAGGGGGAAAACACATCAGTCACTGATGTTTCCAAAAACATATCATTCTTCTCATAAAACATATTATGAGTTGCTTTGAATATACATTTAAAAAAACCCATATCATTTGGGTTTTCAGTGTATCAGTATCTATTAAACCGATTTTCAAAATTGAAATAGCAACAACCACGAAAATCAAACAATGTGGCTGATAAAAAGTCCCTATAGACCTGCCTTAACTTGCCGATCTATTGGACATTGAGCAGATTGAAAAGATTTGAGATAAGATAATATGGGCTATAAACAGGTTACCGTGTTGATATGTTTGCTGTCTTTGGTCAAGTATTTATTCCTTATAATATTCAGTCAACATGGCAGACTTACAGACAACCAAGACACTGTATTCATTTTGGACAGTTTTCTTTGTCTTCATGGTCATATACCAATGCAATGTCAAAGCTGCCGACCCTGTATTCTCCTATCCTGAAGTGTTCAATGACCCAGAAAGAGATGCATTAATGGAAGGGAAATTCCCTGATGATTTCGTCTGGGGTTCAGCCACTTCAGCCTACCAAATAGAAGGAGGCTGGGACGCGGACGGTAAAGGCGAAAGTATCTGGGATACTTTTTCTCAGTCAGGCAGATGCATCGGGAACGAGACCGGTAACGTTGCATGCGACAGTTATAATAAATATGAAAATGATGTTGAGATTTTGAAAGCTCTTGGCGTTACCCACTACCGATTTTCTCTTTCATGGCCACGAATCATGCCAACGGGTGAAGGATCTATAAATGAAGCTGGTCTCCAATATTATGATAATTTAATCAACGCACTTCTTGATGCAGGAATCGAACCGGTTCTAACTTTATACCATTGGGATTTACCAGAATATTTACAACAAGCATACGGTGGATGGGAAAACGACACCCTAGCAGAGTTATTTAACGTGTACGCTGATGTTTGCTTCGCAAGGTACAGCGACAGAGTAACATTTTGGATCACTTTCAACGAACCATACGTTGTGTGCTGGCTTGGTTATGGAATCAACGTTTTTGCACCAGGCATTTACGATCCAGGTTTTGCACCATACCGCGCTGCTCACACAATCATTAAAGCTCATGCACTGGCCTACCATACATATCAAGATAAATACAAGGGAAGTCAAGGCGGTATAGTGTCCATTACTTTAAGTACCGATTTCGGAATCCCTGATGATCCTGACAATCCAGCAGATGTTGACGCGGCTATCAGATATATGCAGTTCACAGCCGGTTGGTAAGTACTTGACAATGCTTTTAATAAACACTTACTTATTTCTTTTATCGCTTTCATTTAATGTGTATCTGCAAAGTCACTAAGTTAGCAGTCACTGAGACCTAAGGTAACAGACGTAGACGTTTAATGAGGTCGGCAGTTATTTTGAATTTTGGATTCCTCACCCATTCTACAATTGAAGGGGCGTGAAGAGATATGTTGGAGGATGCGCCCTCAACAGTGGCGTAGCTCAGGGGGGGGGGGGGGGCGAAAAAAACTCAATTTACCTTACGAGGTAAGTGACTTGACAAAATTTGGGGCAACCTTTTTACGACAATTTTAGAAATCTTGCCCCCCCCCCCCTGAAAAAAATGACCCTCAATTATGATATAAACTGGGATTTGTACATGTATATCTTTATAATTATATTACATGTATGAACTTACACCTATAAGGATTGAGAAAAATCAGCCCTCTTTGTACAACAAAACGTCGATTCCAAAATGCTGATCGAGCAGCGATCAGCATTTTACCGTAGACAGTGTCCCCCTGCAGTAATAATAATAATAGTCGGTTTTATATAGCGCTTTACATCGTGTGGAACACCGTCTCAAAGCGCTTTACATTGGCTAATAATTATCGCTGCCATTTTACATCATCTATATGGCAGCCGACTAGGCGCACTTTTAGATGATAGCAGCTACCCAATTTTTAGCTTGGGTCGACGAGGCAATTGAGACCAAATTACCTTGCCTAAGGATATAAACACGTTGATCCTAGCGGGGCTCGAACTCGCAACCTTATGATTATGAGTCTAACGCTGATTCCGCTAGGTCACATGCGCTCAGTATGCGTGATAAATAACGCGAACCATTTTTACATAGAGGGCGTTTTAAGAAAAGTTTCAAAAAATAGCGATGGTATTGTTTTAATCATTTTTGATGTGTTTTTGTGAGTAGAAACAACAATAATGGTAACTTTTAATGTTCATCTTGAATTCTAAAGTAAATTATCTTTTTTTCAAAAAACTTCAACACTACTTTGTGTCCCTTTAAAGTGCGATACATGTTGAATCGATTTGATATTATCATAATAACCAACATGAATCACATGTATTATCATAATTTGATCATTTGCAAATTACACGAGCAGATGAGTAAAATAGAACTCGTGTTGATAATGACATTAAAGATGATTCATATTCGCTGGGCCATTCTTCGTAATGCTAACAGGTTTTTGACAAAAAAGCTTAAGATTAAGAAACACATTAAGTACCTATTTCCTTTAAGAAATTAAACTTGAAAACTTTGCCTTCAAGAATAAAATAGCTCATGGATTTTCTAAATAAATATATGACATTTTTCTATAATAAAATGTAATATTTTCTATAATAAAAATGTAATATTTTCTATAATAAGAATGTAATATTTTCGTAATAAAAGTGTAATATTTTAGTTTATCATTATTTAAATGTTTAAACATTTTCGGCAGGTTCGCCCATCCAATATTTAAAACTGGAGACTACCCTGACGCCATGAAATGGAAAGTTGGCAACAAAAGCATAGCCCAGGGATTAGAACAATCTCGTCTTCCTGAATTCACAGAGGAGGAGAAGGAAATGATCAAAGGCACTGGGGATTTCTTTGGTTTAAATGCCTACACATCCACGGTGTGTAAAGATAAACCTAACCCGGATTCCGAGCCCAATTATGAAGCAGATCAGGTATGTTCACAACTGAAACAAATCTAGAGTTTGATCACATACCATATAATAGATAATATCTTTGTTAAACAGAGATTCATTACGCTCGTGTATGTTCTATATTGACAGAAAGTTACTCAACAAAACTAGTGATATTCACATTGGACAGACGTTTCGTTGTACTTAGTCAGTTCAACATCATCAGTGTTGTAACTATACACGTCTGATCGCTTGTTCTAATAGGCTATTCCAGTTGTACAACTCCTATGGAAGACATAACCTTAATTTTCCATACAGGGAGTGTAAATTTCAAATGGAGTGACACAACAGGTAACCCCATTTGAATTTCACACTCCCTGGAAGTGATGTCTTCCGTAGGCATGATAGGGGTGTATTAATTTAAATGGTATAGCCCAATCGAAGATGATTTAGTTACATCTTAAAATTGAATTGTTAGAAAAAGAGGTTCATTCTGTCTCCTTGCCTCACCATATCCAATTCAACATGTGATGTTATCACTTTCAGAGTATAACTTTCCAAAACGATTAGATGAGTGCTTCTGGCTATTAGTATAACTATATAACAATTATGTCTTAATCTTATCAGACTAGGGTGCTTCTTAGAATAATTACGAATCATATCGTCGCTGTTCTGACATACCGGCACATCACTTTACTTAATTCTGTTGTGATGTGCCGGTATGTCAGAACAGCGACGATATATGGGCTACATTATAGGCTACAAACAATCCACTATTCATGATACAAACGTTTTTGTTTTTTATGCACATTGAACACGTTACAGGACGTTGAGAGATACCAGCCATCTGATTGGCCAACATCTGGCTCCGATTGGCTCCGACCAGTACCATGGGGAATGCGTGGTCTTCTAAACTGGTTGAAAGATGAATATGACTTGCCTGTTTATATCACAGAGAATGGATTCTCTGATCCTGATATACCAGAATTGAATGATCAGGGCAGAGTGACGTATTACCGAGCTTATATTAACGAGGCATTAAAAGGTTTGTATTTTATTATAATTATACCTTTGCAAAACAAAACGAAGGTATCAGAAGATTGTGACATAGCGTATGAGAAACACATTTACGACCATATGACCAAAGTGGTTCAGTTATAATCAGAATACAACTGAGTGTACGGAATCCAACTGTTCGGAATCCAACTAATATTTAAAGGCATTATTGTAATTTATCAATACGAATTAATGCTTTACTTAAAGTTGTACCGTGTGCAATTCTATTTGGTATCTGTGAAGCTATAGGCGTTATTCATAATTGGCAATTCATGTCTAAAGAGGGAGACATACTTGATAAATATACAATCTCGTACTTTTACTGCAATGATGAACTATGAACTTCTACATTTTCCTAGATAGTGTCGGTTACCAGGGAAAAAATCCTTTCGAACTAGTGGGCAATAAGGTATAAAGTCATCAAAAAAGTAACTATACAGGTAATAAATTGACTTTTAACTCTAAAAATATATATCCTATTTAAAAATTTAAACAATAAAGTTGTTGAGAAATTTATTTTCTCTAATATGAGATATTGCACGCTAAGATCGGATGATTATTGAAGAAGTGACACTCCAAAATTGAAGGTGGGTCCGATTTTCATTTTTACATTTTTATTTTCTACACGCGTACCCATCTACAGGTACCTTATCGATTACCAGTAGTGAAATTGGGGGGCGCATGCGCAGGTTGGACAGTCGGCCGTATTGTTCTGATGGATCAATACGCCACACACACGCTACCTGTCATAGGCCTTCCCTCCCCCGTGTTGAAATGTAAAATGTGAAAATGAAATTGTGACTTTACCTTACATTTTGGAATGTCACTTCTTCAATATTCAACCGATCCTAGCGTGCAATATCTCATATTAAAGAAAATAAATTTCTCAACAACTTTATTGTTTAATATTTTTAAATAGGATATATATTTTTAGAGTTAAAAGTCAATGTATTACCTGTATAGTTACTTTTTGTGATGACTTTATACCTTATTGCCCTTTATAATGCTTTGGCGCAAGTATTAAAAGCACGGGTTCTAAACAAAACAGGATGCGCGCGCATACCGCCGGGCAAAGAACAATGGCAACTGCCAACCAAATGCCCGGTATGACGTCACCTGACACCCCATCTATTCCAATTATGTTTTGATAACAATGATAAGCCATGATTATCATCCCCATTTAAAGAAAATCCGTGACGTTTCCAAATTCGCATTTTCAACACACTACGCGGAGAGAAAATGCTGTGTATGCAATGCATGGCCTGATGACCGCTAGGGATATCGACCGCACAAGGGAATTGTGCAGTGATCAATACTGGACAAATATGGGATGCGTTTTTGGTAACCTTCGGTCTTTTCTCCCGCGTCGTGTATTGAAAATGAGAATTTGGAATTGTTACAGATTTTCTTTAAAATGGGCTAATCATGGCTCATCATTGTTGTTTTGTGACAAATTTGGTGGCAAATTGCGCCTAAAAGACTCATCCAAATGTCTATCTAGTCTGTTTGCATGACTTCCTTTTGTTGAATACTTTACTATACTATTTTAGTAAAGCACCGATGGTACTTTTAAATTCACTGGTATCTCTGCTCTCTTCAGCTTCTCTCCTAGATGGCGTTGACGTGAAAGGCTATTTCGCTTGGTCTCTAATGGACAACTTTGAATGGCAATCTGCATATACGCAGCGGTTTGGACTTTACTACGTCGACTTTGCAGATGACGATCGTCCCCGTACCCCAAAATCGTCGGTTAAACTCTACGCCGATTTAATCGAATATAACGGTTTTTCAACTGCTCAGCGATCTACGATATCCATAACTATACTTTTTGTAACATTCTTTCTGGGTTTTTTACTACATTAAATGTTGCTGAAGGATTGTGAAGACGTCGGCAAAATTAAGGGAGGGAAAATGTGAAAAGAGGGAGGGTTAACAAAAACCGGGAAGGGTATAGAGAGAAAGGAAAGGGTTAAGAAAAAAAAGCTAATGAAGGGGAAAATGAAGAAAAGTAGACGAATAAAGAGGCGCAGGTCACACACACCTCTACCCAACATGCATCAGTCAGAAATGTTGCGAACCTTTGCACTTTTTGTCGTTAAATATTATTTTCGGCGGTAAGCTTATTATATTGTAGGTGTAGCATTGACATTCGTCGGAATCGGAGGCTCAATCATAATTAACAGAAGTGTTCGTTTGGTTTTGATAAAGCCAACAGTATTAATAGAGTTGCAAAGTATGAAAGATGGAATCCATCTATTTAGGCTCGTAATTATTGTGTGCATAAACTAATGACCTCTATTTTTATTGCATTGGGGTCCACACTCTACCAAACGTAATATTTTGTGTCCTTCACGACACAGGCGCTATATTGGCTATTTCGTAATAATTAATAATAAGAACGGGTGTAAATGGATGGGTTCCCTAAATCATCATTTTCAAAACCATCGGTCTTTATAGCAAACTAGGCCGGAAGAGGAAGCCCTGTTAGAAATGTTACATGTCATTGGACCCACAACACGTCATATTCTCGGACCCGACTTTTGCCCTATATTTTATCAACATCAGCACATCGTCGGTAAATGTTAACTTCGTACCAATAATCAAATCAATCTATAGCAACGCTCTGATGTCACAAGACACTGATGAAACTAGACATGGGCCCTATTAAATGTAAACGTGGACATTTTCGCGCTAGATTAATTTTCGCGCCTTTCGCGCTCCAAGCAGCTAGCGCGAAAACAAAACACACAAGTATATTTATTTTGTGCATAATGTATATTTAGCTTTCAAGTCGTGAATTTAAAACAAGCGAAATGGCTGGAAATAAACCAAAGCGCGAATATTTAATCGCGCAAACATTTAATCAAGCGAAAATTATCACTTTTACAGTAGAGTTCTTAGTAAGTTAACACTTTCCACGCGGCTATTAGTTTTACCATATAAAAACAGATTTGTCAGAAACCGTTTCCAATTTTCAAAGTCTATCTCAAGGATTACTGAACCAAAACTAGGCATTTTTGTATTTATTCTAATGCATTTCACTTGGTGTAATCAAATATGGTAATGAAATTCAATAATGTTGACATTTTTGAAACATTTTGTGAAATTTTGAAATGTCGTCTGCAGACGCCTGCCGCGTGGAAAGTGTTAAGAATAAAAACACTTCTTAGAACAAGAGGAATCTTACCTTAGAATTTAAGAAGAATTCCTTTAGTAACTTAAGATAGCCTTGGACCTCTTAGTTAATCAATATAAGAAGGAACTTATGAAGGATATTCTTTTTGAGTTGTCTTATGAAATAAAAGATAAGAATCACCTTAACTTACGAAGAAGTCAGGATTTAAGAAGAATTTATCAGGTTTTAAGAAGAATTAATTCTTCTTAAATTCAAATTAAAGAGGATCTTAAAGTTTCATGAAATACGGCCATGGTCACACATTAAGCATGAAATACTTGCTTTAGCGGCAGAAATATGAACCATACTTCGAATAACACAAATCAAACACAATCGATTCATAAAATAGTAACTTCTCATGCATTTAAATTCCTTGGTACCTCATATTCATTTAAAATAAGATAAGAGTAGTTTATAGTAATCGTATTGTAATTAAAATGAATTGAAATAGAGACATCAACTTCAGGGTTCCTACATGTACGTATCTTATCTATTATAACAATTAATTAAAAAAGGACAGGTCATCTCAACAAAAATTCCAACATTATAAATGCATACGGGTTAGTAATGCAAACAATTTTGATTCGTCACCTTTGATGCACATCGACGGCAGAAGGCACTTGCTTGTGCTTCGTATTGCGGTTTTGAAGATCTAAAATGAACTGAAGAGACAACCCTAACATTGACACAGCACCAAGTATCAGGAAGGACCCGGTATAGCTACCACTGTTGTCAAATATCCAGCCTGTGAAATCAAATGTACAATGAGAAATAATACAGGTTTGTTAGACTAGAATCGGGGGGAGATCTGCTGATCATCTTCTTATATGTTCGATACACACTAACTTTAGGTCAACACAGTGGCCAAATATCCCTCTGTTTAATGAGATCAGTATGTTTCCGGGTATGTTTCCAACAAGTTTCTGAGCGTTTCTATGATCTGATGATATAGTGTAGAAACAGGAATAAACTAAGTTTAATCTTCCTGTTGTAATAGAAACGGGTCATTCGTCGCGAATCTTGTTGGAGCATGAATACGCTTTATCAGGACTGATTGAACGCCATTGAGGACGTATGTTGAAATATTCAGAGCATTTCAAAACATAGTGCAGTTTCTAAAGATAGCGCGCGAAAATGTTTGACTTTACATTTATTTGCGCTACGATTGAGGTACATTTCTGCTTCAAACAAGCTTCTACCAACAAATACGGTATTCCATTTTTGGGACCCCTGCGCGGGAAACGCGCGATTTTTTCCCTTCTTTTCGTCTGTGTACTTTTGACCATCATAATTCCATGATTCCGCTTGTCAAATGACCCGACAGTGCCAATCAGACAGTCGATAGTGGGTCGCCCCCCCCCCCTCGCCCCTCGCCCCCCCCCCCCTCGCCCTCCCCCCACCCCCTCCCCCCCCCCTCGCCCCCTCCCCCTCTGGTTACGCCACTGAATTTTAGACTTTATAGCCGGAAGAAGCCTTCCCTGTTAGAGCTTTTACAGGTCATTGGACCCACAACACGTCCTTTTCTCGCACCCAACTTTTTCATATATCTTATCAACATCAGCGCAGCACATCGTCGGTAAATGTTAACTTCGTACCAATAATCGAATCAATCTATAGCAACGCCCTCAAGTCACAAGCTACGTTTTATGTTGGGTGAAAAAGCATGGTAATTAGGATGTTATGGCGACATCATTTTCAGTAAAAGCTCAAATATTGCTAGACTAGACATGTGCTCTACTGTAAACGTGGACATTTTCGCACTAGATTAATGTTCGCGCCTTTCGCGCCCCAAGCAGCTAGCGCGAAAATAAAAAATTATATTTATTTTGTGAATAATGTAATAAGCTTTCAAATCGCGAAATTTAAAAACAAGCGAAATGGCTAAAAATAAGCAAAGCGAAAACATTTAATCACGCGAACATTTAATCAAGCGAAAATTACCACTTTTACAGTATTTCATGAGGGTCTAAAATTAATCTTAAGTTCGTAAGTTAAGAAGAGTTCCTATTAAATTCTTAGTAAGTTAAGAATAAAATCTCTTTTTAGAACAAGAAGAATCTTACCTTAGAATTTAAGAAGAATTCCTTTAGTAAAAGATAGCCTTGGACTTCTTAGTTAATCAATTTAAGAAGGAACTTATGAAGGATATTCTTTTTGAGTTGCCTACGAAATAAAAGATAATAATCACCTTAACTTACGAAAAGGTTTGGATTTAAGAAGAATTAATCAGGTTTTAAGAAGAATTGATTCTTCTTAAATCCAAACTTAAGAGGAACTTAAAGTTTCATGAAATAGGGCCATTTAGCTTGAAATACTTGCTTTTTCGGCAGAAATATGAACCATCCTTCGTATAAGACAAATCAAACACATTCGATTCATAAAATAGTAACTTCTCATGCTTTAAAGCTCCTTGGTACCTCATATTCATTTAAAATAAGATAAGAGTAGTTTATAGTAATCGTATTGTAATTAAAATGAATTGAAATAGAGACATCAACTTCAGGGTTCCTACATGTACGTATCTTATCTATTATAACAATTAATTTAAAAAGGACTGGTCATCTCAAAAAAAATGCCAACATTATAAATGCATACGGGTTAGTAATGCAAACAATTTTGATTCGTCACCTTTGATGCACATCGTCGGCGGAAGGCACTTGCTTGTGCTTCGTATTGCGGTTTTGAAGATCTAAAATGAACTGAAGAGACAACCCTAACATTGACACAGCACCAAGTATCAGGAAGGACCCGGTATAGCTACCACTGTAGTCAAATATCCAGCCTGTGAAATCAAATGTACAATGAGAAATAATACAGGTTTGTTAGACTAGAATCGGGGGGAGATCTGCTGATCATCTTCTCATATGTTCGATACACACTAACTTTAGGTCAACACAGTGGCCAAATATCCCTCTGTTTAATGAGATCAGTATGTTTCCAACAAGCTTCTGAGCGTTTCTATGATCTGATAGTGTAGAAACAGAAACTAAGTTTAATCTTCCTGTTGTAATAGGGACGGGTCATTCGTCGCGAATCTTGTTGGAGCATGAATACGCTTTATCAGGACTGATTGCACGCCATTGAGGACGTATGTTGAAATATTCAGAGCATTTCAAAACATAGTGCAGTTCAAATACGGTATTCCATTTTTGGGACCCCGGCGCGGGAAACGCGCGATTTTCCCCCTTCTTTTCGTCTGTGTACTTTTGACCATCATAATTCCATGATTCCTCTTGTCAAATGACCCGACAGTGCCAATCTCAACCGACAGACAGTCGAAAGTGGGTCGCCCCCCCCCCCTCCCCCCCCCCCCCCTCTCTGGTTACGCCACTGAATTTTAGACTCAGTCTTTATAGCAAACAATGCCGGAAGAAGCCTTCCCTGTTAGAGCTTTTACAGGTCATTGGACCCACAACACGTCCAATTCTCGCACCCGACTTTTTCATATATCTTATCAACATCAGCAGATCGTCGGTAAATGTTAACTTCGTACCAATAATCAAATCAAAAGCAACGCCCTCATATCACAAGCTACGTTTTATGTTGGGTGAAAAAGCATGGTAATTAGGATGTTAGGGCGACAACATTTTCAGTAAAAGCTCAAATATTGCTAGACTAGACATGTGCTCTACTGTAAACGTGGACATTTTCGCGCTAGATTAATGTTCGCGCCTTTCGCGCCCCGAGCAGCTAGCGCGAAAATAAAAAATTAAATTTATCTTAAGTTCGTAAGTTAAGAAGAGTTCCTATTAAATTCTTAGTAAGTTAAGAATAAAATCTCTTTTTAGAACAAGAAGAATCTTACCTTAGAATTTAAGAAGAATTCCTTTAGTAAAAGATAGCCTTGGACTTCTTAGTTAATCAATTTAAGAAGGAACTTATGAAGGATATTCTTTTTGAGTTGCCTTACGAAATAAAAGATAATAACCACCTTATGAAAAGGTTTGGATTGAAGAACAATTAATCAGGTTTTAAGAAGAATTGATTCTTCTTAAATCCAAACTTAAGAGGAACTTAAAGTTTCATGAAATAGGGCCATTTAGCTTGAAATACTTGCTTTTGCGGCAGAAATATGAACCATCCTTCGTATAAGACAAATCAAACACAATCGATTCATAAAATAGTAACTTCTCATGCATTAAAGCTCCTTGGTACCTCATATTCATTTAAAATAAGATAAGAGTAGTTTATACAGGGTGAGTCAAAATAGTCAGGTCCCGTTTTCAAAAAATCAAGAAAAATACTTCTTGTACAAAATTGGTAATTGTTTTCATTGTTTATGAGAGTAGACATACTTCTTCATACCTGGTGATGATTTCACGACAATATCATATTCCACGCCAGATTTACAACATATTAACGAAAAGACGCGTAATCCAAAGTGTTCCAAGTTTGGTGGCGGATGTTAATACTACTGTAATATTAGTTATTCATACAACACAACACACTGTATAACTGTTGCAATTTATACCAAAATATTATGGTTTTTTTTGTTGAATCTCTGATAAATTAAACGATATTGCATGCAAAGTATTTAAATATATTATAATATAACTCAGTATTGCACAAATATATTCATAAAAATGGACTGTGCACTTTGCCTGGTAAGTTGCCAAAGCACAAACTGTTTAAAGATATAAGATCTGTTTTCTCTCAGACTCCTCTCATATCAGTTCGATTAAAATAACAAGTTTCAAAATACCTTGGTCAACATTTTGTTAAAACTCAATAATGTTTGTTATAGGCTATCTCTGATTGCACGAAAACTGTTGAAAACATAACCGCAAAGACAATAGAATCTCTTTCCTATTGTAATTGCTGTGAATACCAACACGCCTTTGATTGACTTATTCAAAAGGCGCGCGTTCAACGTTAACATCCATAGGGATCCCTTAGATAAGTTGGAACAGATTTTATTTCACAGAATTTAGAAAAATTATCATATCTCCCGTTTCGAATAACCAATTTGAATGAAATAAAATTTAGGTTATAGCTAGTAATGCCACCTTGCTAGGCAAGTCATTAAATATATTCATTTTTGAATTTTAATTGGTTTAAAAAATCGGTGAAATCGGGACCTGACTATTTTGACTCACCCTGTAGTAATCGTATTGTAATTAAAATGAATTGAAATAGAGACATCAATTTTAGCTGAATACATTTGAAACTTAACAGTGCGATATTTGATTCAAATCAACAAACGATCAAATTGTGTAATTACGTAGAGGCACTTAGAGATACGTATTGGAAATCAGGGTTTGCATCTACGTAATACTTAGACAGCTGAAACCGTTTACTTTAATTCACCGTCTATCATGTTAAATTTCACGATTTAGTCAATTCGATGTTGATGACATCGAAATTATCAGGACCACTCGCCACATAAATTGCTTCAACCGAACTTCTATCTAGCGCCATCATTCAATCCTTTTCTCATAACATTATTACACATCAGGGTTCTTACGTATCTTATCTATAGAAACAATTAATTTAAAAAGGGCAGGTCGTCTCAACAAAATGTACGACATCATAAATGTATGCATAGGGGTTAGTAATGCAAACAATTTTGATTTGTTACCTTTGATGCATCGTCGGCGGAAGGCACTTGCTTGTACTTCGTATTGAGGTTTTGAAGATCTAAAATGAACTGAAGAGATAATCCTAACATTGAAACAGCACCAAGTATCAGGAAGGACCCGGTATAGCTACCACTGTAGTCAAATATCCAGCCTGTGAAATCAAATGTACAATGAGAAATAATACAAGTTTGGTAGACTAGAATCGGGGGAGATCTGCTGATCATCTTCTTTCATGTTCGATACACTCTAACTTTCGGTCAGTGGCCAAATATCCCTCTGTTGAATGAGATCAGTATATTTCCAACAAGCTTCTGAGCGTTTCTATGATCTGTTGATATAGTGTAGAAACAGGAATGAAGTAAGTTTCTTTCTTGTTGTAATAAATTAGAAACGGGTCATTCGTCGCGACTCTTGTTGGAGCCTGTACGCTTTATCAGGACTGATTGAGCATGTCAAAACATAGTGCAGTTCTCAAGTTATATCAAACTCACCATTTAGGTGAGTAGTTTTTGCTAAGTTATCTGTTAAGGGAGGTGTGGACCCTCAGGTATAGCCTCTGTAAAACTGCCGTGACTTCTTCATTATTCATTTAAACTATATAATAGTATACACTTTTTTTGTAGAAAAGGGTTCAATGAATCCAACCATGATCATGAAATTGACCATTTTGGAGAAAATGATTAAAAAAAAGGATTTTTTTTACCCATTTTTAACTAAAAATATATTTTGTCAAATTTTGTCATACTAGCATTATTATAATCCTAATAAAATTCCATATGAGGCGTTTTGTTGTTGTTGGAATATCATTTTTTTTGGTTGAATTATTGACTAAAAAGTGCCAACAAATATGATTTTTTTTCACCTTCAAAATCATGAAAATCACATTTTTGGCACTTTTTGGTCAATAATTCAAAAAATAAATAAGACATTACAAAAACAAACAAAAAGCCAACTAGGGAATGTTATTACGAATACATTAAATCTAGAACGATGCAATTTATATTTTAAGTTATCTTGACGAAACCTAAAATGGGTCAAACATTTTTTTTCTTCAAAATGGTCAATTTTATGTTCACGGTTGGATTCATTGAACCCTTTTCTTCAAAAAAATGTATACTTTTATATATATTAAATGAATAATGAAGGAGTTACAGCAGTTTTACGGAGGCTATGCTGAGGGTCCACACACCCCGACCAGAATGGTTACATTTATGATCTTTGATTACTAATTTAGAAAAAATAAAAATAAAACACATTCCTCTGACCGGATTCGAACCAGCAATTTTCGTAATACATGATTGACAGTCACATATTGAATTCTGTGGATTACATTTTTTATAAGTCACGCAACCGAGGCTTTTTAGAAGGAGCTGCTCTGCTATATTTGTAATAATAATCTTTTAATCGATTTAACCAAGCTCTAAGCTTCTAGAAAAAGCACGGTACATAATGTGAAGAAGTTCATGTTTTGATTTTAAATTTTATAAGAGAATTCGGATCAATACCTGATAAAAAACCGCTTAAAACTGATCCCATACTATAACAGACGTTGAACCAGATAACGGCATTCCTCATCTTGTCCGGTGATATAGTTTCTTTAATCAAGGTATACGCACTCATAACAGCCATTCCTCGTCCAAACCCAAAAGTAGCAGACGACAGCACTAATCCGATGTAACAGCGGGAAACAGAAAAGATCGGGTCGATTGTCAGTGCTACAGAACTGAGGACGGTCATGCTGTACAAGACGAGTCTATTGCTTAATTTAATTTTCACAAATGGGTAGAGTATGTTGCCGATAAGACTTCCACCCCCTCCATAGGTTGCAAGATAAGCTGCTGCAGAGTATGAGAACTCAATCTCTATGGCATGGGGCACCAAATAAATCAACCAGCCGACGAAACAATAGCCACTTCCTACGCTGTATATCAATATTGATATGAAATTGATATCTTTGAATAAGGTCAAGTCGAAATAATACACAATGTTTGCAATTCTACCCGCAATTCTAGTAGTAGTTATACTTGGTTGGTCTGTTTCTCCAGTACGATCGTTTAATTGAGATTTAATTTCATCATTTTTATCGGCATTTTCTTGTGTTATTATCGATGGCTGCCTTACAGGTCTAAGTATTGCTCCGCAAACTAAAAGATGTAAGGTAAACCCAGCTAGCATCATCATAGTCCCGCGCCATCCGTACACATCAAGCGAAATCTGTGTCAGAGGTGTCATTATCATAACACCCAAAGATAGACCCATCATGGAAATTGCATTCGCAACATTGTAGTATTTATCGAAATAGCCGGGTAGTTCTCCAAGTACTATCACTTCTGCTCCGATTGCAAAGCCTGTTTTAAAATCAAGCGAAGACATGAACATGATGAAAGAAAAGCAGAAGTATGCATAATAATCAGATAATTCGTGTATGTTGATGTTTCGTGATTGCCAATACATTTTTAACTTATTTTATTTTATTTTAAATCAATGTTATTAATAGCGGTTTTTTTATATAGCTTGGAACCTTGACATGCCTAATAATTGCAACCAAAAAATGCTTTAAACATCCTGAGCAGATAATTATGAGGATCTATGAGACGATTTACCTGTTAATACAGTTGATATCATCAGCATGTACACAGATGACACTAGGGATGCGACAATCAGGCCTATAACTGCAATTAGACTGAACATCATGACGGTAAATCGCGGTGATAGACGTTTACTCAAAGCTCCTCCAATGGGACCTTAAAAGGTAGATTAAATGAGTAAAATAGAACATCAGAGCAACATTTTGTGAAAGATATGAATTGCATATTTAAAAAGACGACTAGAACATTGAATTACTTTTCCATTATAAAAATCATGTCGATAACCAATTTCTTATTTTCCATCTCGCCAGTTCAATGAAACTCACCCTTAAGCCTACAATTGTACAAAGTACAAATCCATCTCCATCCAGAGTTGTAGGCCTGCCAAAATTTCTTTTAAAATTTGGGAAATATTCTTAACACTCTCAAGGTTGCCCCCGAACTGATTCCATAGATTCCGTCGATATTTTCGTCAGAAATAGCCTCCTCTTCTAGTCAATGGAACGGCTGGGTGGCGTCATTGGAAGATCGGTCTTGGATGAATTGACTAATGTATAACAACCTTAGTAATGGGCCCCTCACATGTATCCGTGTGAGCTGGGCGGCCCATTACCGTGTGAAAAATGGGTGCGGACGGCGGCACACACGGTGGGCCGTTTCCCGTCCGTTGAACACGTTGTTCAGGGGACTTTGCCGGCCACCGGAGTTTTGAACATGCTCAAAACTCCTGGCGGGTGAGTAAAAGCGGCGGCGAACGATAGAAGGAGGGTATAAGGACGGCGCACCCGTTTCGCACCCGTTTCGCACCCGTTTCGCGCCCGTTCGCAGGGTGGTGATGTACGGTGGTGGACGTCGACCATCTTAGCGACGGGCTGCGAACGGCCGCATGCAGCCTGCATGGTAACCGTTCGCGGAACGGACTCTCAACAGGCATGTTGTATTATAGATGTTAGTCGTACGAGCTTGAGCGCTCAGCTTAAAAAGGGCGGTTTGATGATGTAATCAAGACGTTTCGGCCGGTACCCAGGCGTTCCGACCGGTTAAGGCTGGCTCACATAGTAGCGGTAGATAACCCGCGGAGGGCGACGGACGTGAAACCCACAAAATGTTGGCGGCAAAACGACGGCAAAAGGGGAAAAGGAAGATTCGCTGACGGGTGGGAACGTCCTTCATCGACAACACGACGGCAAGGGACGAATGGCTGCAGGGAACGGATTCTAGCGACCAAAATCGGACGTTGTCTGTGCGGCGAGTGACGATGTCTTTACGGAGCCCGGCAACAAGGAACGAGGTCAGACGGCTGGCAGCCGATTGGCTGGCGGCAAGGAACGGCGGCTGGCGGTGGGTTGCGGCCAAGGCATATTGCAGCCTGACCCTAGCTCCGTCAAAAATCGCACAAAAAGTTTAAAATCGTGGACCATCGTTTCAAAATCGTAACCCATCATGCCCATCGCAGACCACCGTTGCAGTGCCGCAGGTATTTGCAAACGACCCGCCATCAACAGTCATCACCCGTCACCCTCCGGACAAAATTCGCAACCCATTGTCGCAATAAAGTCGTTACAATTTCGTTACTTGCCGCAATGTGTCGTCAGGGTTCGAGATGTGACGTCACTTGCCGTTGTTTTATCGTCAATGGTCGTTGACAACTACTACCAACGAAATTGTGACGACCTCAAAACGACTAGATACGGCCTCGCACGGTATGGAAACGTCAAGGAAACGAGGGATGCGATCTCCAACGAAATCTGAACGTAATCACAACGATTTTTTTGCCGCCACAAAATGTTCAACATGCTGAAAATTTGCCGACGCACGCGACTGATAATTTCGGCCGTCTGCGTCAACACACGATGATTGGCGGGAAATTCAAAATTGCAATTCGCAGCTTAACGTAGCTTGCCGTTGACCTCTATCCGTCATAGTGTGAGCCAGCCTTTAGGAACCGGTATGGAGGTGGTATGCACACGGTGAGAACACGGTGAGAACGGTAAGCTAGACCTGTATGAGGCCGGTGAGCCCAGTACCAGGCCGGTGAGAACCCGGTACAGACCCGGTATAGAGCGGTATGACCGAAGACCCGGTGACGAGGTGTTATGCACCCGGTGCGAACGGTAAGCTAGCAACGTATGAGGACGGTGAGCCCGGTATCAGGCCGGTCAGGACCCCGCATAGACCC
The DNA here is from genome assembly GCA_035610835.1 of Ophiura sarsii. Classification (NCBI taxonomy): domain Eukaryota; kingdom Metazoa; phylum Echinodermata; class Ophiuroidea; order Amphilepidida; family Ophiuridae; genus Ophiura; species Ophiura sarsii. The sequence continues at coordinate 403,192 of CM069441.1, forward strand.
GGTATACAACGGTATGGACCCGGTGACCACTATACAAAACCCATTGCGCCCGTTGAATTTGTTTACTGATTGTTTGGAGAGTCTGTTGTTTTTCTATTAGACGGTAAGGTGGCCGCCTACCACCACCGCCCTGCGAACGAGAGCGAAACGGGTCCGCCGTCTTTTTACTGTCCTCAAACCGGGCTCTCACCGTTCGCCGCCGCTTTTACTCACCCGGCAGGAGTTTTGAACATGCTCAAAATTCCTGCCGGGCGCGGATGGCCGGGAATGTCTCCGGCAACGTGTTCAACGGATGGGAAACGGCCCACCGTGTGTCCTCAACGTGTGTCGCCGTCTGCACCAATGTGTCACACGGTAAGGGGCCGACCAGCTCACACGGATACATGTGAGTAATACAGAGATTCCCGGAATGTGAGTGAAGCGGCGAGCTTGAGCACTCAGATTATAAAGGGCGGTTTGATGACGTTATCAAGGCGGTTCGGCCGGTACCCGGCGTTCCGGCCGGGGAGGACCTGGTGAGGAGGTGGTATGAGCCCGGTTCCAGGCCGATGCGGACCCGGTATAGAACGGTATGAACTCGGTGACACAAAAAAAATCAATGCGGCCGTTGACATTATTTGCTGATTGTTCACCGTGTTCATGGTGTTGGACTCTGTTGTTTTTCTATAAGACAGCAAGGGGCCGCCCAGCTCACACGGATGCATGTGAGGGGCCCCATAAGATCGAATTATAAAATACGAATTTTTAAATATGTGCACACTGAAAACCAAAACTCGCCAATGTACTAATGTATAACTAATACAACTGATGTCGATTTTTACTAACTAATAAGTTGTTTGTCAGGTCATGCTAGTTTATAAAGTGGGTAGAAACAGTTGAACAGGTTTGCCATACACATTTATAGTTAGTAAGGACATTCGTTGTACTACTCCTACTAATTGCCCTACTAGTAGTTAGGGGTCGTCTACTTACATTTAACAATACGGAGAAAAATTTCGAAAGTAAATTTCGTCAGACATGTGACTAATAGGGGGTCGCACAACTCGTCCATGCGTTTGTAACATCGCGCCTTGACATGGACGCTTTATGGACTCCCGAATCTCCAGATCAAGCGTCTCAGCCGCTTACAAAGTGTTGCTGCTAGAATTATCACACGCACCAAACCAACTGAGCATATCACACCAATTCTAAGAGATCTACATTGGCTTCCAATCAAGGACAGAATTATCTTCAAAATACTTATTTATGTTTATAGATCAACTATTAATATGTCACCATTGTATATCTCAAATCTTTTAACTCCATACAAGCAAGAAAGACAATTGCGTTCGAACAGCAAATTACTTTTCACTGCGAAATCCTGTGTATCACGTTCTTTTCTATGTGCTGCACCTCGCTTATGGAATAAGCTTCCGGAGTGTGTAAAAACAGCAGAATCTGTGGATTGATTCAAAACATTGTTAAAGACTTTAATTATGATACGTGTCTCTATTTTAAATAGAAATTGTCAAAAAAAACATAAAATTTTTGGTATCATATTAAAGACAATTTATCCAGCTATCGAATAAAAAAAGGATTAAAGCCACATGTTTAGCAACAGTGAAGTTATCAATCTAAACGTCGAGTGAGTCAAGGGTGGTGCCTGTGGATGTGGCGCCGGTGGATGTGGCGCCCATAGCTTTATACATAGGGGAGATGCGGGAGAGTTGAGCCACAGGGAGAATTGAGCCACCCCCTATAACTCGAAAAGTAGTAACTTAATACAATTTATATTGGCTTGTTATATAGCATCAATGAGACATTCTAAGTGTTAAACTCTACTGTTATGTGTGCACAGTATCAAAGATACCTAAAGAAAATCTTTTTTTTCCTTCACTTTTGAGTGAAAAATAGAAAAATAAATGTTTTGTCTTTTTTCCCATAGCAAGACTTAGACTATAATGGCGGTTTAGAGAACTATTGTAAACTACCAAAAGTTCTACACCAGACAGGATTGGGTTATTTACAAAATGGTCACCATGAGGAGAGTTGAGCCATTGGTCATGGGGAGAGTTGAGCATAGGGAAAACATGTAGTAACATTTTGATTTTTGGACTAAAGGTGAAAAATGTATAATAAGTGAGAGAAAATGTTATTTTGTGCCACCATATTTACTTTAAGGATTAATAAATCAAAAGTTGAAAAATATGATGATTTTTTTTCACCAGCCATTGACTTATCATGCTGGCTCAACTCTCCTGAAATGGTGACTCATCTCTCCCATACTGTAGAGAGAGTTGAGCCACTTTACCAATTTTTTCAAACCTTTTATTATAAATAAACCTTAACTGCTATCCCAACTGTTATTGTTTCACAACGAAAACAACACTCTAAAGTTTTACTTATACTAATTGTTTACAGGTTTGTACTTTTCTTCCTCATATGGTGACACAAAATATAAAAATTGGCTCAACTCTCCCGCATCTCCCCTACAATTGGGGAAAAATAGAAAGACTTGAAGGCTTGTTATGTGAGATCTATAAAAAGCAGAGTTGTCAAATTTTGATATTGTGTGTTGTAAAGTGCAAATTTTAATTACTGCATTGAAAATCAAGGTTATGTTGAGTAATTATAGCCGTTTTAGCTTGGTATTTTAGATGATCTTCAGTATAGTAACTTTACATGACAAATAAAACAGGGCCTACAATTGGCACAAATGTCATTTTGTAGTTCAATTGTTCTTCTATTTGAGTCAGATGGTATGAAGGGCATTATGCATGACTGAATGAATGTACTTCCATATCTTATCACAAAGTAAAACAAACCTTTGTGTACAGCTGATGGGTGCAAATTAATTCAAAGCAGGGTTTCAGTTTCAAGATTCAAGATCAATAAATGAGCATTGATTCGTGCTTGGGTGTCAAGATCTGGATGTTTTTATACCCACAGGTTTTGATTAGCTCTATTATGTTTGCATGCGGGCTGTTTGAAAAGCATACCATAACATGTAGGGGAGATGCGGGAGAGTTAGTTAGAAAAAAATAGTGTAAGATAAACTTTAGAGTGTTGTTTTCGTTGTGAAACAATAACAGTTGGTATAGCAGTTAAGGCTTATTTATACAAAAGGTTTGAAAAAAAATTGGTAAAGTGGCTCAACTCTCCCTACAGTATGGGAGAGTTGAGCCACCATTACAGGAGAGTTGAGCCAGCATAATAAGTCAATGGCTGGTGGAAAAGAAAAAAAAATCATATTTTTTCAACTTTTGATTTATTAATCATTAAAGTAAATATGGTGCTCAATTGTTATTATCATGGCACAAAATAACATTTTCTCTCATTTATTATACATTTTTCACCTTTAGTCCAAAAATCAAAATGTTACTACATGTTTTCCCTATGCTCAACTCTCCCCATGACCAATGGCTCAACTCTCCTCATGGTGACCAATTTGTAAATAACCCAATCCTGTCTGGTGTAGAACTTTTGGTAGTTTACAATAGTTCTCTAAAATAATGGTCATATATACCCCCTTCAATAAACAAAGTACCGCTATTTTATTCTAAGTCTTGCTATGGGAAAAAAGACAAAACATTTATTTTTCTATTTTTCACTCAAAAGTGAAAAAAAAAAGATTTTGTTTAGGTATCTTTGATATTGAGCACACATGACAGTAGAGTTTAACACTAAGAATGTCATATTGATGCTATATAACAATATATGCCAATATAAATTTTAGTAAGTTACTACTTTTCGAGTTATAGGGGGTGGTTCAACTCTCCCGGTGGCTCAACTCTCCCGCATCTCCCCTACTTTGCAAAAAAGACAGAAGGTGCGTAGATATGGCTGCAAAAGGATTATTGAAATGCCCTGTCTGTGGCAAACAGCTTCAACGTAGGCCTAAGTCTTTCGCAAGACATGTCGAGAGTCATGAAGGTAGAAAGCATACGTGTAGGGAATGCAATAAAGACTTCTCAAGAAAAAGCAGCCTTCAACGACATGTAAAGTCTCATCTGGTATGTACAAGTTCTGACCAGTTTCACATCTGTGACGTTTGTGGCAAAATGTACAGGGATAAATCAAATCTTAAACGGCATTTGAAAAGCCATAGAAATGAATCTGTTCAATGCAATGATAAATATGCACAACAGTTTATGTCACCCTGCATGGTTCAAAATTTCAAAACGAGTGGTTTGCTCCTCTGAGCTATCTTTTGCTTTGGTTTGTATTTGTTTTTAATTAGTCAAGTCAAAACAAAAACAAAACTCACAATATCCAACAAAAACATAACATAACTTTTTAGCCTAGACAGATGATGACTATTGTTTGTATTATTTATGCAGCACCAATATTGGTGTAACAGAACGAAGTTGTTTGTTTTTTTAGTTGTAGTGAAGGAGCTGTGGATTTAAAGCTGTATAATCCCATTATAAAGGTAATAATCATTCTTTCTTCCATTACAGGCACACTACAATTACCTTTTGAAATCAGTGCGTGGGGTACGTGTTTGTGCACAATCAATGAAGTTTATACCGAAAAAATCGTATTACCTCGGAATAGATCATTCTCATGATACACCCTGTATCGTCGCAAATATAAACCTCTCTCAATCATTTATATCGGAAATATCTGAAATAGCTGATATATCGTCGCAAATTCACTTATATTCTCTCTATCTTCTATATCGTCAAAACTATCGTTTATATCATTAAGGGAGCGATCACTATTTATGCCAGGGGTAGATGGAGGAAATCAGGGGGGGGGGGGGGGACACGAAATGTTTGTTAAACATGAAGGGGGGACACGAAATTTTATTCTGGCAAAGAGGGGGGACATGAAATTTTGATGGTCAAAAGTGCAAAGATGAAAAACATTCGCGCGCTACGCTCGCATGTCTCCCAAAAAGTATATATTTTTATTGGACAAGCTTCTTTAGAGCCAAAATGTACATCAATCATAGCAAAAATAAGTGTAAATTCGAAGAAAAAATCTTGTCGGTTCGTTTTCATTTCTTGCCCCCCAATATGAAAAACCTAGCTACGCCACTGTTGACACACCCTGCATTCTTCATACCTGCAGGTTTCAGTTGTTTTGTGCATACTGACGGTGTCGTCAAGTAGGATGGCACTGAGATGTTACTGTACTATAACAAAAGCAAGGTGTTATCGTGAAGCTTCATGTTGATGTTCTTCACACATTTAAAATCATCATTTGTACCATCATTAAATAAAAAGGGGGGGGGGGGGGACCATGATATTTTTTTTAATACTTGGGGGGGGGGGGGGGGGGGAACATGAAATTGTTCTGTGTTCAAGAAGGGGGTGATGAAAAAATTGCACCAAAAATAAAATATCCTCCACGCCCCCCCCCCCCCCCCCCCCCGCCCCCTGGCGTAAATAGTGATCGCTCCCTTATATCGGAAATATCTAAAATAGCTGAGATATCGTCGCAAATGTATAACTCACTTATATTCTCTCTATATTCTATTATCGTCAAAACTATCGTTTAAACTTTATATCTTTTATGTCGGAAATATCTAAAATAGCTGATATATCGTCGCAAATTTATAACTCACTTATATTCTCTCTATCTTCTATATCGTCAAAACTATCGTTTATATCTTTTATATCGGACATATCGGAAATATCAAAAAAACAACAGATAATTATATCGTCGCAATTTTACAACTCACTTAAAACCTCTCCTCCCTATCTTTTATATCAGGCCTTCTCAAATGGTGGCGCGCGCGCGCCAATTCTCGGTATTCACGATACTGAAAACTGGTCACAAGAGGGCTCAAATCCACTGAAAACCGTGATGCATTATGGGAAAAAGTCGACATCGAAAATGCCGCGAAAGTAGCCGATTACCAAAAATTGGGCTACTTTTTGTCGTGGGCCGCGGTTTAGAGGACACTTGGGCCGCGGTTTGGGACTAATCTCGGTTGGCAACACTGGTTACCAGGCAGATCGACCGCGTTGTTTACATACATGATACAGTTCACGCTAAATTTCTTTACATTTTATTCATGTTTAATTATGGTTTTTATTTGTGAAGCAGCGGAGTGCTTTTCACACACGTCAAAACTCAAGTTTCCAGAGAAATATCCATGGATGAAAGATGTTACATGGGTTAAATGGCCTCGTAAAGACCTTGTTACTGTGGCCAGATGGAAGCGTTTGATCCGACGTGGGGGTAGGGCGAAGGAAAATGTCATTGACCAGCTCAACATCACCAAGCGATCGAGACTGTGCTCACGTCATTTTGACAAAAATGTCATAGATATGTGGGGAAATGCCTCTGGAGATCCAATTTATTTTACTTGGAACAACTGGGGAAAACCTGTCAAAGAAAGATCTACTTCCTCGTTGAAGAAACTTGCCTCAAACCGCCAGCCAAAACCTCTACTGGACTCTGGCCCTGTTGTGGCAGTAAGCTTACAACACGTTCCGTGTATAGGACAAGAAATTGAGATTGCAACTTGTAAACAGAAGCCTGACGTCGGTTGTAAGTAATGATGATAATTGTGGTGGTTTAATTAAGGGGCTGTCATTTTCTTCGAAAGGGGGATGGATCATCATGCATAAACTGGGGGTTTATAAAATAGGGGTCACAATTTTATTGTAAATAAAAAATAAAATAGATGAGTACATAATTTTTTTTATTTTTTTCAAAACACCAAATATAAACAACATTTTCCCCAGCGGGGGTGGTGGCATGAAATCAATGTGTAAGGGTACTGGTACACTATGCAACGCACATTATAAAAATCAGGCACTAATTTTTGCGTGTGGGGGTCGTGACATTTTTATATTCGTAACACAAATCAAAGTCAAGGGGTCATATGTTTGACTTTGTGACAGCGGTGTCGTAATTTTGGACTTCCAATGATTCACATATTTATGACCCCCATATGAAGAAAATGACTACCCCATATTCTTTCACAAGTCTTTATTGTTCAGCTTTAACATTTGCGTTTATTATTCAATAACAAGAAGATGAACGCAGCCAATGCGTACGTACGTGCAATTGTGAGCAGGCGCGTACCGCGGCATGTGAGCCAGGGGGGGGCAGAAGTATGTCGTAAATTTTCGTAAAAGGTTGCCCCAAATTTTTTCCCAGTCAGTCACCTCGTGAATTTCACGTAAGTGGGGGGGGGGAGTAGTGGCAAAAAAAATCGCACGGTCACAAAATTTCGCGCGGTCACAAAATTTCGCACGGTCACAAAATTTTGCACGGTCGCAAAATTTCGCAGTCAAAAACAAAAATACAGTCAACAAATAATGCCCAATCCTTAGTCTTTTCGGCATAGGTATTATTTTTTTTCCTTATGAGAATTTAGCGTCCCGGTATTACGATTTTAGCGTCCCCCCTGCCCCCCCCCCCCCCCCCCCCGGTCGGTACGCCACTGATTGTGAGACCCGGGTTGTTTACATGCGAAAACGTGACCTTACCAAAAATAACCCTGAATCATTTTCGCCGCTTTTTGCTGCAATCACCAAGTGCGTTCTGCGTTGCGTATTACGCACAAGCGTCACACAAGGTGGTGGATTGTTTTGTCCGAGTTTTAGATAATTGAATAAAAGGACATCCATTCTTCGAAAGTTACCCAGTCTTGAATTCTACTGTTTCTACATCTTTTAGAAATATGTTCTGTGATTGAAAATTCTTCTCAATTTAACACATTTTACAAAAAATGCAGATATGGGACTGTTCTGTTCAGAGGAAACGCCACAGCCAGCACAGGTTACAGATCATGACTACCTTCGTACAAGTGGTGCCCCTAATGTTGCCAATGCTTCGGTGCAGACGACTATGACGATGGAATACATTTCAGAGTTGGAAAAGAAGGGCTTGCAGACACCTGGCCAAGACATTGTTGACTTTACTACTCAGACTGATGAAAGAGTAAACTTTTACACAGGACTGCATTCAAGGAGTGTACTGAATGGTATGTCATGTCATTTTGAGGCTTTTGTCTCATAGCCAATTCCATGAAATAGTGGACATGGCAGTGAAAATTTCAAACACCTCTGAATCACACAAATTTGATGTCAAATGAAAGATGAATGACCATTTTTTTCTTTTCTTCAGTTTTTCTACTTTTTGAATGTAAAATTGGGGATTATGTAAATTAGCATAGGGCCTACATTTTTCCCAAAAATATGATAAATTGTGTACAAAACTAAATTGACCTTTTACACAATATAACATGCAAAAGTTATCTTTTTCCAGCTGTATGTAATAATTTACTGGAATTTTAAAAGAAACCAATAATTTTTTTCATTTTGAGATTATTTGTTACACTTCAGTGGCTTTGGATATTTTGCACGTCTAAATTTGTCCTTCCGTCACCGTAAAAAAGCATATTGTTTGCGTATTTCAAAAACAAAATGTCACCGAACAAAAATAGTTTCCTTGCAAATTAAGTGTAGGTAGACCTTCAATATTAGAGGTTAGTTTGTAATTTTTCATCGTTCCAATTTTTGATTAATCCTAATTAAAGTGTGTCCTTCCATTACTTTTTGATGGTAACGGAAGGACAAATCCTGGTAACGGAAGGACAAAATGTCTTGAAATGAAAGGCATTATCAATAGCTACATTATTACAACAGTTGATTGGTTAAACAAAACATAATATTTGTTATCTATGTGTTTAAAGATTGAAAAATGTGTCTGATCTGTCCTGCCGTTACCGTGGAATTGGCCTTATATTGCAAAACATCCCCAACGGGCCGATCCCGGGCGATACCCCCACCATGCAGATTATTATTTTGTTAATGATTTGTTTAACATTGTTTTTATACCCAATACAGGTGTTTTTGATGCAATCAGTCCCGGTGTAGAGCGTATGAAGTACTGGAAAGGACCACAGAGTTCTTCTGAGAAAAATTATCAGCAGGGCAAGAAGCGACGTCCTGGTCCGCAGAGTCAACTTCCAGCATTCTTCCAATTTATTATGTGCTTGATTCGGCTCCGAATTAACATTCCTCTTCTTGTTATTTCTGACCTTTTCGGTGTAAGTTGCTCTACAGTTACAAGGATAACTATCACATGGATTTCATACATGAATCAGCTATTAGTTCCTGCTTTACTTGTCTGGCCATCACAAGATCACATCAGAAAGTGGATGCCACTAGACTTTAAGAGAGATTTTCCAAATACAAGAGTAGTGATTGATGCGTCAGAATTTTTCATTGACAAACCAGGTAACAAAGAGGAACAGTACAAAACTTATTCACAGTACAAAAGTCATAATACATTTAAGGTCCTATTTGGGGTCTCGCCATTTGGAGCTTTCACTTTTGTTAGCGGCTTGTGGTCTGGAAACGTTTCGGACAAATATCTCACTGAACAGAGTGGTTTGATTGACAAGCTTGATGAAGGCGATTCCGTTATGGCAGATCGAGGCTTCCATATTGAGGACTTGCTTTTAAGGAAAAATGCTACCCTAATTGCTCCACCGTTTACCAGAAAGTGGCGGAATGGCAAGGGAAAAAGACTTAATGTGAGTGAAATTAGAAGAACCAGAAACATAGCTAGACTACGTATACATGTTGAAAGAGCAATTCAACGTGTAAAATGTTGGCGAATACTGCAACACCAGATACCACATTCTTTGCAGAACTATGCAACTATGATAGTGAAAGTTGTAGCAGCATTTTGTAATTTGAAGGGACCTTTATTCTATTCTAAAAATGAGCGTAAACTAAGGCAGTTGCACATTAAAAGTAAAAGTAAGACTGCAAAACGTCTAAAATTTGGCCGAAAGTAATCGGAAATCTAAAAAGGTTTTAGAGTTTTAGACCAAATAAAAAAAAAGTTTGTCTCAGCTTCCCGCTCGCATAGCTTTAAAAATTGCCATTTCTCAACGTTTTTTTTGTTTTTTTACAACTTCAATAAAATTGTTTTTTTATTTTCATCGAATGATCGGCAATTCAGATCAATACCTCTGTTTTCTTCTCGTTTAAAAAACGGAAAAACAGGTAAAAAAACACCGCATTCGCATAGCCCCAAAAATGTTTACAAAAATTGCATAGCGCTTTAGGTATTGAGCAGGAGGAAGCTGAGACAAACTTTTTGTTTTGTTTTGGCCTTACAGAATAAATAGGGAGTAGCATGGCTCACTGGTTAGGGCATGCTATTTCTGAAATCGATAAATCCACAAAATTAGCTTCGATGGGTAAAATAATAAAATGCTTGCATTCACAAATGTATATTGTCTGTTCTCTATTTATTTTTACACAATCATAATGCTTGGGAGAAAATATGAAAATCCTCCATTCAAAAGCCCAAGATAAGATTGAGACAAAACAGCGCTTGTCTTTTGAAGTGTATTTAAAATCACATCATTAAAAAGATTACACTGCCATTCATTTCCTGATAAAAAATCCCCATAAATCCAAAGGAGTGATCTGTTACAGCTCACCTTGAAATATTGCACAGTCATTTATTTACAAAAGGAAAACACATGATTTACAGCTTAGTTCACCTGCATAAAGACAAGCCCTGTATAAATAGAAACTCCCTTGCAGAATAAGGTTGTAACTCTTAAGGTCCGTTCATACAAGCATTGCGGTGCGTTAATTGTCGTACTGCACAATGATTGCGGCGTGACGGTGCGGTGCCGCAATAAAGTTAAATACATTTTAACTTGAAATGCGATGACTTTGCGGTAGGAAATTATCCATATATTGGCAAACTACGCACTGCAATGCGCATGCTATATACAGTAGTATGAACGAACCTTCAGTTTCATGCTTAAAGGAAGTGTCCCGCAAGCATAAAAGTGTGCATTATATGTTAGAAAAATAACTATCGAGCCCAACTTTTGTAATTATATTAAACAAAACACCACACTTATGACAAAAACAAATAAAAACCGTAATCTCTCAACATGCACTTTTTAAAATTCGCGGCGATCGAAAGTCCCAGTGTCGATGATGTCATAATCATACAATGCACATGCGCAAATTTGAGCACCGATTCCCATGACGTCATCGACACCGGGACTTTCGATCGCCGCGAATTTTAAAAACTACATATTGAGTGATGGCAGTTTTTTATTCATTTTTGTGACTAGAATGGTGTTTTGATCTATATAATTACGAAATTTCAGCTCGATAATTATTTGTCTAACAAATAATGCTCAATGTTGTGTTTGCGGGCCCCTTCCTTTAAGCAATCATCGGGCAACTAAGTTGTTTTAGGCCTATTAATTGTCAGATGATCGTTTAAGCATTAGACTCGAGAGTTACATTAGAATTCTGAAAATTGTCAAGCAAAGATGATCTTGCATAAGAGAGGATTATATTGGATGTAAATTAATTTCTTACCGCCCCCCCCCCCCCCCCTCGAATATTATTAGTAATTGGGTAAAGCGGAGGTATGATATATGGGAAATAATCAGTGTGCGTGAAGTGTCAAATCTGGCGAAGCGCAGCTGAGCCTGATGTAACACTGAGCGCACACCGATTACTTCCCATATCATACCGACGCTGAACCTAAACAAATACGCGGATGCACTCCCTGACTAGATACAATGCGTCTGACGCGCAATGACTAGATACGAAAATATATCCAGTCAGCGGTGTCCTTTAAAATACTGTAAGCACCTGTGACCAAGATTTTTCTGAACACCTCAATAATTTGAAATGTGATAAGGTTTTGAAGAAAGTAAAAATTCCTTATTGGGGTGTCATGACTGTTTACAGTGGTATATTTGAGCCCCCTGGGCTGACAGTTCTCGGTATTCATGATACAATTTACACTGCAATTTTACTCCACCCTGTAATCAGTTCAATATTCCACAAATTCACTCCTCAGTTTGTACATGTAGTAATGGAACAATTACTTTTTTAAAGAAGTCTATGGATTTACATAGCAGCAGTTCCCATCTCTCGTCATCAAAAGGGATATGAATAATGCAAATTCCCTTGCGCGTATACAGAACCAAATCACACATTTGTATTCCTGTAACTCCCATTTGAAATTGTACTTGACTGTACCATGCTGAGGATTTCTTTAGAGTCAGAGTTTCATTTGTCACCTGTAGGTGGTATCTAGGATCTTCCTGCGGAATTTGCTCAGGTAAGATATCCTTGTGCTTAAAGGAGCACTTGACCTCCAATAACTTGCGTTCATGGCAAGCACAGCTTACAATGCCATCAGGGGACGCACCAATATATGGGCTCTCCTGCAAACAAAACAGCCCACATTCATCAACAGTCAGGTTCTTATGATGGTGATCCTCTTGGAGAGTGTAAAGTCGGCGTGCAACTGGTTCATTTGTCTTGCCGAACTCAGTAAATTTGCTAGTCACACAATTTGCGGTACCCATAATTCGTGCAACAAGAGTTTTGGAATGGGAATAATCCCTTAGAGATCGGACCTGATCAGCAATACTTGCAGTGATGCGACCCTTTCTGGCATCCATCCAAGCTGGATCAGACTGGTCAAGTGTGCGCAGGGTTTCTAAATGATCTGCTGTGGTTACCATTGCCACAAAATCTTCAAATGTCAGGGTTGTCGCTGATAGCTTGAATGTCTGGTATAGCATTTCAATGGTTGGTACTGTATGTCTTGGCTCCGGCGTCTTTACAAGTTTTAAGAACAGGGCCCCTGGATGTGTCTGCTCACAAACCTACATGAAATAGGGTAAATGTACAAATAAGACAATTTAGTATTAGATAAAGTTTCTGATTGACAATTTAGTGTCTTGTTATGATCCCTTATAAAAATGGCAAGCATATCGAGGCTATGGTTTCAGGTTGGTAGTGATGGGAGCAGTGTTTTTACTGACAGTTCACGATGCACAAAGTGCCAAAGAAAGGATGAGATTTGGGAGAACCTGAAAGTCCCAAAACATTGCTTCACAGTCCCCAGCTCCAAATGAAGAAACCATGAAAATTTCTATTCTAACAAAACAATTCTTCAAAACAAATAAAAAATAAGTAAAAAATGAAAAATAAAACTTTCGATAATTTTTACAATTGTGTTTATTTAGTCATTTTTCATTTTAACTAATAGGGTTTTAATGGGTTCGCCGTCGGACAAGTTCTAAACTGTCAAGCTTTCGTTAGGAGTAGCTCCGACTTCTTCAGGACAAATAATTAGATTGAATGAGATATGTAGGCCGCCCCTAGCCTACTGGTGGTTCTGAAAAGAGCCGTTCTCAGATGAGTCACCAGAGAACAAGCAGACCTCGCCAAACTGTTAATTACGGAAATTAAAAATCTTGGTGGCTCTTTGGTCCATGCACCGACAACATTAATCATATGAAATTATGAAACGCTTGTACCTTTTTGAGATGCTGTTGTACATTGACGATGTCCTGCTCGCATATCTCTCTCAGAGGAGTGTAGTTTTTAGGAATTGGTCCCGGCTTTTTTGGCGTCTTCTTGTCATGTCGATAGTCTAGATCTTCAATTTTCACAGGAAGTGATGATCTACGAGGCTTGGACCATTGACATGCCCTATCTGTCCCAACAGCTGTTCCATCGTCAGTTCTGCGTCTGACAAAATCTTCTACCGCAAAGAGCAAAGCAATAACATGTTTGCAGGAACCGTCATCTCTGTAGAGGGAAAATGGAAAACAAATGTGAAAGCATTAGGACTTTAATTGTTATTTCATAAGTAAAATACTCTGTCTGAGAACATACACAAGCAGGGTTGTCGCTAGCCAAAATTTAGTGTCAGTTAAATTTTGAAACAAATGCTCATCAGGTAATTATAATTGGTTTTGACAACTGTTTTGGAGGCTCAAACCTATGCTCAAACTGATAAATTTGTTATTTTAGTGCTGGTCAGCAAGGCCTTAAATTCCCTTGAGTCCCGGTTGTTTTGGCAGGTTACTGCCAACCGGTGCAAACAGGTGTAGCTACAACCCTGCGTACAAGATCAAAATAATTTTAATTCCCGGTGTACGTAATTACACGATCCACACCTGTGGCGAAAAAAGAATGCTACGGAAATGCTACGGGAAAAAATTGTTTTTTACAAATATTTTGAATTTTTTCTCAAAACAATTCAGTCAAATTGACAAGTTCTCCCAATAGATTAATAATAACTGCATGTTACTTGACACAAGTACCAGTAGGCCTACAGTAGGCTAAAAAGTTCTACAGCTGGTAGAATCTCGTTACATCTTATCTTACGAGAATCCAAATAGCTTCTGGTTACAGAATTTTGCGAGAGTCTTTGCCTCTTTGGATTAGCCTATATTTAATTTGCACAGAGCTCTGACAATTTTAGGAGAATCTATTTAGATTCTTCAAAATACAATTTACGAGAATCTTTGCGAGAGTGGATTCTTGGTCGATTCTCGCCGAAATTCTAGCACTGGGGCTATCACATCAAGCTTAATAATAAAATTTAACTTACGCTGCAACACATCCACAACCTGCAGATTTAATATCACCATCTGTTTTAAGTAGCACCCAGGTATCATACCGTTGGGCCGTCTGTCGTTGCTCTGGCTTCACTGTCCCAGTAATGTACATGTATACTGCATTATGATCATGATGTATACTTCCAAGTTTTACATTCTCGATGTGCTCATCCTTAAACATGAGATAACCATCATCATTCTGGAATTTTGACATCCTCTCTGGAGTCCACAAACAATGTCTGACCAGATAAGCAAAAACATCACCAAGAGTCAAGGCAGGCATTTTGCCGAGATCGTTTGTCCATGATACTTCAGCGTCGTTCAAGTCAGTTACAGAGCCGTCTTCTTCCTCAACACGTCGCCTTTTTCGCTCGGATTCATCGTGGTCACACCTTTCTATAACTTCATATTTGTCCAGAGAGTTCTCCGCTAAATGTACAAGCTCTTCCTTTCTCTTCCCATGGCATGGAATTCCCCTATCTGTCAGATATTTCTTTAGTTCATCGACTCTTAGACTTCGAAATGCAACACCCTCCGCCATCTTTAAATCCCGCCACGATCGAATCGGGTCAATGTCCTTTTCTTCAAAAGGTCGTTTGATGTCGACCCAAGTAGGCATCGCTGGCCAAGACGGTGAGGGCGCACCGTATCGTGAATACCGAGAATTGTGGCGCATTGCATCAGTCCGAGTGGCGCGTGGAAGGGCGCATGAAGAAAAAGAAAAACATTAAAAATTTAAAAAAAAAAATTTAAAAAATTAATAAAAAAAAGAAGAAGAAGAAATATATCCCCAACTTCAACCAGATCGCAAGAAGCATGAAGAGCCACTTCAGGCACTAACTGCAGTGGGGTGGTAAGTCATGATTATTAGTAGTAGGCCTATTGATTATCACTACATTTGCTGCTAGGCCAAGTGATAGCTTACGATTTTCTTGACTGTAATTAAATTTAAAAAAAGGAACTAGAATGAATTAATCATTCATTTATTTGTTTAAATCTTGCAGAAGCAACAAAGCTTCCCACGACTCCAAGCGTACTATATTTAACCTTAACTTACGTGGATCCTACATTACAACAATGCCTATTATCATCGTTCCGGTAGGACGCACTATTTATCAAAAAGAGATCAACCAAACTACAAACCTTTTCAATGATGTACAGGTGTCCCAATGAACTTGGTAAACAAAAGTAAAGCACGGGTTATTATTTTCATTCTCTTGCCTCCACGTCCCACCCGGAATATGTTATGGCTACCCAATGTCCATGGCACGAAAATTTTCTAGCATCGCTTTAATTAGCTTTTCAGACTGTAACCATTCTTCAAGGGATACGCAATAGTGTTGAAGAATTATGTATTTTGTTTGATTTACTTCAGAATTCAAGATGAACATAAATAATGGCCATTTTTGCAGTTGCTACTTATGAAATCACGAAATCAGCCGTATGCCCAGCATAATTGTGACTGTGTATTATAGCTGGGAGTGCACATGTTGATTAGGTTGGTTACTTTTTTACGAGTTTCAAGTTTCGAGTTACATTTATCGAGTTTAGAGTTTCTTTGTACGAGTTTCGAGTTAATTTGTTTGAGTTTCGAGTTACATTTTTCGAGTTTTATAAGTTAGTAGGCCTATTGATTATCACTACATTTGCTACCAGTTTTTGTACATTTTACCATCAACATCTCTTTATTTCTTGTACCATATTGCATGCAAATATAGCTCTCCTTAGCCTCTTAAAAGGGGGTAAACCCATGAGCTTCCAGGGGGCCTAAGACGGGCCGGGCCCATGGACCCCACCCGTTATTCGCTCCGCTCGCTTCACTCGCTACGCTCGCAGGGATAGTGGCGTTTCTAGATCACTAACATCTCAAAAGTGGTGCTTCACATAATCTAATTGAGAAAGCCTGTTTTATATCGTCAAAACTATCGTTTATATCTTTTATATCGGATGTATCGGAAATATCAAAAATAGGAGATACATCTTCGCAAATTTACAACTCATTCAAATCCTCTTAATCTTTTATATCGTCACATCTATCGTTTATATCTTTTATATTTGATATATCGGAAATATCAATACCAACATGAATCGAAAAATGTGCTATCTGAATAATTTGACATTTCTGTATTAAAAGCACGAGAATCAAACGAAAACCTAAGTGCCATTGAAGTAGTATAAAATAGTTATACATTTGTTTGTAATGATTCACAGACGGTTGTGTTTAAAAGATATCAAAGCTAGTTATAGGCCTACCAACATGCGCTGTTTCATTAACAAAATCGCGGTCTTTAATTACACTTTCACAATGTTCACAGTTGTCATGTTAATTCCGTGGAACAAGTTGGATTTACTTGCTGTAAAATGTATAAATCTCTCAGAATTAAGTGATTAAATCAGTAATAATTGATTGAAAAACGAGATAAAGAATAGGTAAAAGCTAACAGCATGTAGGCTAGATATCATTCATTTCATCAGATCAATTTCAGTTTTTAAATTGATATTTAAACTCAAAGAAATAGAGACCTGAATATATCCTATATTAACAATGCGAACTTATAGAAAATTTAGATATATTAAGCATCTCATTAAAGCAAAAAATATATAAAGATTGAGCACAATGCATCATGCCTTTTTATACTAGAAAGGCATTTTATGATTATTTTTTACCAAATGTTTGAAATTTTTATGTTTCTAAATAATCAATATAATATGTATTTTTTTATTAATTATCACGAATTGATTAATTAATTAAATCAAGCATGTCAAGACTAATTGATATATTGCAAGAGTTGCGACGATGATTACCATGTAAGTTTGTAAGTTTGTATACATGTGTGATTAGAAACTTACTTGATGCAAGGTGTATACTTGTAATTCCTGATACTGTGCATTTGGTTTTTCAAAATGTATGCAAATATATAGAAAATGATCATAGATCATTTATTTATGTTTCTAAATAATCAATATTCATAGATCATTTATTTATGTTTGTAAATAATCAATATAATATGTATTTTTTTTTATTAATTATCACGAATTGATTAATTAATTAAATCAAGACTAATTGATATATTGCAAGAGTTGCGATGATTACCATGTAAGTTTGTATGTGTGATTAGAAACTTACTTGATGCAAGGTGTATACTTGTAATTCCTGATACTGTGCATTTTGTTTTTTCAAAATGTATGCAAATATATAGAAAATGATCATAGATCATACAATTGGCCATTTGGTTATATTTTCATTGACAGATCGGATGTATATACAATAAAAGTTATGGGGATTTGAATCAAAATTGGTGAATTTTCTCAAAAAGTGTGACTTTTTTTTTAACACCGACTATGTATACATGCAGTTGACAGCTTGTCTGGTGAATGCAAAATTTGCCTTTTGGGTTCACTGATTGCGGGGACTGAGTCTTCCGTTGCGGGGCTCATGGGAAATGTTTTCGCCCCGGCTCCCTCCGGCAGCTCATTTCTGTCATGTCCACGTTGTATTCCTTGTATATGTTATGTCTACCTCGTGTTCGTATATCCTGTTGTCAATTGTAGCAAATGTTATAAATTGATGTGTAAATGTCATATTATAAGTCGTGGTGATATTTGATGAGTATGTCGTCGTCGTCACCCATATAAATTGGGTATGTTCTACAATAAAACTATTCCAATATGGTGTAAGCCAGTCCTGCAAATTCCTATCTCGTATTTGTCTTATTGGTGTTTTACGCGGTGGCATCTAAGGGCAAGACATATCACCCCGGGGGGGGGGGGGGGGGGGGGGGGGGGGGGTTGTCGGTGAACATACCACCGAAGCACCTCTGAAATGGACCCTAAATGTCGTAAACCAGAACACTATTTTGATACCCCTAAATGGCGTAACACATACAAACCCTACCTTAAACGGCGTTACCAACTATACTAAATAATTAGTAGCTTTATTGTTGTTTATCGTTTTCTATTATATTGTATTTTATGTTTGTGCCTTGAGCGCTCTTATTTAGAGTGGATATGTGCCTTGTCACTATTATTATTATTATTATTATTATTATTATTATTATAATGCACCACTAAACACTAAATGGCGTTATATAGTAATGCTCAAAATAATCTCAATTCATAATCATGTGACATTCATACATGTGATATGCATGATGTAGAATGCATGCAAAATAATTTCCACACTTGTGAAAATGCATAAGATTGGCAAGTATATCAATTAGTACCCCTAAACGTCGATACATTTGTACCTCGATGCTGTAATGGATATACCCTAAAGCGCGATGCCCCCTAAAAAGTACCCGTTTTTCAGAAAGACGTCGACGACGTCGTGTGGTGAAATCAGGACCCTTTTTGACGTTTTTTTAGGACACGGATGCGTACCCGCTTGGTATTTCACTGACCCCCCCCCCCCCCCCCCCCCCCTCCCCCGGGATATGACCATATCGTACTACTGTGTATTTCATGAGTAAAATGGTACAGGCAAAAAAAATCTTCTTTTTCTCAATTTTCAAGCGCAAATATCTGGAGTTCCCCATCAGATCGCGGTATCATGATGTGCCCGAGTTTGGCCAGCGCCAAATTACTCCTTGATTCGACTGGTCTATACCGTGTGGTGAGATGAGAAGTATAAAAAGTTATAGCACACTTTCGAAGAAAATAAAAATTACACAATTCAATTAGCCCAGATCTCAATCTGAACGCGTAATAATAATAATAATAATAATAATAATAATAATAATAATAATAATAATAGCACATACACAGCCAGTCCAGAGCCACAAATTTCACTTATCGTACAGCTTCAGAGTGCTGTAAATTTGACATCGTAAATAGCCTGATTAATTATATCCCAACTTGGTGTGTGTGTGTTTAGTAGATGATTGTTTATCTTGATCAGTGTTGCTTGAATTAAAACTTCTAAGTTCTATCAGTGTCCTACTGTGCAGGGGTTTGTACAGCAGAGTTCTGCCACATAAATCATCACTGATACTACATGTAGCACTGTCGATGAGTGCTATTAATTCCTTATAGCTCTCGGCAGCTACGCTGCCTCGTGCTATAAGTCATACTAATAACATTTATAAAGCGCCGTCTATCTATGCAGCCTATTCCGAGGCGCTAGGGCCTACATACAAACATAAACATGAAAATTAAAGATGAGCATGTAACCTGAAGCAACATTTAGCAAACAATGATTAAAGTACAATAAAACATGATATGCACTTTAGAACAAAAAAGAAACATTTCATCTTACATGTTAGTGCTCCAAAACCTGGCATAATTGCGATACTAAGCCCTATAAGCGACGTATCCGTAACTAACTGCTGGCGAAGAGTTGGTAGTAACACTCCAAATGATTTGACAATACCGGTCTCGATAAATAACACGAAAAAAGCACCCAACAACACTATCCATGCCCAGCCTTTATCCTTCTGAACATAATGCATGGTTAAACTCCAGTCTGTGTCAAAATCTGCCTGGAAAATACAATCTTACACCGCAGGTATGAATACTCTCCGAGATACAGTAAATTAAAAAAGACGCAACGCGGCGGATGGTACAGTGTAAAACCCGAGAAAAGTGCTTCCCGTAAGACATTCCGTTACCCCTATCGTGTTGGAGCATGTGATTGGTATAGACATGTGGAGTATTGTCTCCTCGATAAGAATATCGCTGTTGGTAAATTAAAATCGTGTGCTAATTAGCTTTAATTAACCAATATAAAGAACCAATACCTAAATTTAATGCAGTATATACTATTTTAGCAACACTACTCTATTGAATTTACGGCCAACTCACTAATGTGTGTCTTTGTGCTGCTATTGAATGGAGTTGCCATCTCCAGTTCAAATCCCATTGATCATGAATATTTTTAAGGAAACAAACGCGAGTTTCTTTTAAGGAATATTTACAGGTATTGTTCTCAGGTATGCAGCTATCGCTCGTAAATCCGACGTCATTCGTCTTAAGCATGCTGTATTTAGCTCTGTGTACTAAAGTGTGACACGGAGGGACTGGATTCTCTGAAGCGTCAGATAGCTACGGACGAGTTCGGGACTGACAAAGGTTATTTTATTGAATTATTTTAGAAGCATAATCAAAGCTAGCTACTTGGCAATAAGGATATCGATTTCAAATGATTATGAGTTAAACATTTTCATGTTTGGAAAAGGGACGAGATGTCTATCTTTTATTCCTTTATATTGAAACAAAGTATCGCAACCAATATCGAGGTCCGTATTTAATTATGTTATAACTACATGATTAATTTCATAAAATCCTAAATAAAAATAAAATAATTAAATATTTTGGCATTTTTTATTTTTTTGGTTGCGGGCGAGAAACAGTACGCCTAAACACAGAAGAGTCCATTTCAAATTGGCCTAGAACACCTCGAGTCATTATATTGATGTTAACTTCGGTATTATTTATTTTGAAATAGGCTAATTTATGCTTATAAGAGATACGACATCGTTTTGGTATTATACTTTGTTTCCCGTAAGCCACCCACAGTTTCAGCAATCTCTTTAGCATTTAATTTGTTTGTGGTTTCGGGTTGTTATCTCAGGTTGAGGATCCAGAGGAAAACCCACGTAAAATTTATGCCAAGATCTAGATGGTCTTTTTTTAAATGAGGTTAACTTGTCTTTAAGATACTTTAAAAAAAAATGTGTTGCAATTGATTCACCGTCAATACAAATGACTCGTGGAGGCAAGATGCCTAGTGCTAGATTCATTGAACTGCATATAAATATCATATGGTAGTATTCAGGTCACTTACTTAACAGTCAATGATTTCCACCTACATGCCTACAACAAGCCATAAGGCTAATGAAAGTTGATTCCATGTTTCCCGTAACATTTGGTTCAAACCATAATGAGGTAACTTTTTCATTATTCATTATTCATTATTTTGCAGCAGTTCATTATTTACAAAAATAACGACCATTTCAGGTGATCATCGAAGTCGATTTCTATTTTTTAGGTTTCCAATTGATTCAGAATGTAAACAAAATGCGATGTTCGATGAAGGAAATTAAGGAAAACACCGAAAAACTTCAACAATATCTCAAAAAACGGCGGAAAAAATGGAAAATATCAAATAATTGAATAATTTTGCTATTTTGGCATTCTAACGCGGTCGAAAAAACCAAACGCGGGCGGGTTACGGGAAACATGGAATCAACTTTCATTAGCCTAATAGGCATAGGCCTATGCCTTAAATTTCCATTTCAATTGCTACTGAACCATGCACTTAAAACAATATTGGTCTAGGATCGATACACTTTGTGTGTATAATTATCAATCGATTCACTCTTCATTTGAATAAAACAAATAAAAAACGTAAGACTTAAAAATAAAGCCCCTTTTCATGGTCAATTACATGAAATAATTTGTTTACGTGTTTTGTGTCACTTTCGTGGTCATGTTGATACAAAATGGGTGACTAAAAACAAGAAATGTAACTTTATTTAAATTGTAGTTGGTGTATAATAGTTGGCTATCATGGAAAGGTGTTATTATTTACGAGTGTATAAGGCAGTCTTCCTACACATTTGGTGCACATGATATACGAATTTACACTAGCTCCATTTCGAGGCCCTCCCATGCAAGGACGATAACTAGGGGTCTAACAGGTTGGTCCATATCTTTGAAAAGGCATACATTAGGAATATTTGTAAATAAACATTATTTATTTTTAATTTTTTATAAATATGTCGTTTACTCTCCTATCCCGACTGGTCCTAATTAAGTTTAGAAACTGTTGCACACCAATAACACTAAAATAGGTGTACATTTCACGCACGGTGCTTGTTTATATGGATAGTATTGCTCAGGTGAAGATATATCAATGTAAATAATTCATGAATGCTATCTACTGAAGATAGCAATATAGCATATGCTATCTGAAGATAGCAATTTAGTTTATTTGTATAACTATCTATACTTAAGATAGCAATAATTATTAAGGGTACACACAACCAAATAACATTTTGCATTTTGGCAATATCCGGCAGTGTTTAAAATTAAAATATACCCCATCATAAGTCTAAATTTAACATCCTAGAAAAGGGTAAACAGGGCTGTCAATGTACCTAAAAGGTTTCATAATTTGGCATTTGTAGGTTATTTTCCTCCACGTTATTAGGACCAAAATCTCTAGCTTTTTTCATGAATGGTATCATTTTACACGATTTCACTGTTTCCACCAAGTTAGAGCCAAAACCACGGATCTTAGGATATAGGCATGCAGGCCTATCTTCCCTAGATATATATCATTGGCCCGTAGCGAAAAAAAAATGCCTGTTACCCCCCACAAAAGTGATTGTTTTTTAAGCAGCAGGAGACATCTAGATCTTCAATAAAAACAATTGATTTGAATGAACCAGTTTGCTCTAAAGGTAAACAAAATTCACACGAACATACAAAGCAAATATGGAACTGATTTGGTGATGTGAAACCAAAAACATAAGGTTATCTACGGAAGATAGTAATGTAATATTTGGGTACTATACTGAAGATAGAAATGCAACGCCGGGTGTTTATCTACTGAAGAAAGCAATAATAGTAGGTTATATCTAAGTGATTGAATGCAATAATATATGGGTGCTATCTACTGTAGATAGCAGACATCCGAGTTGTAATGGTTTGTGTATTTGTTTTGTTTGTTTATTTGCGAATTGCACTACACCTTAACCAGCTTTAAACTAAGGCCTCCATGCAACAACAAAACATTAAGAGATTTGTGTTATTCTCCAAAAGAACTATAATATATCTATTAAAACAGCAACACCCCTATTCAATTTCATTTGAGTACCGATGATGTTGACAAATTAGGTTGTCATTGTAATGATTGCAGGTATTTAAATCGATTTCACTAAAAACGAGTTCCGCTAATACCCGTGATTTCCAAAGCTATAAAAGGGCAACCCATCAGTCCATTTCAATAGCGTCTTTCTACTCAATAGAGAACAGATAAAGCAATCGATTCACAAATGACGGTCATTTGAATAGAAAGTGATGGTAACATTGACATACGCTATAACTAATTTTAGGGGACTGCAGTTTTTGTTCTCCTTAATTAGGGTACTTAGCACATGTTTTTAATATACCAACAGCGGTATTCATATCGGGGAGAACAAACACTACACGACTACATGAATTCTCATGCTCCAACACGATAGGGGTAACGGAAATTATGTTAATGAGCTACCTTTTCCTCTACCATATGGCCGTGTGTTTTTGAACTCGCCACCCTTACCGTTGCATGTTCAGATTTTTACATTTTTACACCAATCTGAGATTCGAATTAGCATATCGCAATAACTATTTGTTCTACCTCATTAAAAAGTATATATTTTCTGAACGGTAATCTCACAAGAAATCTAAATATGCTATTGGAATTTAGATAAAAACTTAATGGTAACATGTTGTGATTAAGAATGTTCAAAAAATATCGATTTTTTTTCATATTTTAATTTAAGCTCAATAATAATTTTATACCTATCCCAATCAAAATTTTTTACTGTGCATATTTAAGTTCCTCATGCCATTACCCATCAGAACATAATAGTTGTTAATGGTAAACATGTTGAAATATACTATATCGAGAAGTAAATGAGCACAAACGTTTAAATTTCATATTTATTAGAGTTTACAAATATATATTTTTTGGTATGCACCCTATCCTGATTTAAACGGCATTTTTGAATTTCCCTATTTGAGAGCTTTCCAAAAAATGTATAATTTTGCTATCATCGGTTAAATATTTCTTTTGTTATAGTCATGTATATAAAACCGATGAATTAGGGCAAGTTCACTGTGTAGCGAATAGGGAAAAAGCCAAGAACAACGCAATCGATTCATGATTACAATTGTTGAACAATAGTTGTCACATTTGTTGAAACAGAATCTTATAGAATATAAAAAAATCTATAAAATGAGAGCAAAATCATGTTTGTACCGTACAGGGATGAGGAGTTATAGTAAATTGAACGTAGAATTGGGAACATTTTTCTATACTTCCCATAAGAGATTGCACACAGCGCCGCCGCCACCGCCGCCGCCGCCACCGCCACCACCCCTGACTTTCACAACATAATCAATCATATCTCAGCCAAACATTTATAGAAATACCTGATTTATTAACACAATGTAGCTAGATAAATTAGGCTTTCACATGACACCTCAACCATAGCTCTGCCACATTTAGTTGTTGAGTTAATAGAGAGAGATGGATGATTCGTCACCAAAAAATGCAACGCCATCACCCTTTTTTGGGTGGTGAGTTCAAAACACATGGCCA
>CM069441.1:432862-434015 GCA_035610835.1 Ophiura sarsii
TAGCACTAAAAAAATGAAACTGATATTGTACTTTACATCTTCCTGTTTTATACGGTAATTAACAATAACACTCTCAAATATGCAGAGCTGGATTTCTCAAATATACGGTAGAAATTGGTGAAATCAAATGGGTTATAATACCAAAATACTTAGCGATGATGACATTAACGCATCCTTAGAAGATCATTTCATTCAACTATCAATTTTTTATTTAATCAATATAGTTTACCAAGCTATTACTGAGCAAAACATCCTCCTGAATATTTAATATTTTAAAATTTTAGATGGTTGCATGATTGTTATGGTCGCAAAACCTTAATAAGGTTATACATGTATGGAGTATTCCTTTCAAGTTTACGTTTTGTAGTTGGATGGAAATGATATCCTACAACGTTTTGGAGCAGGAACATTTTGTGCGATTCAGTTCAGTTCAGTTCAGTTTTATTTTCCACAAATGAGATACATAATAATGAACAATACAATTAATATACTATGGTAGGTTGACCAAATCAGAGCAGAGCTCGGGAAGTACTGGCCACCCTAAATAAAATCATTAGCTATAATGCAAAGAACTCGGGTGTATGTTGGCAACGGCATGAACAAAAATTACAATAACAGATCAGTAACGATTTATAATGTACAACTGTGAATAATGATTATGTAAAGACATCAAGGCGGTAGAAATACGGATTTATATAAGTACCGGTAATAATTATACATATATTAGGAATGAAGGATCTGCTGATTATCAGATCATCAGGAAAGATGTAAAAATGCAAATAATGAATGTAACAAAATTGGCTGAAAATTGTTTTAATAAAGGAATTTCTTATGGCACTGATGTGCTGATCACTTAAGTGTGATAAAAGTATGGCCAATCTAAAATAACGTCAATACATGTATAGGGGGCATTACATGGTCCGAAATGATAGATTACGTAACAATAATACCAATAACTCAACTTTATTATCCCTTAACCCTAATATAACATGTAAGGGGTGGGAAATAACAAATCAGGAAACGAAAACATAATTCATGCAATTAAAGTGGGGAGGGACCATGGGCTGATCACAATGGGAGTCGGACCCCAGGCCAGTCGCGCTCCTCGAAAACTTCAACTGAGAAAATGTGATCAGCAAGCTCATGTTTGCAG
>CM069441.1:434115-535638 GCA_035610835.1 Ophiura sarsii
TAATAAAAAAAAACATTGATTGGAAATGAAGAGGTGGCTTTTCAATAAAATATCGGTCAAAAGTACACACCAAATCGCACCAAATGGGTTCGATTTTTTTTTAAAAAACATCAGAGGGGGCGCATCCCCCTCACACTCCCCTGTCCGCGCTTTTCACCATCTATACTTAAATCAAGAAAATATCTGTATATGCTCAACTTATTTCTTGCATTAATAAAAAAAACATGATTGGAAATGAAGAGGTGGCTTTTCAATAAAATATCGGTCAAAAGTACACACCAAATCGGACCAAATGAGTTCGAAAATTGAAGAAAAAAAAGGAAAAAAAATCCAATTCTGAGGGGTGGGTGATGTGCGCAGGCGCGTACCGCGGCATGTAAGCCAGGGGGTGGGGGGGGGGGCAGAAGTATGTCGTCCCGACAGTGACGTAAATTTTCGTAAAAGGTTGCCCCAAATTTTTTCCCAGTCAGGGGGGGGGGGGGGGGGGGGGGGGGGGGGGGGGTAGGGTCAATACAAATTCGCATGGTCAAAAAAATTCGCACGGTCACAAAATTTTCTCACGGTCACACAATTTCGCACAGTCACAAAAAAAAAAAATGGACGGAGGGGTAGGGTCAACAAAAATTCGCATGCTCACAAAATTTCGCACGATCACAAAATTTCGCACGGTCACACAATTTCGCATAGTCACAAAATTTCGCACTCAAAAAAGCACAACAGTCAACACATAATGCCCAATCATCCGTGTCTAGGCACTATTTTTTTTTCTTATGCGAATTTAGCGTCCCGGTATTGCGAATTTAGCGTCCCGGTATTTGGAGCCAGGGCCCCCCCCCCCCCCCCCCCCCGGTCGGTACGCCACTGGATGTGCGCCATCATACTCCCCTTGTCCGCGCTTTTCAACCATCTATCATAAATTAAGAAAATTATCAGTATACAGAGTGTCTCAAAAAACCCCGTGCACGTGTTTACCCAACTTATTGACCATGAACTTCTAGAATTTAGTGTAACAATTGTATACATATTGATAGACCAAACACTTAGCTTTCATATGCCGTTTATTTCATCTAATTTGGTTTTGTCAATCCTGAGATATGATCAATTAACTAAAGCTACCTAAAATCGAAGTTGTGCCACTTTTACGGAAATAATGCTTAAGATAAGCATTCAAACCCTCGTCCTCTTAAGGGAGGGTGGTTGCCGATTGCGCTAGAACGCAAAAGCAGTGACCTAGGGCGTCTAGGTGATGGCTTTTACATTCCCTGCGCTCATTTTGACGAAAACAAATTGAGGCTGCCACCTTACCCCTGGATAGGGTAAGCCGTCAAAGTCCGATTGTAGGGGGTGGTTGCCACCTTACAAAAAAAAATTAAATCGCCATTTGAAAAATATTTTTATTGTATGTATTCCGATATTTAGAACTTTTTTGGCGAAGATGTCTATGATATTTCACTGTCCAGCGAATACGGCGGGATTTGAGGTCGGCCATGTTTGGTGACGTCGGCCATGTTTGGTGACGTCATTGTGACGTCATGCGTGGGATGTTTGTACTTGTTTTAGTATGTATGGATAGAGGAAACCTCTAGCTATAACATGGTACCCAAATAAGCATACTCTGCATTTCGGATTGGATTTTTTTAGGGGTGGTAACCCCGGTGGTAACAACCCTTCTCTCCGGAGTAACCCTTTCTATTCATTGCAAACTGTAAAGTGGCACAACGTCGACTTTAGGTAGCTTTAGTTAATTGGTCATATCTCAAGATTGACAATCCAAATCAGATTAAATGAACTAAATATAAAAACTAACCATTATGGCTATCACTATGTATACAATTGTTACACCAAATTCTATAAGTGCATGGTCAATAAGCTGGGTAAACACGTGCACGGGTTTTTTTTGAGACACCCCTGTATATGCCCAACTTCTTTTCTTTCTTGCATTGAAAAAAACCCAAGATATTGATTATCCCAGCGTTGCTTATCCCAGACTTACAAATTCATATGCCTACATTGCCTTTGTTCATTTTTGATTTGTGTTAACATAACATTTCTTCTTTCTTTCTTTCTTTCTTTCTTTCTTTCTTTCTTTCTTTCTTTCTTCTTTCTTTCTTCTCTACTTTCTTTCTTTCTTTCTTTCTTTCTTTCTTTCTTTCTTTCTTTCTTTCTTTCTTTCTTTCTTTCTTTCTTTCTTTCTTTCTTTCTTTCTTTCTTTCTTTCTTTCTTTCTTTCTTTCTTTCTTTCTTTCTTTCTTTCTTTCTTTCTTTCTTTCCCTTTTCCTTGGTGGGTTGTATTGCTTATTATTTTTGTGAGTCTATGTTTCTTTGTTTCTTTGATATTTTGGGCATCCCTTTAATTTAGTGCTTACGTCACTATTGGGTTTGTCCTGGCTGTTAGCCAATTTGTTACAAATAAAAAAATACTTATACTTGAAAGGCACGTTAGTCAATAGAACCGTTTTGTATGTTCATGTATAACATGATAATGGTAAAAGAAATAGGCAGCAGCTTATATCATAGATGTTATTCATGGTATAAGGAAACAATTGAAATATAAATAACTTACCATGCTTACGCTGTGAAGCTAATCATGACACATGACACCAATTTAATAGTATCTCTGATGACACATGATAGGTCTTTAAAATGTTATGGAGTAAGTCATTTTCGTAGCAAATTGTTCACAACATGCAGCAAGTTAAGAAAGATGAAGGCTGGGCATGGATTGTGTTAATTGGAGCTTTTCTGACGTGTTTTCTTGCAACCGGGGTTGTCAAAGCTCTTGGCGTGTTACTACCTACCCTTTGTCAGCAGTTGGTTACGGATACGTGGCTTGTTGGACTTAGTATCTCATTGAAAGACGGGTTTGGAGTAGTTACATGTAAGTTACATTTTTAATTGATTACATAATCGTCCTCAAAGACGGGGAACTTGAACCACTGATACTGCTTTTCACTCAGTAAGTTTAACCTTTACCAGCCATCTTGGATATTTTGAAATACTCAAACTAGATCTACAGCCCCTAGGCTTTACCATAGAACTATTATAGTGAATATTGTCCCATTAGCTTTTGCAATACAAAACAATTGTTTTAGGTCATTTAACATCAACTTAACCATTCTGGCAGCCATTTTTCAATGTGATACAGAATCAAAATTGTCACAGAGGTGGGTCTTATATAAAAGCAATGGTATGTTATTACAATGCAAAACTACTGGATATAAGTTACTATAGTGGTCCAATACATACCTAAAACTATACTTTCATCATATATTTTGGTTGATATTATCCCATTTTATGGAATTTGACAATTTTGCAGCCATTTTGGATTTTTAAGTATGATAACAAAGCAAAGATACTGGATATGAGTTACTAGTTGTTTAATACTTATATCCCATCGTTAAAACTATATTTTCATCATACATTTTGATTGATATTATGCAATTTTATGGATACTAGCGGGACGCCCGTCCTTCGGACGGGCTCTCCCGCTAGGGAGTAGGGCCTACCAGATAGAACACCTACAAAATGAAACAACTTAAAGTGTTGGAAAATCTATAACGAAACACATAGGAATAGAACAATATTTAAAACATTTTTGTTTTAAATCAAAAGGTTTTGTATTGAGTAGGCCTAAGTAATTCAAAGGTTTTCATATTTCAATTAAAATTTTATGAAAAAGACCCCCCGCCCGCCCACGCCCCGTGGCATATTTCAACTCCAAGGCCTAAACCTTAACCATCTCCCGTATCCCACCCATCCCTCCCCGCCCTGTCCCCGCACGCCCCCACCCCGTGGCATATCCGTTACGCAATTTAGCATCACATTTCTTCATTAACCCCCTGTCTCCCACACCACATTACATCATTACACACAACCCCATTCGTCACCGCCCCCGCCCGCCCCGCCCCGTGGCATATCTCAACCCCAAGGCCAAAAGTTCCCCGCCCCGCTACTTATATATTTGCCCGCCCGCGTGTGTAGGGGTGCGTGGGTGTAGTGCGTGTGAGCGTTTATTTTGCATGACGCACTGCGACGGGTAGTGTTACGCGCGCCGACTGCATGGTTACAGTGTACGCATGAGAAGAAAAAAAACATTGCCCGTAGAAATAGTCTCAAAAGCCGGGCTGAAAAAGCCTTTGATTTCCCGCTTTTCCTCATATCTCGGTCAATTCTGTACGGTTTTCAGCCATTTATAGCTTATAACACTCACATTATGATCATTTTTTATCAGTGCAAAGTTTACGGCGTTTAGTTGCAAACTGAGAGAGCCTTTTATGGATACGGAAAATTTATAACGAAACGCATAGGAATAGAACAATATTTAAAACATTTTTGGTTTTAATTCAAAAGTATTCAAATTTTAATTAGAAACCCCCCCCCCCCGCCCGCCAACGCCCCGTGGCATATTTTAACTCCAAGGCCTAAACCTTAACCATCTCCCGTACCCCAACCCGTCACCATCCCGCCCCGCCCGCCCCCGCCCCGTGGCATATCCGTTTACGCAATTTAGCATCACATTTCTTCATTAACCAAACCATATATTACATCATCACACACAACCCCTATTCGTCACCGCGCCCCCCCCCCCCCCCCCCCCCCCCCGCCCCGTGGCATATCTCAACACCAAAAGGCCTAAAGTTCCCCGCCCCGCGGCTTATCTCAACGCCAAGGCCTCACCTTAACCATCTCCCGTAGCGCGGCGTATTTCTCCAATATTTGTCCGCCAGCATCTGACACCATGTTACGTTATTAATAGATTCACCATATCATGTTTTGTTCTATCAGAAACCACATTATTTCGTTACCTTATGACCCGCCGCCGTTCCCGCCCCCGCCCGCCCTCCCCATCCCCGTCTCCGCCCCGCCCTGTGGCTTATCTCAACCCCAAGGCCTAAACCGTAACCAGCTCCCGTGTGGCTCTGCATATTTCTCTAATATTTGCCCGCCCGCATGTGTAGGGGTGCGTGGGTGTAGTGCGTGGGCGGGTTTATTTTACATGGCGCACTGCGACGCGTTATGTGCTACGCGAGGCGACTGCATGGTTACAGAGTACGCATGAGAAGAAAGAAAAACATGGCCCGTAGAAATAGTCTCAAAAGCCGGACTGAAAAGGCTTTTGATTTCACGCTTTTGCTAATATCTCGGTCAATTCTGTACGGTTTTCAGCCATTTATAGCTTATAACACTCACATTATAATCATCTTTTATCAGTGCAACGTTCACGGCGTTTAGACGTAAAATGAGGGAGCCTTTTATGGATACATACATACATAGCCACAACAAGACAAATTATAGTAAGACTAGCGGGACGCCCGTCCTTCGGACGGGCTCTCCCGCTAGGGAGTAGGGCCTACCAGATAGAAAAACCTACAAATAAAACAACAACACATAAGTGTTGGAAAATTTACAACGAAACACATAGGAATAGAACAATATTTAAAACATTTTTGTTTTAATTCAAAAGTGTTCAAATTTCAATTAAAAGACCCCCCGCCCGCCCACGCCCCGTGGCATATTTTAACTCCAAGGCCTAAACCTACCATCTCCCGTACCTCAACCGTCACCATCCCGCCCCACCCCGTGGCATATCCGTTACGCAATTTAGCATCACATTTCTTCAATAACCCCTGCCTCCCAAACCACATTACATCATTACACACAACCCCCATTCGTCTCTCACCGCCCCGCCCGCCCCGTGGCATATCTCAACCCCAAAGGCCTAAAGTTCCTCGCCCCGCGGCTTATCTCAACGCCAAGGCCTAACCTTAACCATCTCCCGTAGCGCGGCGTATTTCCAATTTGTCCGCCCGCGTGTCACATACAGTATCAAATCCCACATCTGACACCATGTTACGTAATTTAGATTCACCATATCATGTTTTGTTTGATCAGAAACCACATTATTTCGTTACCTTATGACCCGCTGTCGCCCCCCCCCCCCAAACCCCACCCGCCCGCCCAGCCGTCCCTGCTCGCCCCGTCAGTCCACCCCGCCCGTGGTTTATCTCAACCCCAAGGCCTAAACCATAACCAACCCCGTGTGGCGCAGCGTATTTCTCCAATATTTGCCCGCCCGCGTGTACGGTAGGGGTGCGTGGGTGTAGTGCGAGTGCGCGTTTATTTTCCATGGCGCGCTGCGACGCGTTATGTGCTACGCGCCGACTGCATGGTTACAGTGTACGCAGAGAAAAACAAACATGGCCCGTAGAAAAATAGTCTCAAAAGCCGGGCTGAAAGGCCCTGAATTTGATTCATTTTGCTCATATCTCGGTCAATTCTGTACGGTTTTCGGCCATTTATAGCTTATAACCCGTGTCAGGTCATCATCTAGTATCAGTGAAATATTCACGGCTTTAAAATGCAAAATGAGAAAGCCTTTTCAGGATACATACATACTCACATACATCTATACATACATACAACATACGGTGAATTATAGTAAGACTAGCGGAACGCCCGTCCTTCGGACGGGCTCTCCCGCTAGGGAGTAGGGCCTACCAGATAGAACACCTACAAATGAAACAACACATAGGCCTAAGTGTTGGAAAATTTATAACGAAACACACAGGAATAGAACCCCCGCCCGCCCACGCCCCGTGGCATATTTCAACTCCAAGGCCTAAACCTTAACCATCTCCCGTAGCCCACCATTCACTCCCCGGCGCCCTGCCCCGCCCCGCCCGCTCCCGTCCGCTGCATATCCGTTACGCAATTTAGCATCACATTTCTTCATTAACCCCCTGCCTCCCAAACCACATTACACCCCCATTCGTCACCGCCCCCGCCCCGCCCGTGGCATATCTCAACCCAAGGCCTAAAGTTCCCGTCCCGCGGCTTATATATCTCAACGCCAAGGCCTAACCTTAACCATCTCCCGTAGCGCGGCGTATTTCTACAATATTTGTCCGTCAGCGTGTCGCATACAGTATCAAATCCCACATCTGACACCATGTTACGTAATTTAGATTCACCATATCATGTTTTGTTTTATCAGAAACCACATTATTTCGTTGCCTTATGACCCGCTGCCGCCCGCCCGCCCTGCCGTCCCCGCCCGTCCCCGCGCCTCCGCCCGCCCCGCGGCTTATCTCAACCCCAATGCCTAAACCATAACCAACCCCGTGTGGCGCAGCGTATTTCTACAATATTTACCCGCCCGCGTGTGTAGGGGTGCGTGGGTGTAGTGCGTGTGCGCGTTTATTTTGCATGGCGCAATGCGACGCTTTATGTGCTACGCGCCGACTGCATGGTTACAGTGTACGCAGAGAAAAACAAACATGAAATAGTCTCAAAAGCCGGGCTGAAAAGGCCCTAAATTGCCATAATTGTGCTCATATCTCGGTCAATTCTGTACGGTTTTCGGCCATTTATAGCTTATAACCCGTGTCCGGTCATTATTTAGTATCAGTGAAATATTCACGGCTTTAAAATGCAAAATGAGAAAGCCTTTTCAGGATACACACATATATACGATATTTTTATTCAAAAATGACCATAAACAATATTATGAGCCACAAAAGCGGCATACATCATTACATGAACAAAGCATGAACAAATTGGTGAGGTTAACACAATACAGAATTAATTATCTTTGGTGAGTCTATTTCTAATTTTCCATATGATGTTAGTGGCCTTAGCAACTCTGATGGGGAAACCAAGTTTCCTTAACCCACTGCAGAAGCGGTAGTGAACATGTCCGAGTGACCCAATCACGAAAACGAGGATTTTGCAATCAAAACCGCAGATGGTTAGCATATCGCAAAGAGGCATGTACTTCTGGAATTTGATGTTGTAACACTCATCAATGAAAGCATCAAATGGGCATGAAACTTCCAAAATGAAACACTTCATGTTTTCATGATCAATCAGGAAAAGATCCGGTTTCCTCGCCTGAATGTGCTTAAAAATGTTTGCAAATTCGATTTCCTTGTCGTCGTTGGTGATTAGGGCACCCGAAATGAGTTTTTCACAGTAAACCACAAACGAATTGTTATATTTTGTGATTTCCTTTTGAAGGATATTAACAATTCTATTATGTCTCGATGTGTAATTGTTTCGGAACTGCATACATCCATTTGCAACATGCGATATTGTATCGTATGGGTTCCTACACAAAGGGCAAGACTTGCTGACTTGAGGAAACATGACATGAAGCAAGGAATTAGACTCAGCTATTTGCAGTCTGGCCTTGGTGATAAATTTAACCAAATCATCACTTAAATCACCATTCTTTAAATGCTCCATTGAGCATGCATAGTCTATCTTCTCAAGACCAGCAAGTCTTCCCTGTGATACTAGATCTTTCCAGTTTATCAGTTCAGACTCTGTCAGTTTATTTATGATAAGACGATACACTTTCTTGTGACATACCATTTCATTTTCACCAGTCTTTATGGCATATTCGTTGTTTTTCTCAATTAGATTGATATAGATTTAAAGTATGTTAACAAAGCAAAAAATACTAGATTTAAGTTTCTAGTGGTCTAACACATACATCCCATTGTTAAACCTATACTATGATCATAAATTTTACCATTTGTTTCGGCCATCTTGGATTTAGGTATGACAACAAAGCAAAAGTACTGGATATGAGTGTCTAGTGGTCTAATAATTATACTTACATTAAACTATTAAAATTATACCCCAGTTACATTATGTCATTTTATGAATTTTGACCAGTTTTGACGGCCATTTTGGACGCCATCTTGAATAACCCCTTAGTGTACCAAAATCATTTTTGGTAACATCCGGAATGTATCAAAAAAAGTTGGTTTGGAGAGCCCCACCTCGTATATCCCCGAGGGGCGGATCCAGGATTTCTCAATAGGGGGCGCCAAAGCGGGGCGGGGTCAAGGGTGCGGCAGCCCCTTGCGGGGGTCAAGGGGGTAGAGCCCCTTTGCGGGTATTGAAGGGGGCAGAGCCCCTTGTCGATATGTTTACACTGTCAAAAAGGCGCCCTGTCAAAAATGGGGGCAGGGGGGGGGGGGGGGGGCAGGGGCCTGGTCTAAAGCCGTTCTGTCAAAAATAAGGGGGGGGGGGGCAGGCGCCCTGTCAAAAGGCGCCGTGTCAAATCCGCCCCTGCCGACGATATTGGTTTAACAATGTTCCATGTTTTGTAGATTGTGTGTATTGAGGGTATATTTATTGA
This sequence comes from Ophiura sarsii, assembly GCA_035610835.1. Lineage (NCBI taxonomy): Eukaryota > Metazoa > Echinodermata > Ophiuroidea > Amphilepidida > Ophiuridae > Ophiura > Ophiura sarsii. Next base: position 443,263 of record CM069441.1, read on the forward strand.
AGGTGTTGATATGATATGCGTGAAATACAATTTCACTAGCAATGTGTTATCATTCAAAAGCGATGTCATTGGAAGATTTTTTAAAAATTATATGTAAATGAAGAATTGCAATATCCATTTACGGTGAATGTACGGTGAAGGATGTTATAGGACAACACTCTAGCTATTTGTCAGCATGGCAAAGAAGATCAAATAACTCAGTGAGGACTAAATAACTTAGTGAGGACCTTTTTTGTGCAAATTGTGAATGCTCACAAAGAAGGGAAAGGCTACAGAGTTATTTCGAAACAATTTATACAAGTGCCAGAATTCACCATGCAAAGCATAATTAGGAAGAACAAGAAGTTTAACTAAAAAAACCCACATTGAAGGATGCAGTCGGAAGCCAATGGTGTCCCTTTGTTTGGCAAGAAAAGTATTGCGAAAGGCCAATAACAATCCACAGATCACCATCAATGCTCTCCGGAACAACCTTGGCAATTCTTGGGCCAAGATATCATGGCAGACACTCCAGCAGACATTGCACATGAGAGGTATCCATGGAGGCCGACCAAGAAAGACTCTACTCCTGAACAGAGACACAGAGAAACTCGTCTTGCATCTTAGCCAACCCCAACTTTGAGGACCAAAATCTTGGATCTTTGTCTAGAAGTGCTCTTGCAAATGCTAGACGAGTTTCTCTTTGTCTCTTTTCAGGAGTAGAGTCTTTCCTGGTCGGAGTCCATGAAGAACTCTCGTGCGCAATGTCTTCTGGTGTGTCTGCCTTAATATCCTGGTCCAAGACTCAACAAGGATGTTCAGGAGAGTATTGAAGGTGATCTGTGGATTGTTGTTGGCCTTTCACCATACTTTTCTTGTCAAACAAGGGGACACCGTTGGCTTCCGACCGTGTCCTTCAAGGTTTTTAACTGAGTTGAACGTCTTGTTCTTCCTAATTATGCTTTGTATGGCACTTCGAAATAGCTTTGTAGCCTTTCCCCTATTTGTGAGCATTCACAATATGCACACACAAAGGTCCTCACTGAGTTCTTTGGTCTTCTTCGCCATGCTGACAAAGAGCTAGAGTGTTGTCCTATAATATCCCTCACTGTACATTCAATAGGGCATATTTGTAATGTATTGTATGCACACATCATGGTATAATTGCATGACAATATAAAAGCCTATCACACAATATAAAGAATGTTTGAAATGTCAACATCATGTGTAGTATCAACAAAAATGGCTTCAATCCTGAGACTTGGTATGGGGTATGAATAATTTTGGACAGGCATAAAAACAGAATTCTTGTTCAATTCTATTGTTGTGCAAAAAATGTTGAGCCCAAATATATTTATTTGTACTAACTGTCTTTTGTGTAAAGCAAAAATTCCACCCTCCAGCTGGTATAGATATAAGAAACTCATATTTTTCAAAGGGTATGAATAATTGTGGGCTTAACTGTACATGCATTACTCTTTACTCGAGTACGCATTCCCCTGATACATTGCCACACTTTTCAATGGACGGACGGTTAGCATTTGCTCTTTTAATTGTCGAGGGCTTGGCGATAAACATAAACGGGCTGATGTGTTTAACTTTGTATATACGAAGAGTTCTCGATAGTCTGTCTTCAGGATGTACATTGGACTTGCGAAATGGAGAATCAGATTAAACTTGATTGGGGCTATAACTGCTATTTCAGTCACGGTTCCAGCAATTCTAAAGGTACAGCAATTCTTCTCAAAGATAACTTTAAATTCGTGGCTCACGGTTACAAAAGTGATCCAGGCGGAAATTGGGTCATATTAGACATAACCTTTTCAGATCTCGGGGTTTCATTAGCCAAAAGTTATGGTCCAAATCAAGACGATCCCAGTTTTTACAAAAATATCATGGATGCAATTAAGAGCTACAATAACGCGCACAGCATTTTCTGCGGTGACTTTAACTAAGTCCAGCAACCTAATCTGGATACGATTAACTACAATAGTGTAGGCAATCCCAAGGCAAGGAAAGAAGTTTTTGATGAATGTTAACGATTTTGATCCATGAAGGGATCAAAATCTACAGGCCGGAGATACACATGGCGACAACCCACCCCCTTTAAGCAAGGGCGACTGGACTTCTTTCTCCTTTCTCACGAGATGTTCTCAATGGTAGGCAATACTGACATCTTGCCAAGCATATCGGTCTGACTAATTGATCCCTTCAGCTAAGCAAACGCCGCATAGAGGTAGAGGTTATTGGAAGTTCAACAATTCTTTACTTAGGGACTTAAAGTACATCCAGGTAGTGAAAGATGCAATTGGCGAAGTTGTCAAATAGTATGCTGTGAGTTTATACTTAAGAGAAAATTTGAAAAAATATTCCAGGCGAAGAGATGCAACACTGACCATGCTCGGGTAAACACGTGTATTTGTGGAGGGGTGATTTTCGTTTATAAATTGATCTAAATGCAGTATTATATCGCCTCATTTATCATCTAAATGGTTTTACATCTGCGGAAATATACAGAGAACATTCTGAAACGGTATATACACGGTATGCAGAGTGATAAACAAACGAGGAAAAAGAAAAGATTTTTTCGCCACCATTGTCACATGGTAGAGCAAAGGGTACACAAGTACAGCTCAAGCCGGAAATTTGAAAATGGCGAGTACGAGTGATGATGAAACACAAATGGATAGCTCACAACAAACTTCACAAATGGATAGCTCACAAGCTTCACAAATGGATAGCTCACAACAAGCTTCACAAATGGATAGCTCACAACAATCCTCACAAATGACTGTCAATGATAAACTTGACCAAATTATCATGAAACTGGACTCGATGGAACGTAAGTTCGATAGTCTGCAGACAAAAGTTAAAGAAAGTGCTGATGAATTGACAAGTAAGTGGATATTAACTCAGGGAAAATTCTTTCACTGGAACTGAAAATTGACGAGTTACCGTCGAGAATTGATTATCAAAAGTTGGAGGAGAAAATGGATGATCAAGCAGGTTGCGGAGAAATAACATTGTGTTGCACAACATCCCGGAGGAGTCTGAAGGCAAAGGATGATTGTTCAAAATTTGTTCGTGAGTTCATTATTAATCATATGGAGTTAGAAGGAAACAGCTGGGAGATTGAACGAGTACACAGATCACCAACTGGCCCCCAAGGGCAAACAGAGTGAGGCCAATTCATGTAAAATTCCTCAGATACCCAGATCGAGTCAAAGTCCTAAAAAAGGCACCAAGAAAGTTGAAAAATAATCCATTCAACACAAAGAACGCTTTCTTGTCGGACGATGTAACCGAGAACGTACGCAAGCAGAGGAAGAAACTAGTGGCAATGAAAAATAAAATACAATACAGATGGCCAGGTAAGACAGTATTTATTCCACCTGTGGTACCAGCAATGCTCCTACGTGAAAACGCTGCAGGAAAGCGTGTAAGAATGTATCCCGGTGACAAGCTGCCGGCGGAGTGAATACAGTCTTAACAACTCAAAGTTTCCTAGACATCAATTTTGCAGGTAGAATTAGTGCCTTATTGGTTTTTAAGTTGCTTCACGATTAACAACTTTACTTGGTTCATGAAAGTAACAGCTTGGTTGGAACTTGAGAACGATGTCACATTTCGCGTATGATAATTTATTCGTTACCTGAACTTTTTAATTGGCGCAAAGATCATCATCATGAGCTGCTAAAAATGCTGGGACATCCTTTAATTTCGTAGTGAAATTTTTACCATTGGATTCGTAATGTTGACGTTCACAATTAACTTTTGATATGGAATGGATTGTAACGGACTAGGCATCTAAAGATACGCTGTGATATCCGAAGATACGTAAGTTACGTTACCTGTGGGAACACTAAGGAGAAACTGTGAATTTGACTTTCATATGATTCATTTGCTGACAACAACAACAACAAATGTCCGCATTGCAATGTTGGGTTATACAGGGTGTCCCAAAAGTCTATGCACGACTTTGAAGCTTTGTATTTCACAAAATATAAGTTGTATTGAAAATATGAATACATATTTAGAAAGAGGAGATGTGGGAAATAATTTTGATACCAAACATTGGAGTAACATCTGTTTGTAATGCCACCCTAGAAGTAAAATAAGTATTACTGCAAAAATGTAATTTTATACTTCGGAGGAATAAAGTTCATAAATCCATACCTATTGAGATTAACAAAAATACGGGTAGAGTTGGTTACACGGAAAGTGATCCGTCAATTGTAATATTTAAAATTTTACATTACATATCATCATAATAACAACTATATCACACATAATTTTCGTTTCTATAGTGAAATCTAATTTAAATGTTTTCCATGTATACAGAGACGTGTGCTAATGCAAAAACACAGACCTAAACAATTGAATAACGTAACAGAAAAGTGAACACACACATCACACAGCTGTCAAACATGTTAAAATTTAAACTTAGCGGATTATTTGAATGCTGCTTGAAGGCCTCATCGAAGGTTGTTTAACCCATTTAGAATATGTTCCTGTGTTCAAAAATGTATCCACCAACTTCAGAATGGATGTTCTTCCTGGTGCGCGTTTCACTTTCAAATGTTTTCTGAACTTTTGTTCAGTAAGTTGAACTGAATGTGTTTCAGCGTAGAACCATACAATTTGTATTCGCTTATCTATGCTGTAAACCATCTTGAATGAAGACTTTTGCTGTGCAATGTTGTCTACTACGCTTATTTATGTTGTGAGTGACCGAGTTTGGTATTAAATAACATTAATGTTGCAAGGTAAGCAGTGAACTGTGACTAATGCGCAACGTTGCTTTCATACCGTTAATTTATGCGCACCTTTAGCAACAATATGTGGTACTTGGTATGGGTTGTTCTGGCACTCGGCCAATGACTTTCAACCAGTTTTATAATGTTGTGGGTTCACCAATAGGGTTGTGTTTGGTATCAAATTAATTTCCCAAATCTCGTCTATCAAAATAATGTTAAATTTATACCATATGATTTATATTTTATGAGATATGATTCTTCAAAAACGTGCATAGACTTTTGGGACACCCTGTACATGTACATTTATCTCGTATTTTTACATTAAATATCCGGTTATCCATTTTGCTATCAAAAAATGTAGAAGTTGTTGTGATATTGGCGACATTTTGTTCTCGAAATGTCAAGCGTCATTCCCCATGTTCATTCATTCCATAAACCTTGTTTTGATGTCAATGTATAGGCAACACTTTGAACATATGCATGTTTACTGTATTCAATGTACTCTCTAGGCGCACCTGTTACGGCTAGCTACATTAGCTGCTGTGGACGTACACTTGTCACTATGGCAACATTTGTAACGGATGAGAAGTTACACACGTGTGGATTGTTCTATGTTGAATACTTAGTAGACTAATGTATACTTGCATGTAGGAAGGTTGGGTGGTGAATTACAATAACATAATGTATACGATATGATGGATTCTCATGAAATTAAGGCAACGGTTTTGCATAATGCTGATGTTTCATTACATTTTCTATACGGTCACGCGTTATGAACTCGCCTCCCAATAGGGTGGTGCTGTTACACTTTTTAGTTTCATGCTGTCATATTCCTTAATTTTTTTAAAACCACATAAGCTATATCAACAAATTTGGTATCATTTTAAAGCCCTAATAACAAGCTGCCTGCAAAATGACATTGGTATAGCTATACAGAAAGGGAGCTATAGCTGTTTGAAGTTTGGGGACCAGGGGTGGTGCCGGAAGGGGTGCCGCCGGAAGGGGTGCCGCCTGTACAAACTCAATGGGGATAATACCATGCTTTGTTCTTTTTACCATAACTAGTCATCCCTTAATGTTACAAACACCACTCTGGTCCCATTTTAAAGAATATTTAGTAGTCTTTAAGCATGTGGTTCAACAGACTTGTCAACTATTTGTAACAACTAATTAATTATGGATAAGACAATAATCATCAGCTTTCTTCCTATTCGCTACACAGTCAACATGAATAATCAGCCTCAATTTACCGCATTTATAAAAATGACTATAACAGAAAAGATTTTCAACCTATGATAGCAAAAGTATACATTTTTGGAAAGCTTGGAACTAAGGAAATTCGGAAATGCAGGTTAGATCAGGGAAGGCTACATCCTTAAAAAATATTTCTGAAAATTCTTAAAATATATAAAATAAAAATTGAAGATATTCACTAACCAGTATAATTATCTTACCGACGCAGTAACCTTTGACAATTATATATCATCTGATGGGTAGTTTCATGAGGAATTCAAATATGTAAAGTAAATAATAATAGGGTTAGGTATAAAAATTATATAATTCTCAAATTAAAAATTAAAAATTCTTATATTTTCCCGAACATTTTGAAACATACCATTTTAGTCCTTGGTCGTACTATAATTTCAATGCAATATTTGGTTTTCTCATGCAATTTCCCTTCAGAAAATGTATACTTTTACTACCTCAGGGGGGTATACAAGCAAATATAAATGTGTAAAGTTAAAATCATGTCGCAAAAGCCAAAATTCGTGTGTAACGCGAAAGTAGGCGAGCTTATAACACATGACCATACATCTAGTCCCAAAATGATTAGTACCCATAGATGCCAAAGTTCAATACATTTTTTCATCATCAAAATCAATGAGATTAGATCCGTTGTTTTTCTATCATATTTGCTATACTGTTAGCCTACCCTTTCATTAGAATTTTAGATCATGAATCGGACTTATTTTAATGAAGTTACACTCCATTGTGTAAGACATGGTGATTTCACCCTTTTTGGCAAAGTGAAAAAAGGTGTTTTTAAACAGCTTGTTTGAAAGAAACTAATACATTCTCTTAATCTCTTGTCTGCTAATATCTTTGGTTCCTTTCTATTTTAAACTGCTGTTGTAACATATTGTTGTTCAAACCATTAATACTTCTTCATTTTGATTCAATTTGAAGAGTAAAAATGGATCGTCACGCATGAGCGACCCCAAGCTTTGTTTCTATAATGAGCTAGTTTTGAGGCTAAACTTGAGGGACATTTAAACAGGTAAAAACGTGGTCATGGGTAATTAGCCGTGGCTTAGACTTCTTTTTCATATTAGGGATGCGATTTCCTACAAACATGGTAAAAAAAATATATATATAGTCCCTTAGTGTTTAACCTCACGAAATCCATTCTCCAATGTGAAAATGAAATCTAAACCATTGGTGATTCACCAAATACCACTTCATTTAGAAGTCCCTAAACACTTGTCAAATAAAACAATGCATGGGGTCACTCAGGTGTGACAAATTTCTTTTACCCGTTAAATTGAATTAAGGAGAAGAATTATTAATGATTTGAACACCCATAACTAATAACAGTTACAACAGAAAGACACACAAGATTATTGAGTAGACAAGAGATTATGAGAATACACAAGTTTCTTTCAAACAAGCTGTAATACAGGGTGAGTCAAAAAGAAGTTTACCCGGATTGGTGATGTTTTAAAAAACAAACAAATGACACTCGAGAGTTCAGTAAAGCATATATTTAACAAGCATTCTCTCCTGCTTATTAGGGAAAAGGAATGACACAAATTGAGCATTGCTTAGAGGAGTTATGTCTATTTTAATAAAGGTACTCATTTTGCAAGCTGTCCACGGAATACTTGACCAAACAAATGTAAAGTATGCCTTTTAGCTGCGTACTTCCCTATTGACCGAGATTGGTGATGTTTTTTAAAGCAAATAAATGACACTTAAAAGTTCAGTGAAGCATTTATTTACCAAACATACTCTGCTGCTTTTTAGAGAAAATCAATGAAGCAAATTGATATTTCCTAGGAGAAGTTATGCCTGTTTTACTGAAAGCAACAAACAAACAAACAAACAAGCGCTCATGTTTGTAGCTGTCCATGGAATGCTTACTTTACATTTGTTTTGTCAAGTATTCCGTGGACAGCTTGCAAAATGAGTACCTTTATTAAAATAGGCATAACTCCTCTTAGCAATGATCAATTTGTGTCATTCTTTTTTCCTAATAAGCAGGAGAGAATGCTTGTTAAATATATGGTTTACTGAACTCTCGAGTGTCATTTATGTGTTTTTTAAAACATCACCAATCCGGGTAAACTTCTTTTTGACTCACCCTGTAGCACACTCATTTTTAGCACTTTGTCAAAAAGGTGAAATCACCATGTTTTACATAATGCAGTGCATCTTGAGTTTGACAAATCTGATATTCATGATGTAAAATTCTAATAAAATAGTACAGTATGACAAAGATGATGTGAAAACAACGGACCCAATCCCATCGATTTTGATGATGACAAAAATGATGAACTTGGGCATCGATGGGTACTAATCATTTTGGGACAGCCTGTATGTAAACTACAGGGTATTTGATAGTTGGATTTTAAAATGTGGTATAATTTTATTATATTTTGGATTTTAATTTATGTTGTTACCCCTCCCAAATTTTCTTTTCTTGGAAGTTTGGGTGGTGTAGTACAATAATATAATGCATGATATGACAGGTTCTCATGAGATTAAGGTTATGTTTGCATAATGTTGATGTTTTCATTAATCTTCTGTATTTAAATTATGGGGTTTTTCGTAGTTGGTTTTAAAAGAAGGAGGTGAAATTTCATTATATTCTGGGCATATTTTATGTTGTCGCCCATCCCAAATTTTCTTTTTTGAGGGTGAGGTAGCCGGCTAGACTTGAGCTTGAACAGGAGTATAAAATCATCACACAGGGAATTATTGTAAGATCTCGGGCAAACTGGGTTGAGAAAGGTGAAAAAAGCATCAAATATTTGTTAGGCTTGGAAAAAGGTAATAAACACAAGAGTACAGTATACAAATATTTAATGATCATGAGGGAAATGGTACAAACTATTGGCCCCGAGGTGACTGGAGGCCGTGGGCCTACTATTTTCCCGCGACCGGAGGTCGAGGGAAAATAGTAGGCCCACGGCCTCCAGTCACCAAGGGGCCAATAGTTTGCACCATTTCCCGAATAAAGATCATTAAATATTTGTTTTATATAACGCATGAAAATATTTCTGTCATTTTACACATTTTCATCAACCATCACTATCAGTAAACAGTATCAGTGATACTGATAGTGATACGGTACTCACAAGTTTAGCAGAGTTGAGCTCCCCATCAGTCCGAAATCATTCGTTCCCCAAGTTCATAAAACAATCCAAAACAAATTGATTCCTCGTCAAAAAGTCTTTATCGTGTAATTATTCCACGCGAAACAGTTCAAGTTCAAATAATTCAACTGGCAAATGATGTAGTCCTAGGCTAGGCCAGCGGTGGGTCAAGCCAAGCTGCTGGACCTAGCCATTGTAGCCTAGGCTAGGCTAGGTTTATATAATCAGTCCGAACACGAAATGTAGGTTTTTAAATAGCGAAAATGTCAACATATTTACAGTTATTCTTCAAGCTATAGTTTTAGCTAGTTATTAGGATGGTTATAGAATGTAACCGATCCATGAAAGTTGAAATTCTGGATAATTGATGCAGACGGCGCGTTTTGTTTACTTTCTCATCGTCTCACGAAATGAAGGTAGGGATGGGCGTAGGCGTGGGGCGTGGGCGAGTCGGGGAAAAGCGGGCGACTGTCAGGTCCAAAAGCTCCCATCAAAATGTACTATTGACCGCCAGGTCCAAAAGCTCCCATCAAAATGTACTATTGACCGCTTGACCCGTTATTTGGGTGAAAAGGTGAAACTATTTTATGTCACGTGATGCAGTTTCCACCAATAAAATGACAGGAATATTTTCATGCGTTATATAATAAGATGTATTCTAATGGTGAGGAATCAAATGATCATGAAGACATTTCTAACGAGATGAAATCTTTTTATCAGTCTTTGTAAGCTAAGAAAGAAGTGGATTTAAATTCACAGCAGGCTCAGTCATTTCTAAATAAGGAAAATATCCCGCAAATAAGTACTGACCAGCAACAACTATGTGAGGGGCTTCTTACTGTTGATGAATTTTTTAAGGTTCTCAATACTTTTCAGAATAACAAGTCACCCGGTAATGATGGCCTTTGCGGCTGAGTTTTATAAATCTTTTTGGCACCTGTTCGGGAGCACATTAGTAGGAAGCCTGACTAGCAGTTATCAAACTGGGGAGCTCAGCAGCTCACAGAAGCAGGGTGTTATAACTCTTCTTTTAAAGAAGGATAAGTAGTTATCGCCCATCACCCTACCCTGCTGAATGTCGATTTGAAAATTGGGTCGAAAGCAATTGCATCGCGTCTTTCTAAAGTTCCTCCAGACATTATTGGTAAAGAGCAGGCAGCGTTTGTAAGCGGTCGGTATATAGGAGACGCTGTGAGAACTGTGGCTGACATAATGTATTTTACAAAATATAAAAATAGTCCTGGTCTGCTGTTGAATATTGATTTTGAAAAAGGCTTTTGATTCTATTGATCAATATTTCTTAAAACAGTTATTGAGTCCTTTAATTTTGGTGAAGGTTTTCAAAAATGGATTCACACATTTTATAATAATACCCAAAGTTGCGTTATAAATAATGGTACATCATCGGGATATTTTGATGTTAAACACGATGTGAGCCAAGGGGACCCGTTGAGTTCTATTTTATTCGTGTTATCCATGGAGGTGTTATTAATAAATATCATAAATGATACAAATATTAATGGGATTCAGATAAATGAGGTCACAAATATAGAAATATCATGCTATGCTGATGATTTAACGTGTTTTTTAAAAGATACCAAGTCCGCTGACAATATCTTGCATATGCTTCAAATATTGAAATCATGTTCATCTCTCAAGGTAAATGTAGAGAAGACTGAGGCTATGTGGTTGGGAAGTTGTAGAAACCTGAAAGACACGCCTTTACCTGTTATTTGGACAAAGCATGTTAAGGTTTTGGGTATCTTCTTTTCTTACAATGAGCAGTTAGCTAATGACCTTAATTTTGATTCTAAGATCTCTTCACTTAACATGCTTAAGCAAGTTCTTGCAATGTGGAAAAATAGGGATTTGACAGCAATTGGTAAAATAGTTATTGTCAAAACTTTCGGTTTGTCTAATAACCATACCAAAAGCTGTTCAAAGGCAAATTAATTCTATCATTCATAAATTCGTTTGGAATGGTCCAGATAAGATTAAAAGAGCAGTTTTAATGGCTGAATATGATAAAGGAGGCCTAAAGATGGTGGACATTTTTTCAAGAATTAAAGCCCCACAGGTAATATGGTTAAAGCGTTTAATGAATGATGGCATAGTTGCCTGGAAAATAATCTTATCCCTGTATCTAAAGAGAGTTGGAGGAATGAAATTGTTATTGAAGTGTAATTTTGATATGAAGAAGCTAAATTGTAATATTCCTCAATTTTATGCTGGTATTCTAAATTTGTGGTCTGTAATCCCACACATACGACGGCAGACACGCTCATGAAGATCTTAAATCGTTAAAGAGTTAAGAGAGGTCCACATGGAAACAGCGAAATTACAGCGCTTTGATCACTTTGGAAAGGCGCTATATAAATACTAATTATTATTATTATTATTATTAAAAGTTAGGAGTTAAAATCCGCGCCAGAGTGCAGAATCTTGAATTTGGTAAAAAACCGTCCAAATACGGTACTTTCTCAATCTTGAAAAGAAGAAGTACGTCAACAAGTCTATTAATTGTCTTGAAAAACAAAATGGTATTAAAACTAACGGCCAAAAAGAAATACTTGATGAAGCCAAGACGTTCTACGAGAACTTATACAGTGATAAGGAAATGGAAATCGACACGTCGTTGCTTGATATGATTCCAAACATACCCACATTGTCGGAAGACGAAGCCAGCCACATTGATGGTGTCCTAGAAAATGATGAAGTTCTTAATGCTCTTAAGTCGATGCAAAATAACAAAACACCAGGTCCGGATGGTTTCACGGTTGAATTCTTCAAGTTTTTCTGGAATTATCTTTCGTCATTCATCATCCGTTCGCTGAACAGTGCATTTGATAGGGGATCGTTTTCACATTTGTGTGTTATTACGCTTCTTCCTAAAGGCGTGGCAATAAGCCGCGTCAACACCTAAAAAATTGGAGACCAATTTCTTTACTTAACTCAATTTACAAACTCGCTTCTATGTGAATTGCTAACAGAGTTAAATGTGTTCTCCCTAAGCTTAAATGTGTTCTCCCTAAGCTTGTATTTGATAGATGTTTTGACTATATTAATACTCATGAAATCCTTAATGACAAACAATTTGGTTTTCGCCCCAAGCACTCAACCTACATGGCTATTGCTCAGCTGGTGGATAAAGTCAACACTGCCGTAGAAAAAAATGAAACCACACTTGGAATATTCCTTGATTTATCAAAAGCATTCGATACAATTGATCATAAAATACTTTTACATAAATTGGAACATTATGGATTTCGTGGTGTGGTACTTGATTGGTTTAAGAACTACTTAGGTAACAGAACACAATATGTATCTTATAACAATTGTAATTCAAACTTAAGAGATATTGTATGTGGTGTTCCACAGGGATCTATATTGGGCCCACTACCTTTTATACTTTATGTAAATGACATAGCGTATACATCCAATGTTCTTGATTTTATACTGTTTGCTGATGACACCACTATTACTTACTCGCACAACGACATCAATAGCAAAATAAATATAGTAAACGAAGAATTGAAAGAAGTTAGCAATTGGTTTAAGGCCAACAAATTATCAGTAAATGCAAGCAAAACTAACTATATGATATTAGGTACACGTCATATGACATCTGCAAAAACACGGGATTTAAATGTTGTATTAAATGATACCTTTCTAGAAAGAGTAAAGTGTACCAAATTTCTTGGTGTACTAATTGATGAATGCCTAACATGGAAAAATCACATTGATTGTATGGCGAAAACAGTATCACGCAATATTGGTGTCATGAACAAACTTAAATTCTGCATCCCAGGCCGTATACTACATACTCTGTATTGTTCTTTAATCTTACCCTACCTTAGCTATGGAATACTCATATGGGTAAACACGTGTAAATCGTATTTAGACAAATTAGTTAAATTACAAAAATGGGCAGTAAGAACTGTTTCTAAGAGTCATTACCGAAGTCATACCGGACCTTTATTTGCCAAAAATAATTTTCTCACTGTAACTGATATGCACACACTTGAACTTGGGGTCTTTATGTACAAATTTTCAATAAATGAACTCCCCACGTCATTTAAAAATTACTTCAATAAACGCTCTGATGTTCACGACTATCCAACAAGACAAGTTAATGATTTTAATTTGACAACACAATAAGAAATCATTTTCCGACCATGCTATTCGAACGCGTGGTCCCCATTCTTTGGAATTCACTTTCAAAATTAATAAAAGAATCAACATCTGTGAACCATTTTCGAAACAAACTTAAGAAAAACATCATCCAAAAATATGAATAATTCGCTTTTTGAGCTCGTCCTTGTTTGTCTTGTCTTGTTTAAGTCGCTGTCAGATTTTGTTTTATTCATGTATTAAATATGTAACATGTACCGTATTGTATTGTATAGGGGTAGGCTATTTACAGGCCTTATTGGCTTTTCAGCCTACTCCTCCATAAGCTTTTGTTGTGTTTAAGTTTCACATTGTTGATGTAGTGTTGTTTTATGGAAATAAATTTGATTTTTGATTTTGATTTTTTTGATTTGATCAAAATGGTTTTATGGCTGGTCGTTTTTTCGGTGAAAACATTAGACTGTTAGAATGAAATATGATATCATCCTTCTTCTTTCACGCTGAAGAGAAATCAATACCTGGGATGCTGCTTCTTATAGACTTTGAGAATGCTTTTGATACTGTCTCTCATAGTTTCATTTTCAAAATTCTTAAGCGTCATGGCTTTGGTACTTCAATTCAGAAATGGATTAGACTCTTCTATAACAAGGCTGAACCTGCTTATTAATGGCAATATATCTGATAGATTCTTTGGGGTTGCCGTCAAGGCGATCCCCTCTCGCCTTACCTTTTCTGCTGTGTGCTGAAGTACTTGCGACGATGGCGAGAAACAACCATGATATGAGGGGCATTGTTATTGATAACAATGAGTTTAAAATCACACAATACGCTGATGATACCACATTTATTCTTGACTGTAGTGAGAGGTCGCATGTAGAAACCTTAAATGTTCTTGATCAATTTGCGGTTATAACAATGGTCGAAGAGATACTTGACAGTTCTGGGTAGAATAGCAGTGGTTAAGTCCCTCTTCATCTCGAGATTCAGTCATCTGATTCTGGCCATCCCCAATCCAGATTGCAACTTGATACATGAGCTTAACAATATGTTTTTAAATTTTATATGGAAAGGCAAGACGGATAGGATTGGCAGAGACCAGATGCGTGGTGATTACATTGAAGGTGGCACAAAAATGATCCAAGTTGGTATATTTTTCAATGCTTTGAAAATATCATGGATTAGGCGTCTTCTCAGGGCTGGTAATTCCAATAAAGCTGTTACCCTGTTTCTCACAGCTGAAGGACATGGGTAACTTTGCGGTACCTGTAAGTGGACTAGTTCTATTAATAAGATGATCAATACTTTTTGGAAGGAATTTCTTCTTGCCTGGAATTCGTTTCAGCATCACATGAAGCTAAACGACTGCAGCGAAGTTCTACGATCATGTATCTGGAACAATCCACATTTTAATATTGGTGGAATTGTTGTTTTCTATTTCAGTTGGGTTCAAAATGGCATTCTCTATATTAATGATCTCATGGATGCAGAGGGAGGATTCTACTCTTTGGATGCACTTAGGAGAAAATATCTTAATCTTAGAACTAACTTTCTTGAGTACTATGGGCTCAAACGTGCTATTATTGAAAGTTTTAGAAATTTGTCATTGTTTGCTATTGTTAACACTTTCCACGCGGCAGGCGGCTGCAGACGACATTCCAAAATTTCACAAAATGTTTCAACAATTTTAAAATTATTAAATTTCATTACCATCTTTGGAATCACCTTGAGAAATGCATTGAAATAAGTACAAATATGCCTAGTATTGGTTCAGTAATCCTTAAAACAGACTTTGAAAGTTGGGAAAGGTTTCTGAAAAATCTGTTTTGTATATGGTAAAACCAATAGCCGCGTGGAAAGTGTTAAGCCGGTTGCCAACCCATTTTCCCCTATAAACATTGATATTCTATTGAAAGACAAAAAGGGCTGTAGGCGTATCTATAAACTCATTTTACCCGATATCAATAATAAAGCCAAGATAAAAAATGGTCGCAAAAACTTCAGTACATCGACGATAATAAATGGAAAACTATCTGCAACGCGCCATTTTGAATATACTGGGGATATCAAGCTAAGATGGTTTCAGTTTCGAATAACTCAGCGTATCCTGAGCACAAACTACTTCCTTTAGATGATAAAGATTTCCAGCGACGACGAACGATGTTCTTTTTATAATCAGGTCCAGGAAACAATTTATCATATATTCTGTATGTGTTCTATTACTAATACCATTTGGAGAAAGCTCGAGGAATGTTATCCACATGCTTTTTGTATAATTGCTATATTTTGTAATTTAGTGTATGTTTTAGTACGTTATCCTGTATTTATGCATACTAACCATAGTTTGGCATGCGATATATATTCTACTTATTGATGTTACTCAAATAGTTATCCACACTCATTATGTATTCTAACTGATTTGTAATCACATATTACCTGTATATTTGATTTGTCATAGCAGATGAAAAAAATAAAAAATAAAACAAACACCCTAGGCATTTACGCAATTGTATTACTGACAAGTCTTTTAAATTGAGGATTTTGTCATGCATACTTTCCGATTCTAGTTTTAAACACCTCTTTGAGGGTAGGGGATACCCCATTTAGTGTAGTGCACCATTAAGACAATTAATATTGTGCTGAATGTACTTGAAATGTGTTGAAATAATTACCCTGAATCATTTGAAACATTTTGTGAACATTGATTATGTAGTTAACTACCAGATTCACAAAGTTTAACAATTCACTTTAACTCATAGAAATATACCGCAACCCAAAAACATTAAACAAAATATATAATCGCCCTACATTTTACTGTGTACATCCGGGACATTGGTATACTGTAAACAAAATGGCGGCCACCAGTAGTCGGACACTAATTAAGCAATTATTAGTATTACTTTATAGTTCAACTTAAAATGTATTTGATATACAAGATAAACAATAGAAATTATAAAACGACTTTTCGGTTTCAAACCTTTAGGTCCAATAGGAGGAGCGATGAGTAAACGTCTGTCACCCCGAGTCACGGTCATGATTTGCAATGCATTGGCAGCCATAGGCCTTATTACTGCATCATTAGTGTCATCGGTATATATGCTCATGCTGTCAACTATATTAACAGGTAAATTACAAAGTCGTATCCTTTTTTATGGTATGAAGGACTTAAAAGAATTTTATGCGATCTTTGTCAAACTTTTACAAATATTTTTTTCCTCTCTGATATTGAAGTTTGGCTATCAGGAAAGACATTCCCGGAATCATAAATCGTTCTTGACTGTATTTTCCGTAGGAAAATCTCATTGCTTAACTAAATCACATCTAAAATCTGCTTCCAATTATTTACGGAATTTTCAACTATTTTTCCGATTTTCATCATACTAAAGCATTCCGTAGTGTTCAAAATTAGTCACTTTTCAAAAGTCACATTTTCAAAAGTCACATTTTCAATACACTACGCGGAAAGAAAAGACCACGTGTCACATGTTCATAATCAAATAGCCCGCTGTATGACTTTCTTTTGTTGAGCACTTTACTTGTTTTGGGGATGCACCACTATTATACCCTAATCGCCACCGTACATTCGGCTAACGCAGTTTTGACTGAAACAAAACAAATTATGCTGACTGACGGGAGTTAGGGTCAATAAACACTCTGCTCCGGAACGGGAGCGCGTTTGGCTTGAGGGCGTGCTATTAAGTGACGCATTGCCGTCAATTATTTTTACACGGCGGCGGCATCAAGTGACGGGAGTCCGTCGGATATCCGTCACAGTAATTTTCAAAATTGATTTTTTTCTTCCTATTTTGCCGATTTTCAACCATAAGATAAATCTCTTATCTCTGAGAAAATGTTTTAAAATGCATCACTATATAATACTACAAGGTTTATATGTAACGTAAAAATTATCACACTTACACTAAAAATTCAGTTAAAATGGTGTAAACTCGCCTAAAAAATGGAAGTCTCATCGCGGTATTTATAGGATCAAAAAGGTGTAATTTTGACCTGTATTGCGAGAGATGGGTGAGATAAAATCACCGGACTAGATGCCGCGAGGAATTCTGGTACCTAGGCTGCCTTCAATTTTTTAAGATGTTAATTTGTATGCAAATATTAAGGGTCACAAAGCAAAAATGCAATGATCGCACAGATTGATGATGGGTACACGTTACCACGGTGACGCACACCCGTCAATTTTTAGCGGCCTAAAGTGAAACGGGCTCTCGTTCCGGAGCTGACTGATAAAATAATAGCTGTATTTATTCTCCGTTGTTTAATTCTGGTGCAATGTTTGATGTTTTAAAATAGGTTTCTCAATGGGAGCAGAATCAGTCATGATAGGTGAACTGGCTACTTATTTCGACGAATATTACGATGTTGCGATCTCAGTTTCAAGGATGGGTCTCTCCTTGGGTGTTATGATTATGGCACCTCTGACACAGATGTTGCTTGATGTCTACGGATGGCGCGGAACTATGATTATGCTAGGAGCGTTTACTTTACATCTCATACTATGCGGAGCAATACTTAGACCTGTAAGGCAGCCATCGATCGTACAAGAGTATGTAGATATAAACAACCAAACAAATGCTCATTCTGATACAGGAACGGTCCAACAGAGTACAATAACAAGTAGTCAACAAATCATGTACTCTTTCGACTTGGTTTTATTCAAAGATATCAATTTTGTATCAATGCTGTTGTACATGGTGGGCAGTGGCTACTGTTTTGTCGGTTGGATGATTTACCTGGTTCCTCATGCCATGGAGATAGGATTCTCGCCATCTTCAGCATCTTATCTCGCAACCTTTAGTGGAGTGGGTTGTCTTATTGCCAACATACTCTACCCATTTGTGAAAATGAAATTTGGCAATAAACATGTACTGTACAGCATGTCGATCCTCAGTTTTGTAGCACTGATAATCGACCCGATCTTCTCGGTTTCCCGCTCTTACAACGGATTACTGCTGTCGTCTGCTACTTTGGGGTTTGGGCGAGAAATGGCCATTACGAGTGTTTATGCGTTATTCAAAGAAACTATAGAACAAGACAAAATGACAAATGCTATTATATGGTTACTTGGCGCCTTTAGCTTCGGAGCAGTCTTCAGTGGGTTTTTATCAGGTATGTACTAGAACATGTAGAATGGGGCTGGTGAAAGGTTTTTAAACATTAACAATAAGGTTCACCTAAAACCAACCGTGATCCGCTTCCGAATGTCTAATCAATCACAATCCTTTCGTTTTTGGTCGGGACTGCTAAAAGATTCTGAGAAGTACACTACCGGCAAGAAGTCCTTACGCAGTGATTACACTCTAGACTATTGATTATTTTCACTAGTAAAGATGGTGTATGTGAGCATGTGCATCATGTAGTTCTTCTTCATAAACGTGTTTGTTGCATGTTATCACCATATTTCATACAAAACCATATAAATCGAGACAAGTCAAAATCTCATGTCGTACATGTAGAGCTGAGAGTATAACATTGTTAACTTACTTTGTTATGAGTCAGCTTATTAGCATGCTGACTGGGATAATTTCAGCTGGGCGCGAGTTACTTGCGCTTGGTCCCATCGTAGGTCTTCCCACAATGCATTGCGCGAACGCCAACCATCTAAAACTTTTTCCACACGCTGCATTTAGAAATAAAAGGAACACTGACAACTAATTTATTCATTGGTCATGCCGATTAAAACTAGAATCTAAGAACTCCAATAAAGAACGCACTACGAAGTCATGAGTGTGTGCATATAATGTCTAGGGAGCTGAGACGACCAGAATTAGAGCATTTTGCAAAAACACAATGCATTGTGGTGGTGTCTTTAAAATCTTCTTTGATCGTGACCCATGCGTTCTCACGGCCTAATTTTACGTATGTTTGTACATTTTTCAGGCTGGATATTTGACAACAGTGGCAGTTATATCGGATCCTTCCTGATCCTTGCTGCAATGTCGGTGTTTGGTTTGTCGCTTCAGTTTATTATAGATATTCGAAATTTGTATAAGGGTACTAAGCATGCTAAAAAGTATAGTAAAGTGTTCTCTGAAGATCTGGATAGATAGAAGGCAATTTTATGCACTTGGATCTGAAATCGTGTTACCTACAATTGTGAGATTAAAAGTCTACACCTGGTCTATCGAGGACATTCTACTGCAAACAAATATTCTCCCATTTAAACATTCATTAGGAAACAGGTCCATTTATACTCGATACAATTATCGAGACTGCGTCGAGACTTGATTCGTTTTGGGCTCGATATTTTTTTAAGAGGAGGCTTGATAAAATAGATATGGGAGATCTACAGACTGTAACAATAAAAGTTATTCAATTGCAATTTTATTTTTAATCCCATGTTAAAATCATGCAATGTCAAAATCTTCTACATTCTGTGTTAAGTTTCGTTTTGGCTACCATAATCATTTTATTTGGTCTTTTTAACTACTTGCGTTTCAAATTTATGACTAATCTACTAAGTTGTCTTGAAATCGGGTTTGGCCACTTTTACAATATCATACAATCTTATATCTTGTATAAATTAAATGGTTAGGGTATCACGCAAGGAACATTAAAGAGAACAATATAATTATTTTTCAAATAGTTTTATTTCATTTGAATAAATAAATTCAGAAAATAAATAGATTATATTTGTAAAGACCTAACCTTCTTTGTAATACTTTTAACCACTTGAAATGAACCCTTATTGTCTAACAAGAGCACTCTACTGCTATGTTCCTGGTTCAATTCCATTCATATTCATCCAAGTGGTTTTACCATTGATTAAACCAAAGTGGCCCAGGTGATTTCATGACTGCGTTAGACAATTGATCATATCTCTGATTACCGACCATCGAAACAGAAATTCTACGGGAGATATTTTTATTATATTTTTTTCAAAACTGTATAACTTTTTTTTGTTACAGCCTGTATATCGGGCTCGATACGAGGGCCATGCGAGTCAGTAATACCCTGGGGTATTTTAAGTTTAAGCAAATACACCACGGATAATAATGTTTGTTTATATTACAGAGGACTATCATCTCGAGACAGTATGAGTATTCGATATGAAGAAACAATAATTAATATAAATAACCCGAAGCTCTATATATACTTGTATGCTCAAGGTTATGATTTCAGCTCTAGAGACACTTTGTTTACAGTGGAAATATTGGCCATGTTCACTTGTACACGATCCATGTACCAGTGTTGATGTCAAACAGACACTACATGGAATACCCTACCCAAAGAACAAACAATCCTCATACAATTTATACCAGGTGAATTCAATGGTAGGGTAATTCTAATCTTAGCCAGATAAACCACCTGAGGGCAGGAGCTGGTGACAGATATGTCTGGCCATACAGAGACAGCTAGTGTTTACATTATGACAGCTACAAACTTAAAAATAGGTAGTTAAAAATGACTCCTTGTCAGGGTTCAACTATGCACCAACTGAAAAAGGGTTAAATATGACACTTTTCCAGTCCAGTTAAGTGTGTATTTATTATGGTTTGTAAGTTAAATTAGTTAATACCCGCCTGTTTTTATAGAGCATACCAGTCTGTTGGTATTAAAATCATAACAACTCGGTGATCCCTCATTAATCAAGTTTGACACAGTGAGACTATTGGCCATGTATGCATCCAAGTAAAATGTTCCATTCGTGCCCTCACGGGCACTCATGGAAAAACTTTTACATGTACATATACCGCACACCACTGGTCTTGTCCTTCGATTAATAATCCCTAGCTACGCATGATGGCCGGGAGGAGTATGGAAATACGCAGACTTGAATTATGTCAGCGGCGGCGAATAGAGCGGGGGGGGGGGGGTGGAATTAATCAGAACTTGAATTACGGGAGGAGAGAGGGGTGGTGTGGGGGGGGGGGGGGGGAGAGGGGGGGGGGGTGGAAGTAAACAGAACTTAAATTACAGGGGGGTGGAAGTAAGCATATCTTTAATTACCAGGATGGGTGGAATTCAAAATTCAAAAACTTGAATTCAAAATCTTTTTTTTCTTCTCATTGGCTTGTAATTCTTTTAAAATTGTATTTTTGATATTTAAAAAAAGCGAAAATGAAAGCCTTATATTTCTGCCATTTCGATAAAAAAAACATGTTAAACTTTAAATCGTTTAAAACAATCATTGGTGCCTAGGGCACGTGTCCGAGAAGTGACAATGTCGCAGGATCTTGCATTAAAATACAGTGGTGTGGAGAAAATGAGCTTTTATACACAGCTCTATGGAGAAAATTTTACATAATCGTCCATATCTCGATAAGAAAATCATTAATTACACATTTTCTTTTTTCAAAGTAACTTTTTTGGGCAGCCTATATGCAAATCTTTTCTTTAAAAAAAAAAAAAAAAAAAAAAAAAAAAAGTTTTTTAATATAATTTGAATCCTCCAATTAGTCCTACTTTACTCAAATTGAATTTATTTATATTTCATGTCACATCACACCTATCTCGATCCTAAAAACCGGAACACACGTCATCACCCCGCCTACCCCACCTCATGTACGTCACTTCCTAACACTTTCCACGCGGCAGGCGTCTGCAGACGACATTCAGAAATTTCACAAAATGTTTAAAAAACAAAATATTGTATTGACTTTCAATACCCTATTTAGAATCACTATGAGAAACGCATTGAAAGAATTTTAGTTGAAAGAAGTACAAACATACCTAGTCTTGGTTATGTTATCCTTGAGGTATACTTTTAAAATTAGGAAAGGTTTCTGAAAAATCTGTTTTGTTTAATGTCATAACTAATTGCCGCTTGGAAAGTGTTAACTTCAACCCATTTTGGGTGGTTTTCTCAGTTTTTTAAACTCACTAGTAAAAAATATTGCCTGTCTGTATCTACAACATTCCGAAACCACTGCACCTTATCTTAGGTCATTTGGTGTATTGACTTTTCGCCCGTTGGTTTTATTGACATAACAATATACAAAGGAAGTGGGCGGAGTACTTTTTCTGATATGTGTCACTTTTTGCGATCCCAAAAAGGGAGAATCAATTACTTCACTTAATGTAGCCCGGTTACGACATGTACTCGAAACTGGTCTCGATATTTTGTTTCTAAATCAGATTCGATAAAATATAGCTCATCGAGTCTCGATAACTTGATAACGCTCCTGTATGGGTAAAGTGTTGTTACTTTGATCTGTAAGTATTGGTACGAATAACATAAGCAAGGAGGGAAATAACAAGAAGAGGCTTCAAATAGACAAATGTCGCTCAGAGGGATTGTGTTTTAAAGCAAGGGGGCAGGCATCAAGGAAAGATTATGAACACATTGTGTGATAAAAAAAACACCCAGTAATCTCAATTTCAATTAAATCAAATTTCACATCTTAAATTGATAACAAAGACATTATTTCAAATTGTACTTGATTGCTGTCAGTTGTCTACATAACAAACGCACCCGATTTTGTGAGCCACCCTGGACCAATCACAAACATTGATCGACGACACGATTCACATGGCAATAAGCCTAATCAGCAAATCATAAGGAGTCTAATGAGATGTACATTGTGTCCGAATGTCAAAACAGCGCTGTGCAAATCAAGTGTCATTCATAGCGTAACGGAGGCAGCTGACGAGACCTCAACTCAAGGCGTCTTCCCAGTACGGAAGTAAAATATCCATCCGCATTTCGGTCTTATTGTATTCGAACACATGGGAGCACCACACCAAATATTTTTCTCATTGAAATACGTGTAAAGTGCCATATTTCAAGACACCTTTTCTACCCTTCGGTTACATTTATTGCATACTTGACACCTATGACCATTTTCAGCAACATCTCAACTTTAATTTAAGCCTTGTTTCATGGGGGTTATTAACCTAACTTTTCCGCTACGGACCTGCACACAGCGCCCTCACTTTTTCACGTTTTCTGGCATGCCTGTTCACCATTTAGGCAGGTGCTTACGCCCTGGGCACTATGTGGATCCGTAATGTCATCACTTGGTTACAAAACAGTGACAACAATGGATACGCTAAGGAATTTGAGCTTTCCACTTTTGGAACCATTATTAACGACACAGACACATGTTCAAAATGCTTCCAATTGAGGGGGTGGCAGTGATTTATTATCTTATTCTGGTCATTAAAACATATATTCTTCCTTGTGCCTTGAATCACATCGTATCAGTGACAGATAAAAATAAGGACGGCTAACAAGCCATATCGTTCGAAGTTATGTCTGTCTCGCACTATTAGAGAGTCGTAAAAGTTAATGACTTTATCAGGAGTGAAAATTGAATTCCGCACGAAATTTATCCCACGATGCATCGCGATATATTATTACACTATTTTATCTACAATGCACTACTCCACGGGTTCTTTTGTAAACAGCTGATCTTTTAACTGTCACTGATCGTATGCAGTTCATATCCAGAATACAGAATAATGGGCGTTTTCTTGTGCCGTTGTCATGGTTGTCCAAATTGATTTTATTTATAATTTATTCCTCATCTATATATACAAGAAGGATTAGAAATGATGATCAATATGGTCATGTGTTTTAAGCTCGCCTCCTTTCGCGTTACACACGGCTTTTGGCTTTCGCGAAATGATTTTAACTTTACACATTTTTATTTGCTTGTATACCCCCTGAGATAGTAAAAGTATACATTTTCTGAAGGGAAATTGCATGAGAAAACCAAATATGCCATTAAAATTATAGAACGACCAAGAACTAAAATGGTATGATCGGAAATGTTCGGAAAATATCAGAGTTTTTTAATTTTTAATTTGAGATCCATATATTTTTTATACCTACCGCTATCATTATTTTTTTTTACATATTTGAATTCCTCATGAAATTACCCATTATATTATATATATTTGCCAAAGTTACTACGTCGGTATGGTAATTATACCGGCTAGTGAATATCTCCAATTTTTATTTTATATATTTTTAGAATTTTCAGAAATATTTGTTTAAGGATGAACCCTTTCCTGATATAAACTGCATTTCTGAATTCCTCTAGTTACAAGCTTTCCAAAAATGTATACTTTTGCTACCATAGGTTGAAAACTTTTTCTGTTATAGTCATTTTTATAAATCCGGTAAATTGAGGCTGATTATTCATGTTGACTGTGTAGCGAATAGGAAGAAAGCTGATGATCATTGTCTTATCCATAATTAATTAGTTGTTAATAATAGTTGACAAGTCTGTTGGACCACATTCTTAAAGACTACTAAATATCCTTTGAAATGGGACCAAAATTGTGTTTGTAACATTAGGGGGATGATTAGTTATTGTAAAAAGAACAAAGCATGGGATTATACCCATTGAGTTTGTACAGGCGGCACCCCTTCCAGCGGCACCCCTTCCAGCACCGCCCCTGTTCCCCAAACATCAAACAGCTGTATCTTGCTTTCTATATTAGCTATACCAATGCCATTTTGCAGGCAGATAACTTGTTGTTAGGGCTTTAAAAAGATACTAAATTTGTTGAGATAGCTTTTGTAGTTTTAAAAATATTCGAGGAAAATGACAGCATGAAGCTAAAAAAAAACGCGTGACCATATACATGATAATTGTTATAACATGGCACGTTTGAATGTCGCGCTATTTACTTGGCGTGCACGTGTGATATTGGAAGATGTGTTGGGGAACTTAACGGTAATTACCGTTAAGTTACCCAGTAGAAACAGCCAGAAACGGTAATTAACGCGAAGATTTGTAACTGCAAAAACCTTTACAAACCAGGTTTCTTAACGGTAATTAAAGCTAACTTTTCCAGTAGAAACAACCTCCCATTAAATCTTAACGTTAAGTTCTGATTATAGAAACTTACCAATTACCGACTCATTAAGGGTCAAAAGTCATACAATATGGGAAATGAACTGATCTTGCACAATGGTAAGACTTTGTATTTCAAACATTGGATTGATATTATACGAATAATGAATGTTTATGAGTGCAATGGTAAGACTATTTTCATGAGGTGAAAGATGCAATGTTCCATTCAACGAGGCGAAGCCGAGTAGAATGGAACATTGCATCTTTCACCGAATTTCTAACAATATTCCATGTCCAGAGATATCGTTAAAAATCATTGTACTTGATTATAAACCAGATAATCAAAGTGTATTGAATGTAATGCTAAATAGAATGCTTAGTTTGGCGTCGTTCACTCTGTATAGATCCAGACATATCAAGATCACTGATAATAAAAACGTTGATTCCCTTAAATGGTTTCTATACGAAGTAAGATGGAGAATGTGTATCTTGAGACATAGTGAAAATATGTGGCATAAGATTGGCAAAAGCCTACAAGGCACAGAGTAAATAGTAGGTTATGTTATTCTTCTTGTAAAACACATGTACATGACAGCCCATTATTATATATTGCTTTGTTTGTCAACTCACCTGCGAAGATCATGTGCCGTTGATGATCATTATAGCCATCTATCTTCATGCTAATGGTTATTGTTGGTACATGCTGTTTGCTGGTAGAGTCATGTTTTTGTATATATTTGTAACTTATTGATAGCAGTATGTTTGATATACAGTCATCAAAAAAAGTAACTATACAGGTAACACATTGACTTTTAACTCCACCAATATATATCCTACCTAAAAATATAAATAAAGTTGTTGAGAAATTTATCTTTTTTTAAAATGAGATATTGCACGTTAGGATCGGTTGAATATTAAAGAGGTGACAGTCCAAAATGTAAGGTAAACTCACAATTTCATTTTCACATTTGACTTGTCAACACGGGGGAGAGTATGACAGCATTGACATGTAGCGTGTGTGTGGCGTATTGATCCATCGGAACAATACGGCCGACTCTCCAACCTGCGCATGCATCCCCCAATTGCACTACAACCGGTAATCGATATGTACCCGTAGCTGAGTCCGCGTGTAGAGAAGAAATACATTTTGGATTGTCACTACCTCAATAATCACCCAATCCTAGCGTGCAATATCTCATATTAAAGAAGATCAATTTCGCAACAACTTTATAATTTAATATTTTTAGGTAGGATATATATTTTTAGAGTTAAAACTCCATTTACTACCTGTATAGTTACTTATTTTGATGAATGTATTGTTATTATGTTATATAACTATGTATAGAATATAGGTTTTTTTTAAATTAACAAATTTTTATATAACTAGTATCGTTTATTACAGGTTTAAATATAGTTTCTAGTACTCTTAATCGTATAGGTGCAGATATTTATTAGTAGAAATTTGCTTTTTTATTTTCGTTTTTCCTATTTACACGTCCCTAAATTATCGCTATGGTTTCAATTCATTAATAACCCATGTATTATGGCAAAGAGCTTAATGATGCAGACCCACTATTTTGATTTGTAGGTGGGTCTGCATGGGTGCGACATTTTTATTTTACCCAATTTTTACCTACCAATGTAGTTACTATGTCTTAATTGCTGCCAATATACATAGTAAAGGGTTCAACAAAAGAAAGTATACCACTTTGTTTATGTCATTTTGTGTAACTTTGAATTTGTTATTGTCCAAACAGGCTAAATAGGCATTTAGATGAATCTTGTAGGCATAATTTGATACCAAATTTGCCCCCTAACAACAAAGATAAACCATGATTAGCACCATTTAAAGGAAAATATCCCATTTTCAAAAGTCGCATTTCCAATACACAGCACGAGAAGAAAGGGCCAATTGTTAACACACACATTGCCGTATTTATCCCGTACACTGTAAGAAATGTCTGTAATTTTACGTTGACCGTAATCTAAATTTACCGTAAAATTAAGGCAATACTGTATTTAAACGGTATTTTTACGCAAGAAAACCTACGATTTCCCGTGTTTATACACTTTGATGTAAAATAGCATATCATACCGTGATTACACAATTCAAAATCAACATACTGTTATATAACATCGGAAGTAACTGTCAGTTCATGGCAATTTACCGTTAAAATACTGTTCTTAACATATTTCCTATTTTAACGGTACGTTGTAAGAAATGTATGTAATTTTACGTTGAACGTATATCTAAATTTACCGTAAAATTAAGGCAATACTGTATTTAAACGGTATTTTTACGCAAGAAAACCTACGATTTCCCGTGTTTATACACTTTGATGTAAAATAGCATATCATACCGTGATTACACAATTCAAAATCAACATACTGTTATATAACATCGGAAGTAACTGTCAGTTCACGGCAATTTACCGTTAAAATACTTTTCTTAACATATTTCCTATTTTAACGGTACGTTGTAAGAAATGTCTGTAATTTTACGTTGAACGTAATCTAAATTTACCGTAAAATTAAGGCAATACTGTATTTAAACGGTATTTTTACGCAAGACGTATTTCTACAGACAATGTTTTTTTACGGTAAACTACTGGCGTCCAGATTGCCACTGATCACCGCACATATCCCTCAATGCGCGGGCTAATTCAAATGTAAACTGATGCATGAGTGAAGGATTTGAATGTAAAGGAATGTTATGGATGGGTAGAACATGGACAGATTAACCAAATCTTCTCGTGCTGTGTATTGGAAATGCGACTTTTGAAAATGGGATATTTCCCTTTAAATGGTGCTAATCATGATTTATCTTTATTGTTAGGGGGCAAATTTGGTATCAAATTATGCCTAGAAGATTCATCTAAATGCCTATTTATTAGCCTGTTTGATCAACAACAAATTAAAAATTACTCAAAATGACATAAACAAAGTGGTATACTTTCTTTTGTTGAACCCTTTAGTTCCCTTTAAAGCAATGTAAATTCTATTTTCAATTTCACATGTATTTCAAAGTGACCTGTACTACACATATCCCCTTACTACATTTGGTAAACAAGAAGACTGATTGCGTTTATTTTATCGATGTATTTGCTATGCTTTTGGCCTATTCTCGGGCTACAGACGAGTTCTGTAGTAACCTTTGTGTAAGATGCTGTATAAACCCACGTTTCAATATGATAATCATCATTAGATATAACATTTTGAGTCTTCACTCATGAAATTTCCTATTTGGTCCAGCATCACTTCGACAACGTAATTTATTAAGGCCACATGCCGAACACAATGGTACATAATACTAATCAATTAGCAATTGGTCACCTAACCTCCCCCTTTCTGTATGACATTCACATTGGCAGTGTATTTAAATTTGGTTTTCTTTCATAATACTGACATTGTTTGCCTTAGGGATCACGTTAAAACTCGACCGCCAGGCAACCGCCGGTTACGGCCAGTTCCGCCCGGTTCTCACAAAACGTGTCGTCTGTTATAATATACACACATAATGAGGTCAATTAGTTACACTCTGGTGAACACGACCGGTTGATAGTGCCTCGTCACACGCGTGAGCAATAACATCTTGATGTAATGGGCTCTTAAGTCTCAGTTGACAACCAGTACAATACAGCTATTGATTTTCGCTGGGGTTGGCTTTTTCAATCTGTTTATAGCTCAATTAACTTTTTAAAATCAATACCGAAAGTCTATGAATGTTTTTTTTTATAGAACGATTATAGAGTGAGCTATTATGACCGCAAAGGAACAGATTGATAGTGTAAATTGGTCCGGTTACAGCATTAAGTCAACCGGAGGTTGTTCAGTGTTGCATGCGCGAATATTCATATACCAGTAAAACATTTGACCTGAAAGAACCGGGCGGAACCGCCCGTAACCGGCGGTCAACGGGCGGTCGAGTTTTGACGTCTCCCTTACCACACATACCATCTAACCTTTTAAATATAAAGCAAAGACCACCTCTTATCATTTGTACCACTCTTAAAGACCCTCAATCGGCCATTCTTTCAAGAAAATGACAAAAGGAAGCAATAATACTTTGCTGGTATTTGTCATATACTTTGTTTCTTCTATTTTTTGTATGTCAATATATCGAGGGTTGACAACCACAAGGCCTTACTCGCCTTTTGGTCATTTTGTGTTATTGGTATCAAAACAGTCATTGTCGTCCAAAGATTCTAAACCCCGAAATGACTTGCCCAATAGTCAACAGCATCCCTCCATGAACATGCCCTTCTAGTATATTAAAGTGTGACACATTATAAGCGCCCCGTTTATCATTCTGTTTGCTTGGTGTTAGGCAATGGTTCAATACATGCACTTTTAATGTCTACCAGTTACAAAGGCTAACAGTGTTTTGCCCCTGTTTTGCCTCAATATACTCTCTACTGGTTGTTGGTTGAAGCTGTTTTTTATTTACGAGTGACCCTTTATATTGTTTCCGTGAGTACTCTCTCCAAATAAAAACAAAAGTCACCCATTATACTTAATCAACTAGTAGTTAGGTAAGTGGGGGTCCTGGACCATTTACCTTGTATACCCCCGGCACCAGTAATTACTACTAATACCCTCGCTTCGCTCTCTCTCAGCTCGGATTTAATAGTTATAAATTACTGGGTACCGGGGTATACAAGAAGAAAAAAAGGTTCCATAACCCCCACTTGTCTAACTACTACAAATACAACGAGGAGAATCTTTTTGTATGATTTTTGTATTAATTAATTTTTGTGGTAACCTTATGACCCCTACAGAACAAGTCTTCTGTGGTGACCCCTACAGAACAAGTCTTCTGTGGTGACCTTATGACCCCTACAGAACAAGTCTTCTGTTGTGACCTTAAGACCCCTACAGAACAAGTCTTCTGTGGTGACCTTATGACCCCTACAGAACAAGTCTTCTGTGGTGACCTTATGACCCCTACAGAACAAGTCTTCTGTGGTGACCTTATGACCCCTACAGAACAAGTCTTCTGTGGTGACCTTATGACCCCTACAGAACAAGTCTTCTGCGGTGACCTTATGACCCCTACAGACTAAGGGAATTTTGAGAATTTTTTTGTATGATTTTTGTAGTTTTAGAATTGGTTAAGGGATTTAAAACTAAATTTATTACATTTTATGTAAATAAATAGGTAAATAAATGTAATTAAACTTTTTTATTTACCTTGTATATAAACAAAATGTTACTAGATGACTTTAATGCTTTTCATAATATTACAACACCAATTGTATTACCGTTTAAGGAAGAAAATGGTATTTTGTATGTCGTATATAAATCAAAGGACTGGGCGGTATCATATATAAGAGGCGGAATAAGTTCATTTTATACAAAGTCTGTGTTAAAATTGAAAAAGAAATTTGGGGTTGAATTATTACGCGCTTTAAAATTAGAGCCTGAAAAGATAAAAATTAAACCAAAAAACAAAAAAGAAAAATCAAAACCAATTGATGGGCCTCTTAAAAATATGGTATATAACAGGGAATCAATAGAAAATGAAATTTTAAACGAATTAGCAGATGTAAACCCTATTGATCCTATGTTTAATTCACCAATTTTAGAAGATCTTCCTGCACCTTTAGAACCGTCTAATACTGCTATGTATTTGGAGTTAACCAAATATACTTTTGGTAAATTTCTTAAAAGTTATGAAATGGTAGTTTTAGAAAATATAAATGATCCTGTCGCATTTTTAGAAGAAGTTGAGTCAATAACAGCAACACGGATAGCGAGAGAAGCAGCAGAGTTAATTGGAGTAAAATTTAATTTAGTTTTGCAAATATCAATGAGAAAAGACAATCCACAAACAAATAACTCAACATACACACATCCAAGTTTTTATAGTGCGCAAATACCCGTTTTGAAAAAAGGTGATACAGATGAAGACAATATTAAGCTGAATTTAGTAAACATCGATCTTGCTCAAGCACATGCTAAAATAATAGCAAGTATCGAAAATTACGTTAGCATGGGATCTGGGTGGGTTGTGGATAGGATTGAAAAATTGTTTTTACATTTTGCGGAATACTCACCTTTAAGGGGCGGCTCTTATATTCCTTTGCCAAAAAAATTAGCAAACAAGAAAGTTATTATTAATGTACAAAACCAAGATGATAATTGTTTGAGGTGGGCATTACGATCAGCGTTATTTCCAACAAATGATCACTCAAATAGAACTTCAAGTTATCCAACTAATGATGGGTTAAATTTTACAGGTATAGAATTTCCTACTCCATTAACTCAGATTAAAAAAGTAGAAAAACAAAATAACTTGGCAATTAACGTGTATGGATGGGAAAAAGGATGTACTGTAAATTATTATATTAGTAGTCAGCCTTCATAAATACCTCGCATTTGTTTGATGTTATTAACTGAAAAATTAAAAGATAATGAGGAGGAATTTGAGTGGGGTGAAGACACAAAAGCAAATTTGCATTATACTTGGATTAAAAATGTAAATGGTCTTTTATATGATCAGACTTTGCATAAAGAAAAGAAGTATTTTTGTGATAGATGTCATCACGGATATATTAGAGCAGATTTACTTGAGGAGCATAAACCTGAATGTCGAGGGAATGGAGAAAGGTCTATTAAAATAGAAATGCCAACGAAAAACAAATCAATTTTAAAGTTTGAAAACTATCGCAAACAGCTTAAAGTACCATGGGTAATATATGCAGACTTAGAAGCACTAGTTACGAAAATAGAAGCTCCAGCGCCTGAAGAAAGAAAAAACACGCAAAAAACATCTGTTCACAATGTGTGCGGATTTTCGATTGTAGCTGTCCATTCTAATCAGCCCATGGTCCCCACTTTATTGAATTATGTTTTCGTTTCCTGATTTGTTATTCCCACCCCTTACATGTTATATTAGGGTTAAGGGATAATAAAGTTGAGTTATTGTATTATTGCTACGTAATTTCGGACCATGTTATACCCCTATATTGACGTTATTTTAGATTGGTCGTACTTGTATCACACTTAAGTGATCAGCACATCAGTGCCATAAGAATTCCTTTAAAACAGGTTTCAGCCAATTTTGTTACATTAATAATTAGCATTTGACATCTTTCCTGATGATCTGATAATCAGCAGATAATTCAATCTCACAAAATGTTCCTGCTCCAAACGTTGTAGGATATCATTCCATCCAACTACAAACGTAACTTGAAAGGAATACTCCATAACTTTATAACCATATTAAGGTTTTGCGACCATACATACAATCATGCAACCATCTAAATTTTAAAATTTTAAAATATTCAGGAGGATGTTTTGCTCAGTAATAGCTTGGTTAACTATATTGATTAAATTAAAAGTAAATAGTTGAATGAAATGATCTTATAAGGATGCGTTATATCTCATCATCGTTTTATATTTCACCAATTTCTACCGTATATTTGAGAAATCCAGCTCTGCATATTTGAGAGTGTCATTGTTAATACCGCATAAAACAGGAAGATGTAAAGTACAATATCAGTTTCATGTTTTAGTGCTAATCATGCTACACCTTTAAATTGACCTCTTTTTGTAAAAGATATATTTTAATCTCTTACAAAGTATGTTTAAACAAGATCTACGTACATTAAAAATTCCCTTTAAAAGGGATAACCCATGCCCAAGATGATTCCATTTATAAAGATAGAAAATAAAATAAATGGAAGGCATCGATTTTAATCATTTCATTTTTTTAAAGATGAAATTGCTCTTTTTTAGGTTGGTCAAAGTTGGAGGATAAATACCTATAACTTATTTTCAGGGTGTCATTACTCGGTTAAAAACAGGTTATAGGCCTAAAGGATGCATTGGCCTACATTATGTTTTGTTTGATTTCCAGATTAATCCAATTCCGACCCTGCTTTGGATGTTTAATTCCATGTCTACAACTGAGACAACGCTATTTAAGGTTAAAGTATATCCCTGGCATGCCTGGTCAAAGACAAGTCAAAAGAAGTTTTAATTGCAATCAAAACTACATACTGCCAGCTATTTCAAAATTGAAATTAAACAAAAACCTCTTTTTATTATGCCAAGCACATAGAATTGTCATTACTGATAATTTATGTTCTTATTGCTTTTTCAAAACTTATTTCATGATGTCAATTTTCAACTTTTGATTTTGCGCTAAACATTTGTTTGCATTGAAATTATTGAACCAAAATAATAGCAAGTGTACTTTCTCAATAACTTTGCTGATAAGAGTGAAATAAACCAGCCTTTCTATAATTGAATCTTGAAATTCAGTTACACATTTATAGTAGATTGGACTTTTCTTTTCTTTTCTGGAAAACCGACTGCCATGTTTAGTGTGGAAAACAGTAATATTTTTCGTAATTGATGCTCATTTTGGTTTGTTATGAGCTAAGACAGTATACCTATCGTTCAAGTTTGACCAGATAACCATTCAAATCTTAATCTTCGGATATTTTTGATAAAATTACTTATATGGTGAAGAAGGTAGGCCATCTATTTAGCAAGTATCAGGATTAACAATCTCTCTTGGGGAGCAATGCCACAAGTATAGCTTCATACAGAATTTAGAGTTCTTACTAAAAGGATTCTAAGTGTCTTTTAGAAATTGTTTCCTATACCCCACTCTTCTTTGACTAGTCTGGTGGTTTATCTACTACAAAATACAATGAACACTTTAACAAGGACAATAATCTAAAAAAAATGCATACAAGACATTTATTGTGGCAAAGGCCTAAGATACACGGACCCGTTCAAGGATGCCTTACAATATTCCGCTATGCTAAAACACTCTTTCAAATAATTTGCCTTGCATTTCTTGTAATCTCAATGATAAAACCATATAATGAACTTCCGTAAATTATATATACAAAGCACACAATTTAATCACAGATCGACCGAAAAGAGACGGTCTTTGAATATGAACTTATAATACACTAATTTACCAGAGCAGTGATTCACATTTTACATCCAACATTTCCAAACCTGGGCTGTCTTAATAGGCTGTATTTGACCATAAATTCCAGTATTTATGATTTTACTCACACATGCATGCATGGCTCCCCGCTCCCTCTGACACAACTGATCATAAATAGCCAGTCTTGAAAGCTGATGCATTATTTGGCACAATGTAGATAACACATATGCAGTGGTCTATTACCCTAGTTACATTATCTTTTATTAGAAGTGAGAATATGTTATTTTTTCAGTAAAAATCATAACTTTTGTTAATATTGAATGGAATTCCTCCATTCAAACATGAAACTAAACCAACTTTCACACTTTCGTTTCATTTTTTGCACTTAAATTACTGAAATAAACAAAAGATATTTCATACACAAATATATTTTCACTCACATGCCCTTATCTTCCTTATCAAACCACCTCCCTGAGCGAAAACCAAACCAATACCCCATGCTTGAAAGCATGGGTGAAAAGACCATGTCATGAGTTGAGAATTACAAGGTTCTAACTGATATTTTATTGTTTTTGGAGATATCCATATTTTTAGAATCATCATTTTGTAAGCTTTAAAATGATGCAACTGTTCTAACTGATATTTCATTGTTTTTGGAGATATCCATATTTTTAGAATCATCATTTTGTAAGCTTTAAAATGATGCAACTTGACGAGATGTTTATAAGATAGATCATTTTATATAGACGCAACTTTATGTTAAATTTCTTATGTTCTATATTGTTTTTGAGTGTACTTAAAGGCATAATTATGCGATCTTTTCCATGGGACGCCCGCTATCCTTGTTTTTTTCTTCTTTTCATGAATATATTCTGAGTTACAGAGCTCACATATTGTTGGGAATAGAACACAAAAATCAATGCCTCATGCCGATGTCATTAAGTGTGACAGATTTAAGGGAGAATCCCCAATTTATGCTGGTTTTCCCCTTTATCTGACCCTTTTCCCATATAGTTTGTTTGTGAAATGACCAGATAGAAATAGGCACCAAACTTTCAGTCTAGAAAAATGCTTCAAAGATTGGAGTGTATTATATTATCCCTATGAAGGCCTGCAAACAGTTTCTACAAATCTCTCAAAATTCTACAAATAATGCAGCAATTGGCGAGTGTGGCATATAGTGAGGGATGGGGCAACTGGTCCGGTTAAGCATTCTTTCATGATGTAAAAGCTTAAAGCTCGTGTAAATATTTATGGAATTGCTATGAAAATATCACCCATGTAACTGTTAACATATAACATATAATCAATGTTAAAAATATCCAAACAAAAGGCCAATTACCACTAACTGAAAACTTTACTTGGCACGGAACAGTTACCCTATCATTGGGGCAACTGGTCCTATATGTTCCAATGGTTAGAATACACAGAAATCATTGAATGACAACACGGAAACTAGGCAGTATTTTGTTTGCAAACACATTTCCATATTATTTAACGTGTAAAAAGGATACATGTCATATGAAACCCATGTTTTATACAGTTTTCGTGGTTAACGTGTAAATAGCAGTAATAATAGGTGTACAAAGCAAGCGAAATGTTCGACTTCAGCTTTTTTAGATAAAACGGTATTAACCTAGTTAAATGGTTACATATGGTTGTGATATTCAGATGCCCCATACATTTGTCTATATATACCCCTTTTTTAATGATTATATTTACTTCATATAATCATCATTTAGTACTTATAATAAACCATCTTGATATTTAGCCAGCTTTTCATGTTACAGGGGAAGTACGCAATATGACAACGATGAACGACGGTTAGTATACACAAAAAGCAGTGAATAAAATGCATAAATCATGATATTTCGTCATTGAAAATATATTTACAGACACCATTTAAAATATAATACAGATGTAATTCATAATACCGAGGTTTTAAACCATTCTAAAGCAAGTTCGTATCATATTGTAATCATTCAATAGCAGAAATAGTGGTATTAGACCCAAAATACCCCAAAATGTCTAAGAACTAGAAAGAATGTGAAATATTATTCTATTCACATTTCAATACCGAGTCATGTTTTATTGACACTTACAACTAATTTTCAAAATGAATTTTACAATTTTGATTAAGTTTTTGCAGGTGGACCAGTTGCCCCGTACCCCTTCGGACCACTTGCCCCAACAAATGATTCATCACTTTGTCGATATGAAACTTTATTCAAGCAAGCCTGTGACGTAATATATTTTACTCCAAAATGTTTTAGAACATACCACCATTTTTCACAATAATTAATCATTAAAAAGACAAAACTGCATTTTAGTTTTTAGCCATTACGCAGTTTTCTGTAGCCAGCGAGTATCTTTGAATTCGCAATTATAACGGCGTTCGGGTCCTACAAGTAGACGAGGGCCTTAGATCAAATAAGAAGTGGTATACGTCGTTATAACTCTACCAAATGAATACCCGTGATAATGAGTTAAGTTGAAGCATTCTTTAAATAATAATTTTGATCGCAAATCCAAACCACCAATGTCCCAAGTTAGGAACATGCGCCATTTACGGTCATTACAACCACAACCTATGGTTTTAATCATATTTCGAAAAGTCTCTTAGCACACTACGATATAGCACCCATCAAATGCAATATGCACTTAGCATCTTAAGATTACTGTACTGCATGTATATATTTACTGTGTCATATCTATCAATCATATAAAGTACATTAAACATGATCTAAACCCATCTTCATACTAGTAAATCGCCCATACTATCTGTGAATTTTCAATAAGTCACTCAAGGAGGTGGCTGCAAAGATCTGGGGAATATCACATGTATAAATACCCTGAAGTTGCAAATGTTTTGAATTGTAGAAGGTAAGGATATATGTCAAGTTTCAACATAAGTCGTACTGTTCAAAAGAAAGCAGTATGCCCATACAATTACAAAATCCTTCATTTCGGACCAGTTGCCCGATGGGACCAGTTACCCCATATTCCCCTATATCCCATTTATGTATATTGTATTATCAACTGTATCAAATTTTGGTTAAACTGTTTTAAAAGTATGGGAGATGACAGTTTACCAAAAAAAAGTCATGATGTGCTTGTTTATCTTGAGAGAGGAACGTGGACCACTGAGATCAAATCTATACTTTTTAATCATGGATTTGGACATGTATGGTATAATCAAGGTATGTTTCTAAGTATGTTTAAGCAACGTATTCAGGATACTGCCCAACAAAACTAGTTTGCCGATACATCGCCGTTATCTTTCAAAATTAAGATGTTCCAGTCGTCCTCATCGCATTGAAACCGGTAGAAGACATGGAATAGATCCTCCTAATGATCGGAAATGTTTAGTGTGTAATGATGGTAACGTAGAAGCTGAATTCCATTTTGTTCTTAATTGTAACCAATATAAAACTTTACGTACTAGATACATCTCAACTATAAATACACCAGACACCCAACGCATGAGAAATTCAATCAACTCATGAGTTCTCAAAAAAACACTGATATTAAAAACCTTGCTCAATTTGTATTCATTGCAATGAGGACAAGAGAAGATACTTAATTTAATTGATTATGTTTTGTATTTATTGCATCCTTTGATGATAACACAGCAAAGTAAAGATTGTTTATTATGTATGCAGATTTATAATTTTTGTAGCATGTAGTATGAAGGGCCAGAGGCTTATATACAATAAATCAAATGAATGAATGAAGATTAAAGGGCAATTGCTGTTTGTTATTAATAATAATTAGACCCCTTTCCCCATATAAATGGTTGGCCAAATTGCTTGAAATAAATTAAGCACATGTATTTTATAGAGTTCCAAATGGTTTAACCTATATTTCATACCCTATATTGAAATTTAACACATCATTTATTGCATCCTTTGATGATAACACAGCAAAGTAAAGATTGTTTATTATGTATGCAGATTTATAATTTTTGTAGCATGTAGTATGAAGGGCCAGAGGCCTATAGGCTATATACAATAAATAAAATGAATGAATGAAGATTAAAGGGCAATTGCTGTTTGTTGTTAATAATAATTAGACCCCTTTCCCCATATAAATGGTTGGCCAAATTGCTAGAAATAAATTAAGCACATGTATTTTATAGAGTTCAGAGATAGCGAAGACCACAGTTAGTAAATGATGTGTTAAATTTCAATATAGGGTATGAAATATAGGTTTAACCATTTGGAACTCTATAAAATACATGATTTTTACAAATAATCTCATAAAAGCTCTAAATAGTATAAAAATACGGGAATTTTGCGTCAACATAATAGCGATTGCATTAAACCTACACGTTCAAGATAACAGCAAGTTAGTGTCCATAAAGCTATTCAAGTACTTGCACTTGAAAGATGAGAATCCGATGATTACCGACATTTATCAACATTTTCCGTTTTATGGTGCATATTTTCTGACTGTGGCGTGACCTAGCAACTGACTGGATTGGTATTTATTAGTCAGTTCCACTATGTAATTTCGTTGGATTGTGGTGGGGAGTTGCTAATTTTTGCATCTATTTAATGTTTAAAGACCACCGATACCAACAACCAATGTTTACACATTTTAAAAATGTCCAATGGCGGCCATATTAGATTGTTAAAATGGCGTCCAAATGTTAACATATTTAAACTATTTTTAAACAAAACATGACATGTGGTCACTTTTTAAAGCTTATAATTTTGGTAAAATTGTCATATCTGTTGCCCCTACAGCAGAACTAACTAGTCCTGATCTTAATTTCAAAATGGCGGCCATGACTACGGGATTTTTCAAGATGGCGTCCAAAATGGCCGCCCAAACTGGTCAAATCTTATAAAATGACATAGCAATCAAAACGTATGGTTAAAGTATAGTTTTAATAGTGGGATGTATGTATTAGACTACTAGACACTCATATCCAGAACTGTTGCTTTGTTAACACACCTAAAACCAAGATGGCCACCAAAATGGCCGCCAAATATGCTAAAATTCCATAAATTGGCGTAAATGAACCAACATGTATGATCAGAGTATAGCTTTAACAATGGAATGTATGTATTCACTAGAAACTCAAATCTAGTATTATTGCTTTGTTAACATACTTTAATTAATGGTCAAAAATGGTCAAATATTGTCAAAATTTCATAAAATAGCATAATATCAACCGAAATGTATGATGAAAATATGATTTTAACGATGGGATGTATGTGTTAGACCACTAGTAACTCATATCAAATATTTTTGCTTTGTTAAAATAGTTAAAAATCCAAAATGGCCCCAAAATGGGTCCCAAAATGGCTGCAAAAAGGGCTGCACAAATGGTCAAATTCAATAAAATGGGATAATATCAACCAAAATGTATGATGAAAATATAGTTTTAATGATGGGATGTATGTATTAGACCCCTAGTAATTCATATCCAGTATTTTTGCTTTGTTAACATATTTAAAAATCCAAAATGGCCCCCAAATCCCAAAATGACTAAACAAATTGTCGGAATTCCATAAAATGGGATAATATCAACCTAAATGTATGAAAGTATAGTTTGAACATTGGGATGTATGTATTAGGTCACTAGAAACTCATATCCAGTATATTTGCATTGTAATAACACCCCCCCCCCCCCCTCACACTCCCCTTGTCCGCGATTTTCAACCATCTATCCATAAATCAAGAAAAATATCAGTATATGCCCAACTTCTTTTCTTTCTTGCATTGAGTTGAGTACTATCCCAGAGTTGCTTATCCCAGAGTTAAAAAAATAATATTTCAGGAACATTTTGACAATAATAATTGATGACCATTTTAGCAAAACCAATTTACTATGTGTAAATCCCATCGGAATGCCGAAAAACGCAGTCAGCTTACAAAATTTATCACAGTTTGCTTATTTATCAGTCGATTACTTTCATCTTTTGGGAGGATAAACTAGATTAATAACGCGTCATACAATTCCATGGTTCAATGCACGCATCAAGGTCAAATGACCGTTTCAAATTGTGCACATAGTTTTTTGATTCACCCTGTATAAGCCCATGCATGGAGGGAAATATTACTGAAGGTCAACTCAAAGGTATAGGCTGTTTACATAGGCTGACATTAACAAATTTACCAAAAGAACAAGTATGTAAAAAAGTTTCTTCA
This sequence comes from Ophiura sarsii, assembly GCA_035610835.1. NCBI lineage: Eukaryota > Metazoa > Echinodermata > Ophiuroidea > Amphilepidida > Ophiuridae > Ophiura > Ophiura sarsii. The sequence goes on from CM069441.1 coordinate 483,338, forward strand.
TGCATGGCTAAAGTACATTATTGAACTGATTGTTCAAATTTGTACGATTTTGTTGAAGGAAAAAACACAAATTTGATAATGATAATTGAAATGTTAAAATAAAGCAGCGCGATGCCGCAGCGCGCAGCGCTGATTGAATAGTTCTAGTTCTGGGGGAGCCAAGGGCTGGACTGTTTTGATTGGGGGGGGGGCAAAAATTCTCAAGCCATCTTGTTAATCTTAAATATTGAAACGTTGAAACTAATTCAAAGCGCGCAAAAATTGTGATTTTTAAAGGCACAGTATAACGTTTAAATGTCCTCCACATAATATTTAGAATATTTGTTGTGGTTTGAGGGCCATTATACTGTTTAAACGTGCAGCAAATATGCGCGCCGAGCGCGTAAAACTTTTCAGTTTTTCAGTTTCAGTTTCAGTTTCAGTTTAGTCATGGTCATGGAACTGTTCTGACGCTTTCTTGTTAAGCTTAAACAATGAAACATTGAAACCAATACGCGTGAAGCGCGCAAAAATTGGCATTTCTAACACTTAAATGGTCAAGTATGACGTTTTTGACGGTTTGATATTGCATGTTTAAATACATATCAAGTCCACATCCAAATCGTATGGTTTGAGGGCCATTATAATGTTAAAACCTGTAGAAAATATGCGCGCAGAGCGCGCAACATTTTTCAGTTTTTGAACTAAAATGGTCATTGAAAACTGGTTGAAGCCTTGTGATACTATAAATTAAGCTTAAATAATGAAACATGGAAGCTAATACGCGCGAACCGCGCAACATTTTGCATTTCTAACACCATATAATATTTGGTTTGGTTCGATACCATTATAATGTTGATACCGGTAGAAAGAATGCGCGCGAAGCGCACAAACATTTTAAGTTTTTAAACTAAAATGGTCATAGAAAACTTTCCTGAAGCCATCTTGTTTAGTTGAATAATGCTAACAAAACATGGTCAAATATTCAATATAGGCATGATAGGCCTACAGCCTGTATGTCCGACATCGACATATAGACCTATACCATTACGTGAGATATCGATTGTGCCCCTGGTGCACACACAAATTCTGGTCTCACGCAAATAACGACAGTTGTGCTTATTGTCTTAATTATAATGATAATTTGCATTGTTCAAGTCGAAGTTAGGATAGAGTCTATAAGCTCTTACATTGCATTTACACCTACCAATTTTTATACAGAAAAAAAGTGGCACTACATCTCACTGGCTATGGCTGGTTTTGTCCATAAAATTAACAAACAAGATTATGATCTGCTTATTGATGTATGGACAATCCAGCCATAGCCAGTGAGATTTAGTGCCACTTATTTTTCTGTATAAAAATTGGTAAATGGCACAATTTCTTATCGTTGCATTGTCTCAAGGCCAACATATTCTAGCTGACAATTATTAAAAACCATCAATATGTTTGGAAATATTCTAGTATATGCTAGGGGGGAACTTACATATTTAGATTGGTGTATCTCGTAACCTATGTGCCCACATGATTGGCCATTGGCGACATTATTGACTTGGGATTGCATTGACAACGACATCGATTTTGGCCTTGTTAGTATAATTAAAGAGCAATAGAGGTCCCACACATTGCCCGTTTTTTTTGCTCGGTGTCTTGACAATAAGCAAAACAAGGACTAGGCTGTTCATGCGCGCCGACACAAATTCTCATAATAATGGGCTTGTTCACAGTGCCTACAAATTCATATGCCTACAAATTCATATGCCTTCATATGCCTACATTGCCTTTGTTCATTTTTGATTTGTGTTAACATAACATTTCTTTCTTTCTTTCTTTCTTTCTTTCTTTCTTTCTTTCTTTCTTTCTTTCTTTCTTTCTTTCTTTCTTTCTTTCTTTCTTTCTTTCTTTCTTTCTTTCTTTCTTTCTTTCTTTCTTTCTTTCTTTCTTTCTTTCTTTCTTTCTTCTTTCTTTCTTTCTTTCTTTCTTTCTTTCTTTCTTTCTTTCTTTCTTTCTTTCTTTCTTTCTTTCTTTTCTTTCTTTCTTTCTTTCTTTCTTTCTTTCTTTCTTCTTTCTTTCCCTTTCCTTGGTGGGTTGTATTGCTTATTATTTTTGTGAGTCTATGTTCTTTGTTTGTTTGATATTTTGGACATCCCTTTAATTTAGTGCTTACGTCACTATTGGGTTTGTCCTAACTGTTAGCCAATTTGTTACAAATAAATAAATACTTATACTTGAAAGGCACGTTAGTCAATAGAACCGTTTTGTATGTTCATGTATAACATGATAATGGTAAAAGAAATAGGCAGCAGGGCAGACACATTGTAATTGACGCAGCTTATATCATAGATTTTATTCATGGTATAAGGAAACAATTGAAATATAAATAACTTACGCTGTGAAGCTTATCATGACACATGACACCAATTTAATAGTATCTCTGATGACACATGATAGGTCTTAATGTTATGGAGTATTAGTAATTTTCGTAGCAAATTGTTCACAACATGCAGCAAGTTAAGAGAGATGAAGCTGGCATGGATTGTGTTAATTGGAGCTTTTCTGACGTGTTTTCTTGCAACCGGGGTTGTCAAAGCTCTTGGCGTGTTACTACCAAACCTTTGTCAGCAGTTGGTTACGGATACGTGGCTTGTTGGACTTAGTATCTCATTGAAAGACGGGTTTGGAGTAGTTACATGTAAGTTACATTTTAATCGATTATATAATCGTCCTCAAAGAAGGGAAACTTGAACCAATGAAACCATTAAACATGTAATCTTCGTGTTGATGACAATGTAAGGTTATTAAGATGACCATTATAATGACCATTTCATTTAAATTACCTCTAAAGGGTCATAAAATTAACTCCAAATGGTCAAACCAATTACCAAGGTGCATGCCCACCAATTGATCAAAATATGGCCAGAATAGAAACAATGGAGTCTATATACCATTCGATCATACCTTGTCACATACCAATGCGTTCGTTTACTGGTTGGATTAAAAGCTATAGATATAATAATGTGCTCATATCTAATGTATCACTAACAAAAAACTGATACTGCTTTCACTCAGTTATTTTAACCTTTTGCAGCCATCTTGGATATTTTACAATACTCAAACTAGATATACAGCCCCTACGCTTTATCATAGAACTATTATAGTGACTATTGTCCCATATAGCCTTTGGGGTATTGGTATTACATAGTATGGTCATTTACAATACAAAACAATTGTTTTAGATCATTTAACATCAACTTAACCCTTCTGGCAGCCATTTTGGAATGTGATGCAAAATCAAAATTGTCACAGAGGTGGGTCTTATATCTAAAAGCAATAGTATTTTATTACAATGCAACACTACTGGATATGAGTTACTAGTGGTCCAATACATACATCCCATTGTCAAAACTATACTTTCATCATACATTTTGGTTGATATTATCCCATTTTATGGAATTTGACAATTTTTGCAGCCATTTTGGGACCCATTTTGGCAGTCATTTTGGATTTTTAAGTATGTTAACGAAGCAAAGATACTGGATATGAGTTACTAGTGGTTTAACACATACATCCCATTGTTAAAACTATATTTTCATCATACATTTTGATTGATATTATCCAATTTTATGGAAATTTGACAATTTTTGGCCATCATTTTGGCGACCATTTTGGTTTTAAAGTATGTTAACAAAGCAAAAATACTAGATATAAGTTTCAAGTGGTCTAACACATACATCCCATTGTTAAAACTTTACTCTGATAATGAATTTTACCATTTTTGGCGGTCATCTTGGATTTAGTATTGGATATGAGTGTCTAGTGGTCTAATATACATACATGTACATTAAACTATTAAAACTATATATTTTCACCATACATTTTGTTTGATATATGTCATTTTAAGAATTTTGACCCGTTTTGACGACCATTTTGGACGCCATCTTGAATAACCCCTTAGTATACCAAAATTATTTTTGGTAAGATCCGAAATATGTTTTAGACCCATGACAGGAAGTCAAAAAAGTTGGTTTGGGGGACCCCCCCCCCCCCCCCCCAACCCCCCCCCCCCCCCCCCCCCGTATATCCCCGACCAGGTGCGGATCCAGGATTTCTCAATAAGGGGGGGGGGGGGGGTCAAGGGTGCGGCAGCCCTTTGCGGATGTTGAAAGGGGCAGAGCCCTCTTGGCGATATTTTTACACGTTTAAGAAGGTTTATACTTTTTTAACACGTGTTTTTACACGTTTTTACCGTTTTCCGCCCTGTCAAAAATAAGGGGGGCGTTGCGCCCTGTTAAAAAGGCGCCGTGTCAAAAATAGGGGGGGGGGGGCGCCGCGTGCTCCCCCTCCTAAATCCGCCCCTGCCGACTATTGGTTTAACAATGTACAATGTTTTGTAGATTGTGTGTGTTAAGGGTAGATATTGATTAAAGGTGTTGATATGATATGCGTGAAATACACTTTCACTAGCAATGTGTTATCATTCAAAAGCGATGTCATTGGAAGATTTGAAAAAAATTATATGTAAATGAGGAATTGCAGTATCCATTTACAATTATATATATACAGGGTGTCTCAACAAAAATTACAACGCACTTTCAGAGGATCGTAACTTTCTAAATAAGTGTCGGAATAGAACAATTCAAATAACAAAATAAAGGCAAGGAAGTTGGCTATAATTTAAAGAAAACCGGTTTCGATTCGGTTCAGTGATTACGGAGAAATGAGCAAGTATGTAACATTAGTCAGGGAACACTCCAATCCAAGTTTGCTCATATTGAGTGATTCAGACAGCACAGACAAGAAATCAATCAATACTTCTCTCTCAAATTTAACATTCATTAACATGTTTTTTCTTGTTCTAGTTTCTCTTTAAAACCACATAATATGCCGGATAAGAACAATATTTAAATAATAATGATCATAAAAGTTGTCAAGGTTATTTTCATCATATTTTAAACTTGATATCAGTTGAAATTTACCATCGCCAATTTGCACGATAACTTCAAAATCTTTATTACGATTAAAAATATAATGATAGTAAATCTGAACATTGCCGTTATTAAATAACCAAGTTCAAGATAACTAATAAGATTGCCCATAGAAACGTGATTTTCACTTAAAACGTTTTTCGGTAGGAAATGACCCATGATTGTCAGAATTGGTCAAAAGATTTCTTGGATCCATGTACATATAGGGTCTTCAGCGATTAAAAGTGACATGTCATATGGGGTCACTAGGAGTCATTGACCTAAACAGGGGTAAAAAATAAGACATGCTCAGATTTTGACCGGATTCGTTTCATCTTGTAGGCATTGATGAGACAAGAAAAAAAGTCAACCATTATCTTGGGGTCAAAGGTCAACAAGGGGTCACTATAGGTCAAAATTTTAATTTTCACTCAGGAGGAAATGACTGATGATTGTTCAAATTGGTCAAAAGATTCCTTGTATCCATGTACATATAGGGTCTTCAGCGATTAAAAGTGACATGTCATAATATACTAGGGGTCATTTGACCTAAACAGAGGTTAAATGTAAGACATGCTCCGATTTTGACCGAATTCATTTCATCTTGTTGGCATTGATAAGACAAGATAAAAGTCAATCATTTTCTTGGGGTCAAAGGTCAACAAGGGGTCACTATAGGTAAAAATGTCAATTTTCACTCCGGTCACTCAAAATGCTATTTTTCAGGAGGAAATGACTGATGATTGTCAAAATTGGTCAAAAGATTCCTTGTATTAGGGTCTTCAGCGATTCAAAGTGACATGTCATATGGGGTCACTAGGGGTCATTGACCTAAACAGAGGTAAAATGTTAAGACATGCTCCGATTTTGACCGAATTTATTTCATCTTGAAGGCATTGATAAGCCAAAAAAAAAGGTCAATCATAATAACCAGGTCAAAGGTCAAGAAGAGGTTACTAGGGATCATTTTCTCATAAAAAATCAAGGTAGCCTGGTCTTAGACCAGATCAAGATCTAGTTGAAGTTATGAGGCAAAGGTCAAGTTGAGGTCAAAAATAAAGGAACCTGTCCAAAACACATAACGAAGGTATCAAATTGTTTGTCCCGCTGATATACAGGGTGTCTCAAAAAAAATACAACGCACCTTTAGGTGATCGTTACTTCCTACATAAGTATCTGAATTCAACAATTCAAATTAGCAGTGATTAGTTGTCTATGAATAAAAGAAAACCGCGTTTAGTTCGGCTCAGTAGTTATGGAGAAATGTGCGATTACGTAAGAGTAGTCACGAAACACTCCCATCCAAGTTTGACTAATTTACAGATTTACAGATTTTCACTGTTCACTGGCGTGGATGGTTATTTACGCATTAACTTTTCAATTAGCCAGCACTGTTGAATACTATTCTTCGTGTTCTAAAACTAGAGTACTGATTAATTAATCATAACACCAATAACAATTAGAAAACAAAAACAATTTATCTCATTGTGAACAGAGAGATATAACCATATTCTTTCAATATAAACAAACGTTAGTTTTGTTTTCAATTGCGATATAAATAATTTGACTATCATGCGCACAATTGCCGATAATAACATGATTTCAGCCGTCATTTTCATTGCCAATGTAAACACAAAAAAGCTTGATAATATAGGGTGAGCACGTCATTGCGTAAACAGTTTTATTGCTCATTGAGTTCTTAAAACATAGTATACAGGCTGTCCCAAAATGATTAGTACCCATCGATGCCCAAAGTTCAATAATTTTTGTCATCATCAAAATCGATGGGATCAGGTCCGTTGTTTTTACATCATCTTTGTCATACCGCACTATATCATTAGAATTTTAGATCATGAATATCGGATTTATCAAACTGAAGATACACTCCAAATATGTAAAACATGGTGATGTCACCTTTTTGACAAAGTGCTAAAAAATGCGTGTGCTATTACAGCTTGTTTGAAAGAAACTTGTGTATTCTCATAATCTCTTGTCTACTCAATATAATCTTGTGTTCTGTTGTAACTGTTATTAGTTATGGGTGTTCAAATCATTAATAATTCTTCTCCTTAATTCAATTTAACGGGTAAAAGAAGTTTGTCACACTTAAGTGACCCCATACATTGTTGTATTTGACAAGTGTTTAGGGACTTCTAAATGAAGTGGTATGTGGTGAATTACCAGTGGCTTATATTTCATTTTCACATTGGAGAATGGATTTCGTGAGGTTAAACAGTAAGGGACTACCGTATATCATTCTTACCAAGTTTGTAGGAAATTGCATCGCCAATATGAAAAAAAGGCTAAGCCACTGCTAATTACCCATGACCACGTATTTACCTGTTTAAATGTCCCTAAAATTTAGCCTCAAAACTAGCTCATTATAGAAACAAAGCTTGGGGTCGCTCATGCGTGACGATCCATTTTTACGCTTCAAATTGAATCAAAATGAAGAAGTATTAATGGTTTGAACAACAATATGATACATCAGCAGTTTAATATAGAAAGGAACCAAAGATATTAGCAGACAAGAGATTAAGAGAATGTACCGGTATTAGTTTAAAAAACAGAATATTTTGCACTTTGGAGCAACCGGCGACCAAGTCATGAGCATGGCAGCCTCGTAGTGGGGAGCGTGCAGGAGCCAAGGGTAAGGCCCTTGTAGCTAACCCAGGCGCCCAACCTGCAGTCCCTTTCCTCTGGGTGCTTGTTGAAGTGTAACCGCCCCAAGTGGTGGGTGGGAGGGTAACTCAACACCGATGCCCTCACTACTGCTCTTCATGATTGGTATGGGTATCTCGAGGATCGCAAGAGTGTCGCTATAGCCCTGTTTGACCTGTCCAAAGCATTTTACCGTGTTCCTCATGGTCCTCTCCTGCTCAAGCTGAGAGCTGTTGTGTTAACTGGTCCTTTGCATTCATGGTTCAGATCCTACCTCTCTGACAGATCTCAGTTGGTAGCGATTCATGGCATAAACTCTCATCCAGTTCCTGTCCTTTCCGGCGTCCCCCAGGGCTCTGTCATGGGGCCACTTCTTTTTCTCACTTATGTGAATGACCTTTGTCTCTCCAATTTCTCTTCAAACAGTTTACTGGTCCTGTATGCCGACGACACCACACTTTATAAACCTCTTTCCCAATCCTCCGATTTGTCTGACTTCCAAGCTGATATCAATGTCATCCATGACTGGTTCAACAGTAATCAGCTTACTGCCTATGCTGCTAAAACCAAATCCATGGTTATCACTACCAAGAAGAACCCCTTTCCTGACATGACTCTGTATCTCAACAATCAACCAATTGAGCGGGTTTCATCTGCAAAATTCCTGGGGATCTGGAATAGTGATAATCTTTCCTGGAACCTTCAGGTTGATCATATTTGCAAGAGCTCGCAGAACTATTGGTTTCATCCACAGGGCATTCTACTGTGCTCCTATCAGTACTCGCCGTATCCTTTATCTGGCCCTGGTTCGACCCATTCTGGAATATGGATGCACCACATGGCAACCCCTCAACAAATCCCTTACCAACCGCTTGAGTCATGTCAAAGGTTTGCCAGTCGGGTGATCCTTCAATCATGGAATGCATCCCATAAAGACCTTCTTTTGAAAAAGACCTTCTTTTGAAGTCTGACCTTCCCTTGTTATCCAAACGTCGGGACATCGCCGCTCTCTGTCATCTATACAAAATTGTCCATAACTTGTGCTCATCTCCTAATCCTTACAAGCCCCATCCCCGGCCAAATCTTCGTAACCTCAACTCCTGCGCTCTGTACCCTCCTTTCTGCCGGCTGACCTTGTCCCAGAGATCTTTTTATCCATATATCCCCACTCTCTGGAACTGCCTCCCTGAGGAAATTGTCCAATGTCAATCCATAGCTTCCTTTAAGTCAATTGTTCACACCCATCTTTTGTAGCCAGTCTTCTCCATCCTCATTTTGTTTGGTCCTCCTTGGTTATTCATTTCCGTTGTCTTTTCGTTGTTGCTTTTGGCTTTCTTTATTTTCTTTTGGTCTGTCCATTTTTATTTTGTTTGGTGTATTTGGGCATCCCTTCAATTTATTGCTTGTCAATATTGGGTTTTTGCCTGGCATCACTGCAGAATGTTATAAATAAATAACACCACCCGAGAAAGTTTGTTCTGTAGTATAGGCTGTGATTGCAGCCCAGCAAGTGAAATACCTCCGTAGTATTACTGGTTGCCACCTACAACATGCAGAATGAATCCTATATGCAATATAAGGGCGCTGTTGTTCCCGTTTGTGGACGGAGGGAACGAAACCTCTAGTGCTATACAATAACATCACTTAGCCCTTTATGGCTAACATTTTTTTAAATGACCAAAATTCGAACATTAGAAATTGAGTATCTCGATGCTTTAAGTAACATAACTTTAGTTAGAGGTGGTATTTAAATTAACTAAATTGACAGTTTTTCTTGATAATACTTGGTGTTTACAAAAATGGCAAAAGAAATTTAAAAAATATTTTTATTGCGTGTTATATATGGGCGCACAACACTAAATCACTCCTCGTTTTGTGTAATGTTACTAAGCGGATTATCGCGCTCTCTTCAAAGCGTTCGCATTATCGGTATGGTATTAGATTGGGGTTCGAGTCCCGCCTCGCTGAATTTCTGCAATATTTATATTTTCACCACAGATTTTGTGGTTTTTTTTTTGGTATTTGGTAATTGATTCCTGCATCAAAAAATTGATTAGATGATCGGATTGACCGTATCAATTTGATTCTAGATTTTATAGTATGTCCTCCGTTCTAATAATGTTAATGAGCTTATTTTAAGAGTGCTAGCATTTTACACGTTGGTGGTTTTGTTTGAGCTGCTACAGTACAACAGAGCATAAATTACCAAATATTGAATTATATATTATAGTGCAGGCATTCTCAAATGGTGGCGCGCGCGCCACTTGTGGCGCATCAAGGCATCCTAAGTGGCGCGAGAGTGGTTAAAATTTGTTTTTAAAAAATAAATCATATCATGATATAGCCAAATTCCATAGGCATATGACAGTCAGATGTATAAATACAGCAATTTTTCTCGCGCTACGCGCGTATGTGCCCTCAAAACAGTAATATTAGTTAATATGCTGCCTACATATGTTAAAATATTTTGAAATTAATGTTATAAAGGGAATTTTGCCATTGTAAATTCTAAAAAATATGACCAAGTGGAGCTTCAACAAGTTGGTTACTAAAATGTGGCGCATCAGTAAATCTAGTTGAGAAAGCCTGTTATAGTGCCTCCTGAGTGTTGTACAACCATGAAAATTTCAATCCTAAGTATGTGTATCATATAATCAAAATAGCTTTGTTTTAAAGTTCTCCGTGTTGTCTTTGTATGATTATCAGCATTGTTACATTTCTTATTAAACCTGATTTCGGATTGGTCAATACTTGATTATCCATACACGCTAATCCAACCAGCTACTGGCTACTAACTTTTAAATGGCCTTGACTATTTAGACTTACTACCTGTATATACAGGCTTGCATATCAGCACACCCCCACCTAAAGTAACATACACCATTATGCTTAAAACCCTTGACTGCACACTGCTGAATGGCATTTCAAATTTTAAGTAGCGCGGATTTCAAAACATTGGTCCCTTAGCGTGAGCATGTCCTTGAAGATTGCTTCTATTGTTTGCGTGCATGGCTGGACAAATATTGTTATTGTAAGAAAAGTTGCAAAATTAATGTATCTAAAGTTTTGATTAATATTACAGAAAAAGACAAATGAAATTGAGAAATGTGGCGTGACCATTTTATTAAGCATGATTTAAGGATTAGTTTGAAACCTTAAACTTAATTGGGCATACAAAAAGTGATTCAAAATTATTCCATTTAACGCCTAATTAATTGATTAATTACGCGCATAAAATAATTACACAGCAAACATGTTAACGAATGGCTTGACAGATTTGTGGGGCTAACCATAAACATCTTTCTCTGTGATTATAGTGTTTATTGCATGTTTAATTCATGAGAAAAATACAAAAACACCATTTGTGGTTTTTAAAAATATACCAAATGTTTTCAGGAAAATATTTTAAATACTAAAGGGATATTGAATTATCTGCACTGACCATTGTTTTGAGCACATTTTTCCCCTTTAATTTGATACCTTGCAAGTCTGGTTTGGATACATAGTACTCCTTTTAAAAGTAAAGATATATGTAAAGTAAAGATATATGTTAAGTTCTTCTCAGACAGAGTTGTTGACAATGATAGGAACTTCATATCCTGTTAATTTGGTGTTAATGGCATGTATAGTTTTTGCTGGAAATTACAAAAAGCAATTTTTTTTATGTATTTCTTTATAATATGCTAATTATATGCAAATAAGGTCAAACTATTTTTTTCTCTATGACATTGAATCACCAAGTTGTATTCTATAATAATGTCTCCTTGTATTATTAAACATTTTTAATGTTCAATTTTGATGTTATCTTTGTATACATTTCTATGTGCAATTTGATGTTTTTATACCAATGTATTATAATAACCATGTAATTCAGCTTTTAGCTGCGATTTGGTGTGAATAAACTATAACTATATCATGTGGCGTTCCACAGGGTAGTATTTTAGGGCCCCTGCTCTTCTTGTGTTATGTTAACGATATGTCATCAAGCGTTAACTGTAATCTTTTGTTATATGCTGACGATAGTGCCCTTTTCAAATCAGATAAAGACCCAAAAGTAATTTCTGACACTTTAAGTAGAGAACTTGAGTCGTGTAGACAATGGCTGATCGACAACAAATTGTCATTGCACCTTGGCAAAACAGAGTCTATTCTTTTTGGATCTAAACCTAGACTGAGCAGGGTGGACAAGTTTGAAGTTTCTTGTGACGGAAAAATTATAAATCCTACCAACTCTATCAAATACCTTGGGATTACTCTCGATGAAAATCTCGGTGGTGAAACTGTTGCAAAATCAGTTGTCAAAAAATCTTGTGGTAGATTAAGTTTCTTATACAGACAAGGTCATTTTTTGAACGAAAGATCTCGTAAGACCCTTTGCACCGCCCTTATAGTTTATACAATGCCATTTTGATTATTGTTGCTCTTCATGGTTTTCTTCACTTTCTGCTAAGTTGAAAAATAAGCTGCAAGTTGTGCAAAATAAGTTGATTCGCTTTATTTTGAAGCTGGAGCCCAGGTCCCACATTGGTGATGTAGAATTTAAGAAGCTGGGAATGCTGAAAGTTGAAGATAGAGTTAAACAACTTAAACTCAATCATGTTTTTAAAATATATAATGAAATAGCACCTGAGTACTTGAATTCTCAATTTACCAAATTGTCCAACACTCATAGATACAATACCAGGCAGTGCAACAAATTTTCTGGTTCCCAAAGCTAAAGGTCAGCAGTGCAATACATTTTTCTTTACTGGTATTCGGGAATGGAACTTGCTACCAACTCAGGTTAAAACATCCAAAACCCACGGGCAGTTCAAAAAGGCAGTAAGAGTCACTTTCTATCTTGATTTTTCATCCATTTTTATATGCAGTTGTTTCATAAAAAGTGCAATATTATTTTGTGTGCAAATACATTATATATGATGTTTTTATAATGTGCTGTTTTAATAAGGACCCCAATGGAAATAAGCCCTTTTTAGAGCTTTCTTGGACTATCCTTGGCATTATATGTTTTCTTGTATTAATATGTTGTGTTAATTTTGTAAGATTTGTATATTTGATCTGATGTATTGTATCTCTGTGTCTTGATATGCCAAATAAAACTAAACTAATACTAAACTAAACTAAACTAACTATAACTACATAATGTTACTTTTTGAATTAGAGCGTAATTTCAATAACATGCACTTTTGGTAATTTATGCTCTGTTGCACTGTAGTCGCGAAACAATGAACACGTATGTGACCTCATTCACGTGGTATTCATTCATGACGGTAATAAAACGTTGAATGGAAATGGCTGCACCTGTGTAACCTACACTTAAGTCTTACAACAAAACAAAACAGTTTAAACTTGTTGGCATTTTATCGGTGGTTTATGGCGGATAAGTAGGCCCTATTAATGCATTGTATACGCACACCCACTTCATCAAATGTCACGAATGTCGGATAAACAATTTTGATTTGATTTTTTCAAACTAAAATGGTCCAGAAAACGTTCTTGGAAAGCCATCTTGTTATAGTTGAACAAGGAGAGCTGGTCGGATATTTGAATGTTATTGTAATATTGCAGAAATAATTATGTAATTTGGAAAGTGGTGTTATGGTATTAATTTTTTTTTAACTGGAAAATATGATTGACTTTATTTGTTCACACAAAGTTTCACATGTGTTATTCTTATGGAGTGTTCATAAATACTTTGGTGGGGGAGGTTGGAAATATTTGAGCTTTGGACATACTTACACATTAGTCGGGTACATGTATCTACAGAGGGTTAGTGTGCACCCCCCCCCCCCCAGGACTCCCCCAAACCAAGACATAATCAGGATGTTAACATGAACATATTTTCATAATGCTAAGGGGTTATGCAAGATGGCGTCCAAAATGGCCGCCATAACTGGTCAAATCTCATAAAATGACATATAGCAATCAAATTGTATAGTGAAAGTATAGTTTTAATAATGGGATGTAGGTATTAGACCACTAGACACTCATATCCAGAACTTTTGCTCTGTTAATACACCTAAATCCAAAATGGCCGCCAAAATTGGTAAAATTCCATATATTAGCATATATAAACCAACATGTATGATCAGAGTATAGTTTTAACAATGGGATGTATGTGTTGTTAGACCACTAGAAACTCATATCTAGTATTTTTGCTTTGTTAACATACTTTAAAATCAAAATGGCCACCAAATTAATGGCCAAAAATGGTCAAAAGTGGTCAAAATTCCATAAAATAGCATAATATCAACCGAAATGTATGATGAAAATATAGTTTTAACGATGGAATGTATGTGTTAGACCACTAGTAACTCATATCCAGTATTTTTGCTCTGTTAACATAGTTCAAAATCCAAAATTGTTGCCAAAATGGCCCGTTGTTAAAACTATACTCTGATCATACATGTTGGTTCATATATGCCAATATATAGAATTTTACCAATTTTGGCGGCCATTTTGGCGGCCATCTTGGATTTAGGTGTGTTAACAAAGCAAAAGTTCTGGATATGAGTGTCTAGTGGTCTAATACAAACATCCCACTATTAAAACTATACTTTCACTATACAATTTGATTGCTATATGTCATTTTATGAGATTTGACCAGTTATGGCGGCCATTTTGGACGCCATCTTGCATAACCCCTTAGCATTATGAAAATATTTTTGTTAACATCCTGATTATGTCTTAGGATTATAATAGGAAGTAAAAAAAAGTTGGTTTGGGGGAGTCCTGGGGGGGGGGGGGGGTGCACACTAACCCTCTGTAGATAACCGACTACATAATGTTATTCTTAGGGATTGTTCATAAATACTTTGGTGGGGGAGGTTGGAAATATTTGAGCTTTGGACATATATTTTTTCTGGATCACCCTCAAACAGCGTTAATTTTTTTTCTTGATCCCCCTTCTTCGTTGATTTTTTTTCTTGATCCCCCTGTATGTCCAATTAATCAAGCAATAGTAGATTTGACTGCTCACGAAGCGGGTTTTTTGCTGATCCCGGGCGGGTGTGGCTGGGCAAAATGAGGAGGGCCCTCCAATTTTTCCAATCCCCCCCCCCCCCCCCCCCCCACCAAGGTATTATGAATACTCCCTTTGATTTGAAAAGGTAAAAAAAATCATTTTGGTTTGGAAAACATAATGGACTCTTTTGACTAACTTTCAGAGCTTATAACTTAAAATATGGGAAACATAGATGCTTCATGTTTGGGAATATAAAAGTAAATATATCCGACATTATTTGGTGAAATTATAAGACCAATCGGATATAAGGTTTTAGAAATAAAAAGCTTTGCATACAGCGTGGTCAGAACCCGTTTTTTCCGATTTTGCCCATGAACCGTCCATGCGTTGCATTTGAGCATCGTACTGACGTCATCAAAGTTTTGCCTTTGACTTGATAACAATGACTTACTCAGGAAAATCTTCGTCATAAGGGGGATAAAAAGTGTAAATATCTATGATTTTTGTTAGAAAAATAAATAAATAACCTTCTGAGACACTGCCATCTTTGAAGAAGTTCAAGAACCATTTCTTCAAAATTGGAAACCAGCCGTTAAGTCAGTCATCTCATCAAAGGAATTAGAGGAAGGGCTGGAACTTCAGATTTTGTTCAACCAGCCAGTCGGGATCGGGCAGGTAACTCACAAAAATACCTGCCCGACAGAAATTCCACCAGCCAGTGTAACTCTCACACTTGCACCGTTAGTTTGAAATTGTTTACCCGGCAGTCGGTTGCCGGGGTACTTTTTCCCGACACAAATGTACCCGCTATGGGCAGGTGGGCGGGTGCTATTTGCAGACATGGAGTCAGGGTAACAGTTGCTCTGTTTTTGTATATATTCAACGACAAGGTTACTGCAATGGGTATTTATAATGTTGAATATTGATCCAAAATACCTATAATTTAACCCTTTTCTACCAAACATAAGATATTTCGGAGAATAAACACCATGCACATGATGTTGGGAAAACTTGCACACAACGCAAATGCAAGGCATGTGGTTTATTGCTAAATTGGAAAAAACGGGTTCTAACCACGCTCTGTTGAAAGCTTTGTATTTCAAAAAGCTGCTATTTGATTAGTCTCACATTTTAACCAATTAAGGTCAGGTATATGTACCTTAATATCCATAAATATGGAACAGCTACGTTTTCACCTTTTTAAGTTACAAGCTCTGCAGATTTTGGACCCAGTTTTTTGGGACACGCTGTATAAGTAAGTACATGTAGGACAGTATTTTTGCTCTGGGTAAACTTATCCAGTAAACGAAATACTAATATAATGAAACGGAACACCGTTTTCGGTTCACCATGTATTCTAGCCCCCGTTACACACTAAAGCATAGGGGGAAATAAGCTTATTAAAAAGTTAGCGTTATTTTTGGAGTTTGGTGTTGACACTTTCACTGATGGTCAATAACATGTTATATTATATAAATATGAAATTTGGGATCATTTGATTACATATTGTTGTTGTTATGAACCAAGAAAGTTACCGAGATTTGTGTGGAATATAATTTTAAAAGGCTGTTCCATCAAATAAACTTACTCCCTCTGAAATGAAAGGCTATTCCATCAAATAAACGTTCCCCTCTGAAATGGCTATTCCATCAAATAAACTTACTCCCTCTGAAATAAAAGGCTATTCAATCAAATAAACTTACTCCCTCTGAAATATAAGGCTGTTCCATCAAATAAACTTATCCTCTGAAATGGCTATTCCATCAAATAAACTTACTCCTTCTGAAATAAAAGGCTTTTCAATCAAATAAACTTACTCCCTCTGAAATATAAGGCTGTTCCATCAAATAAACTTACCCCTCTGAAATGGCTATTCCATGAGATAAACTTATTCCCTCTGAAATAAAAGGCTATTCCATCAAATAAACTTACTCCCTCTAAAATAAAGGCTGTTCCATCAAATAAACTTACCCCTCTGAAATGGCTATTCCATCAAATAAACTTACTCCCTCTGAAATAAAAGGCTATTTCATCAAATAAATTTACTCCCTCTGAAATATAAGGCTCTAACAGTCATTCTATTTATGTCAATGAAACCAGAGTTACAATCTGAAGCAGCATCGAATCAATTTTTAAGCGAGAACCCTATGTTAAAAACATACAAAAAATAAAACATTTGAACTGTTCTAATCGCGCAAACGACTTTCAACAATATAATTTGCTCGCTCTAAAATAGAATACACTTTTCACGCTGAGCGCAGTTCTAAGCCACGCCTCCAACAGTTGATTAATCATGTTTTGTTTCTAAGCTAAAGGAGACCGATGAGGTAAACCGTCATCTCTTTCCCAAGTTATAGGACCTAACTCAAATTCTGAGTATTGCCCCAATTTTAGGACTTTCTTGGCCCGCATTTTCGGGAATCCCAATGCCTAATTGGTAATCAGCATTCAAATTCGAATTTCTGATTCAGCCTGGTTTGACTTGGCTGGGTGAGCTTTTCAGGAGGAGGTTTGGTTGCCAACCTGTCTGGGTGCTCCCACCCGCCGGACTGACGAAATTCACCTCAAGAATTACTTTCCATCGACCGCATGCTGGCGGACCTTGAGTGTGGCCGCGATGAAACTGCTAGCAAGCTGCAGACAGGCGATGCAGTCTTGCCACATGACTTGGCACACATGCTGACTTTCAGCCAGCTTTGGGCTACTTTTAAAACTAAAATCTGCTCTTCGGATAAATTAATGTGATTTTTGTTCTCTAAATTTGAACTTTTGTTTTTACAAAATATAATATATCACTAGTTTCTATGACAACTTGAAGTTAAAAGTTGGAATTTCTTTACACAACATTTTTCAAAAATAGTATATAGGGCTTCAAGTTACACTCAGATTAAAGAGCCTTGAGTCATGATTAGGACAGTTGTTGAAATGGTAGCAAGCACGCTGGCAAGACACAAGTGGTGTGAAATCAATTAGATAAATAGTGTAGGAGGGGATGATTTATTACCCTGAATAAAGCATCAAAGCCGTGGTCAAGAAAGTTGAAAAACATACAGGGAATGGAACCGTAATGCATCCCTCCTCAACCTACCTCCTTCTCTTCCTTTTTCTTATCCTCTTCCTCCTTCTTCTCTTCCTCCTTTTTTAAACTCTTTTTTCAATGGAGGGGGGGGTGGCCTGCTGCCCCCCCCCCCCCCCCCCCCCCCACCCAGCACCCGCCCCCTGGATACGCCACTGTCTGGATGGATGGCAGAGAATTTTGTCGATATTTAAGTTTCTCACCTCGACTGTGCTAGTTCACTGTCCGGACCGAAAATAAATATGGCGGCCGTCAGATCCTAGGCATTTACGCAATTGTATTACTGTCAAGTCTTTTAAAGGGGCATTGAGAGATTGCCGAGATAATGTACGTAGGAACCCTAAAGTGTAATGATTTATGGGGAGACGTTTGAATAATGGCGCTAGATTGAAATTTGGTTGAAGCAAGTTATGTGGTGAGTGATGCTGATAGTTTCGATGTGATCACATCGAAATGACCAAATTGTGAAATGTTACATGATAGACGGCGAATTAAGGTAAACGGTTTCAGATGGTAGTTAGTATATGCCTAAGTATTACGTAGGTGCAAAAAAGCTGATTTCCAAAAATATTGAGGGCGCACTGTCATACGTATCTCTCAATGCCCCTTCAAATTGAGGATTTTGTCATGCATACTTTCAGATTCTAGTTTTAAACACCTCTTAAAGGTTAGGGGATATCCCATTTAGTGTAGTGCCTCCTAATACACAAATACAGAGTGAAAGCAGCCAATGAGAAGTTTGACTCTTGATGTTAAGAAGACCATGGAAGTACAAACACCAAAGTCATGATATGTGGAGGAAACAGCAACCACCAAGTGAAGGTCGATAACGATACAGTAGATAGAGTTGACGCCCTCAATTTCCTTGGATAACTCATTCTTAAAAAGAGGGCTTTGAGAGATACGTGTGGGAGTGCGCCCTCAATTTGTCTGGAAATTGGTTTGTTTGCACCTACGTAAAACTTACGCATATAACTACCAACTGAAACTGTTTACCTTAATTCGCCGTCTATCATGTAAAATTTCACGATTTGGTAATGTACAGCGTGTCCCAAAACTTATTAAGTTACAAGCTCTGCAGATTTTGAACCCAGTTTTTTGCGACACGCTGTAGATCACATCGAAATGATCAGAATCACTCGACAATCACATAAATGGCTTCAACCAAATTTCATTTTCCCACGTATCTTATCTATTGAAACAATTCCGTTTTCCAAATGTCTTTTAAAAATGGTAGAATCATGAAACAGGGTCAGTCAGAATAGCTGATTCAGGAAAACTGTCAGCTTTTGAAATGTGGTGTTGTCACAAGATGTTAGGAATATCGTGAAAAGAGCATAGAACATTGAATTTGTCAGAAGCGAGATTGTTTACCAACCCTCTCTGTGTCTCGTGAGTAATAAGAGCATGCGCAACTGTTGGCATATTGCTACGCTAGAAGGAGACAACATAGAAAAGGTGATAACTCAAGGACCTATCGATGGAAATGGTTAACGTGGTAGACCAAACATTCCGTTGGACTCACTGATGGTAAGGAAGCATCAGGTCTATCTCTTATCTTTGCACATCGTATGTCACAATAAAAGACAACGGCGGCACTTCATTATCAACAGTCAGTAAGATCGAATACAAAAATATGATTTTTTAAATTCGTGCAGCGCATTCATGGAGGCCGCCATTTTTATCATTACGTCATTAAATCTGTTCTCAATCACGCCGATTTTTTACCTTTTACTTGAATGACGTGCCTAGTTCATCTTTGAATAATCATAATTTGGCTTAATCGCGATTCCAGATGCTCTATTTTGTAGTGACAAAACCACGCCCTCTTGAACAAATTTGGCCTATTTTTGTGGTTTAAACTCGTTTTTCCTCCTTTTGCCTTCGATAGATTTTTCTTTCCGTCGGTGGGAATCTAGTTAATATATTTAACTACCGGATTCACAAGTTTAACAATTCACTTTAACTCATAGAAATACAGCGCAACCAAAAAACTTTAAAAAACTATAATCGCCCTGTACCTTAACTGTGTACATCCGGGACACTGGTATACTGTAAAAACAAAATGGCGGCCACCTCTAGTCGGACACGAATTAAGCGAAATTATTATTTTATTATTACTTAATAGTTTTAACATAAAATGTATTTGATATACACGATAAACAATAGAAAGTATAAAACGACTTTTATGTTTCAAACCTTTAGGTCCAATAGGAGGAGCGATGAGTAAACGTCTGTCACCCCGAGTCACGGTCATGATTTGCAGTGCATTGGCAGCCATAGGCCTTATTACTGCATCATTAGTGTCATCAGTATATATGCTGATGCTGTCAACTATATTAGCAGGTAAATTACAAAGTCGCCTATCCTTTTTATGTTATGAAGGACTTAAAAGAATGTTATGTGATCTCTGTAAAACTTGTACACATATTTTTTCCTCTCTTATAATGAACTTTGGCCATATCAGGATAGACATTCCCGGAATCATAAATTGTTCTTGCCTGTATTTTCCGTAGTAAAATCTCACTACTTAACTAAATCACACTTAAAATCTGACTTCCAATTTTTTACGGAATTTTCAACTATATTTCCGATTTTCATCATACTAAAACATTCCGTAAGTGTTCATTTGTGTACAGATGCGGTTGTAACCGGAAACACCGTAAACGGCGTTAACACGGTGACAAACCAGGGACTAATATACGAACCAAAAATCACGGACGGGCGCAGACACCGACATTTTATTTCAACCTCTTCAAACCGAAGTCTTCAAACCATGATTTTCTCTGTAACTTAAAAGATCTTTACGATTAATGTTTAAAAATGCAAATCTGCAAGAAAATCTGCTTCCAGAGTAAAAATCAAGGATAGAGGGTATCACTTGGAAAATATCCTGTCCTGTTATTTCTAACCTTTTTAAAGTTTTTATTTTAATTAAGTTGTCAAGATTTCTAACCACAGATGCGGTTTTCAGATCAGCACGTGAGGTCAAAAATGTTCTACCAATAAAGTATGAATATTATTTATGAGTAGCATCGTAGATGATACCTTGTAAAATGAGTGGCCCAAATTCAATAATACGTTGAGGAACCTTTGCGTGGATAATATAGATATCCGAAAAGGTTGGATTAATGAATACTTTTAAACACATTGCGCCGTTTGCATATCAACAGATAGTCTGTTAATACTACAGATGCAAGACGTATAATATATTATTGCAGTCCGTATCTTGTGACTCGTCATACGGGCGGGCAAGCGCCCTCACAAATTGGAAATGGCGGAAAAGTAAACCGAAATTGAAGTAAAAGTCCATCTAGACACCGGATACTCACCATTCCTTAATTTAATATGAGTTGAATCAATAATAGTATAAGCATAAATATCAAGTTGGAAATAATGTTGATGATAATAGAGAAGTGTTTTTCTAATAAAGTGCTCAACAAAAGAAAGTCATACACTTTGTGTAGGTCCTTTAGAGTAACTTCCGATCCGATTAACTTTTGACCAAACAGACTAAATAGACATTTGGATGAATCTTTCTGGCACAATTTGATACCAAAGTTGCCACCTAACAACAAAGTTAAACCATGATTAGAGCCCCATTTAAAGAAAAGTAGTCACTTTTCCAAAGTCACATTTTCAATACATTACGCGGGAAGAAAAGTCCACATGTCACCTGTTCATAATCAAATAGCCCGCTCGCTCAGGCACGACCCAACGCAAACGTATGATTAGTTTTTGGAGTAGGATAGTCACTGGTAAACATGAGAAATATTCGTTCAGACTCTATAGTCTTATTAAGTACATGCATGAATCAGATTCAGTTGCACTGTGTGATCAATATCCTTTCATTCCCGGCCATTCAAGTGCCACGCACAGCATTTTCTCGTGGCTTGCGTGCGTTGAAACTGTGACTTTTGAAAAGTGACTAATTTTCTTTAAATGGTGCTAATCATGGTTTATCTTTGTTGTTAGGTGGCAACTTTGGTATCAAATTGTGCCGGAAAGATTCATCCAAATGTCTATTTAGTCTGTTTGGTCACAAAATAATCGAAAGTTACTCTAAAGTACCGAAACAAAGTGTATGACTTTCTTTTGTTGAGCACTTTACTTGTTTGGGGATGCATGCACCACTATTATTGCCATCGTACATTCGACTAACGCAGTTTTGACTGAAACAATCAAATTATGGAAATACCTTTCAGTCTTTTTGAGCATTTTAGATAAGAAAAAAAAACCAGACCCTGAGTTATGGTCAATAAACAGTCTGCTCCGGAACAGGAGCGCGTTCGGCTTAAGGGCGTGCTATTAAGTGACGCATTACCGTCATTTTGTTACACGGCGGCGGTACCAAGTGACAGGAGTCCGTCGGGAATCCATCACAGTAATTTTCAAAATTGAAAAAATAATCCTATTTGGCCGATTTTCAACCATAAGATAAATTTCTTATCTCTGAGACAATTTTTTGAAATGCATCACTATATAATACTAGAAGGTTTATAATTATCGTAAAAATTATCACAATTACTCTAAAAATTCATTTAAGTGGTGTAAACTCGCCTAGAAAAGGGTAGTCACATCGAATCGCGGTATATAGGATCAAGAAAGTGTAATTTTGACCTGTATTGCGAGATGTTGGGGTTAAGGGTGAGATAAAATGATCGGACTAGATGCTGCGAGGAATTCTGATACCTAGGCTGCCTTCAATTTTTTAAGATGTTAATTTTTATGCAAATATTTAGGGTCAAAAAGCAAAAATGCAATGATCGCCCACATTAATCATGTTGATGGGTACACGTTACCACGGTGACGCACACCCGTCAATTTTTAGAGGCCTAAAGTGAAACGGGCTCTCTTTCCGGAGCTGACTGATAAAAAAATAGCTGTATTTATTCTTCTTTGTTTAATTATGGTGCAATGTTCGATGTTTTACAATAGGTTTCTCAATGGGAGCAGAATCAGTCATGATAGGTGAACTGGCTACTTATTTCGACGAATATTACGATGTTGCGATCTCAGTTTCAAGGATGGGTCTCTCCTTGGGTGTTATGATTATGGCACCTCTGACACAGATTTTGCTTGATGTCTACGGATGGCGCGGAACTATGATGCTGCTAGGAGCGTTTACCTTACATCTCATACTATGCGGAGCAATACTTAAACCTGTAAGGCAGCCATCGATTGATAGTGCTCATTCTGAGACAGGAACTGTCCAACAGAGTACAAATACAAGTATTCAACAAATCATGTACTATTTCGACTTAGTTTTATTCAAAGATATCAATTTCGTATCAATGCTGTTGTACATGGTGGGCAGTGGCTACTGTTTTGTCGGTTGGATGATTTACCTGGTTCCTCATACTATGGAGGTAGGATTCTCGCCATCTATAGCATCTTATCTCGCAACCTTTGGAGGAGTGGGTTGTCTTATTGCCAACATACTTTACCCATTTGTGAAAATGAAATTTGGCAATAAACAAGTACTGTACAGCATGTCGATCCTCAGTTTTGGAGCACTGATAATCGACCCGATCTTCTCGGTTTCCCGCTCTTACATCGGATTAGTGCTGTCGTCTGTTACTTTTGGGTTTGGACGAGAAATGGGCATCACGAGTGTTTATGCGTTATTCAAAGAAACTATACAACAAGACAAAATGACAAATGCTATTATATGGTTACTTGGCGCCTTTAGCCTAGGAGCAGTCTTCAGTGGGTTTTTATCAGGTATGTACTAGAACATGTAGAATGGGGCTAGTGAAAGGTTTTTAAACATTAACAATAAGGTTCATTATAAAACCAACCGTGATCCGCTTCCGAATATCTAATCAATCACAATCCTTACGTTTTTTGGTCGGGAATGCTGAAAGGTTCAGAGAAGTACACTACCGGCAAGAAGTCCTTAGACAGTGATTACACCCTAGAATATTGATTATTTGCACTAATAACGATGTGAGCATGTGCATCATGTGGTTCTTCTTCATTAACGTGTTTGTTGCATGTAAGGCCTATATCACCTTATTTCATACAAAACCATATAAATCGAGACAAGTCAAAATCTCATGTCGTACAGATAAGGCTGAGAGTATAACATAATTAAATTGATTTGTTATGAGTCAGCTTATTAGCATGCTTATTTGGATAATTTCAGCTTGGCGTGAGTTACTTGCGCTTAGTCCCATCGTAGGTCTTCCCACGATGTATTGCGCGAAAGCCAGCCATCTAACACTTTTTCCACACGCTGCATTCAGCATGTTCAGCATGATCAATTTATTCATTGATCATGCCGATTAAAACTAAAATCTAAGAGCTCCAATGAAAAACGCGCCGCGAAGCCATGATTGTGTGCATAATGTCAAGGGGAACTGAGACAAGAGACCAGAATTTTGCAAAAACGCAATGCATTGTGGTGTCGTCTTTAAAATCTTCTTTGATCGTGACCCATGCGTTCTCACGGCCTAATTTTACGTATGTTTGTACTTTTTGCAGGCTGGATATTTGACAACAGTGGCAGTTATATCGGATCCTT
Source organism: Ophiura sarsii (assembly GCA_035610835.1). Lineage (NCBI taxonomy): Eukaryota > Metazoa > Echinodermata > Ophiuroidea > Amphilepidida > Ophiuridae > Ophiura > Ophiura sarsii. The sequence continues at coordinate 507,508 of CM069441.1, forward strand.
CCTGATCCTTGCTGCAATGTCGGTGTTGGGTTTGTCGCTTCAGTTTATTATAGATATTCGAAATTTGCATACGGGTACTAAGCATGCTAAGTATAGCAAAGTGTACTCTGAAGATCTGTATAGATAGAATTTTATACACTTGGATCTGATATCTTGTTACCTACAATTGTGAGATTAAAAGTCTACACCTGGTCTATCGAGGACATTCTACTGCAAACAAATATTCTCCCATTTAAACATTCATTAGGAAACAGTTCCATTTATACTCGATACAATTGTCGAGACTGCGTCGATTAAGTGGAGTGGAGGCTTGATAAAATAGATATGGGCGCTCTATATCGGGCTCGATACGAGGGCCATGCCAGTCAGTAATACCCCGGGGTATTTTAAGTTTAAGCAAATACACCACGGATAATAATTTTTGTTTATATTACAGAGGACTATTATCTCGAGATAGTATCGAGTACTCGATATGAAGAAACAATAATAAGGTTTCTGCCGCGCATGCAAAGAAAACTGAGTTGGGGCAGGAATTTGATCCGTCTGCTGCCCTCTGGTCTGGTTTCCCCGCGCAAATCAAGTCAGAGGAATATACAGCTGCTGCTAAGCTTCACATGACCAATTGCATTGCTGACATACGATCATGGATGCGTGCAAACAAATTAAAGCTTAATGATTCTAAAACAGAGCTTTTCGTGATCGCTCCACCTAGGCTTGCAAATGTTGTATCTAAACTCGATCTTCACCTGAATATCGGTGGCTCTGTGATTGCCTCATCAAAGAATGTTAAAACCCTTGGCATCCTATTTGACAGTAGCCTCTTCATGGAAGTTCATATGTTAGCACATTATGTAGAAGCATCCATTTTCATTCGAGAAACTTGTGGAGAATCCGTCGTTTTATGGATAAATCTACTTGTGCATATGCAGTGAGATCTTTGATTCCTTCCCGGTTGGACTATGGCAACGCATTGCTTGGCGGTTTGTCTGCGACCGAGACTAAGCGTTAACAAAGATCGCGCAAAATCGCGCTGCGCGTCTTATTTACCATGTTGGCAGACGAACAAGCGCGAAACCATTGCTCCGGGATTTATCCAGCAGAGGATTGAATTCAAAATCTTGGTGCATGTGTACAATTGTATGGATGGTTCGTAACCAATTTTTTTTCAGGCTTTACTTAAATTACGGGTTTTGTGGTGTTGGTTTGTTTGTTCATGGGTATTGCGAGTGCTGCTAGAGCTAATGTATGTAGGGGTGAGTTGGGGTGGGTGTGTTTGAGGTGGGTGTGGGGGTGCGTGGGGTCGGGCTGTGTGATATTTCTTTCAGTGCTGTTTTGTGTATTTTATCAGTTACTATGTAGTATGTATGTATAATTCTTATTTTACTGCTGGTTTTTGTTCAACATATTTTTATATAATGTATACATTGTACAGCGCATTGGTCTTTTGGAAATGCGCTGTATAAATCCTTATAATAATAATAATAATAATGAGAGTTACTATTTTATGAATCGATTGTGTTTGATTTGTCTTATACGAAGGATGGTTCATATTTCTGCCGCTAAAGCAAATATTTCATGCTAAATGAATGACCATGGCCCTATTTCATGAAACTTTAAGATCCTCTTTTAAGTTTGGATTTATAATAAAATAATAAACAACATTTATAAAGCGCAAAATACAAAGGTTCACTTTAACTTACGACGAAAAGAACATTAATTCTTCTTAAAACCTGATTAATTCTTCTTAAATCCTGACCTCTTCGTAAGTTAAAGTGATTCTTATCTTTTATTTCGTAAGACAACTGAAAAAGAATATCCTTCATAAGTTTCTTTTTAAATTGTTTAACTAAGAAGTCCAAGGCTATCTTAAGTTACTAAAGGAATTCTTTTAAATTCTAAGGTAATATTATTCTTGTTCTAAGAAGAGTTTTTATTCTTAACTCACTAAGAATTTAATAGGAACTCTTCTTAACTTACAAATTTAAGATTTAATCTTAGACCCTCGTGAAATACTAGGGCCCATAGCAATATTTGTGCTTTAACTGAAAATGTTGTCGCCATAACATCCTAATTACCATGCTTTTCACCTAACATAAAACGTAGCTTGTGACATCAGGGCGTTGCTATAGATTGATTTGATTAGTGGTACGAAGTTAAGACTTTACCTACGATGTGCTGATGTCGATAAGATATATACAAAGGTCGGGTACGAGAATATGACGTGTTGTGGGTCCAATGACCTCTAAAAAAAGTCTAACAGGGCTTCTTCCGGCCTAGTATACAAATATATACTGCCATGAGAGACTCTGGTTAAAACTATGGGCCCGAGGTGACTGCAATAGTGTTATTTCGCAGCCCCGAAGCAAATGAGCACTATTGCAGTCACCGAGGGACTATAGTTTTAATCCAGAGACTCGAATAAAGGCAGTATATATTTGTTTTATATACGTCATTCATATATTTCTAGTTCCATAAAGTTCAAATTCAAAAATCATCCGGTAAGTTCTAATCTTCATCAGTTAAAAAGTTTTTAAAGTTCAATTCAAAGGCAGTGCATCGAACGATGGTCACGTTGCGCCCGGTGATGCAAATCGTGCGCCGTCTCGCGTCACGCGAAGTACAACGCCGCGTGAATCTACCGGCGCACTTGCGCCGTAAATAGTCTTCTTGGGAGCCGTAAATAGTACTTTTGGCAAAATAGCGTGTTTATTTTTGTTCATGTGACCCATTTTTAACCAATCAATGAACAAGAATATATGAATGACGTATATATTTTGCTATAAAGACTGAGTCTAATACTCACATTGCCGATGGTTTTGAAAATGATGATTTAGGGAACCCATCCATTTACACCCGTTTTTATCATTAATTTTTACGAAATAGCCAAGATAGCGCCCGTGTCGTGAAGGACACCAAATATTGCGTTTGGTAGAGGGTGGACCCCAATGCAATACGGGGGCCGCTATTAACATGATTAATGATATTGGCAAATAAAAATAATAAAGGTAATTAAATTGTGCACGCAATAAGTACGAGCCTAAATACTGTTGGATTCATCAAAACCAAACGAACACTTCTGTTAATTGTGATTGAGCCTCCGATTCCGAGGAATGCTAATATGCTACACATTCACTTATAATAAGCTTACTGCCGAAAATAACATATTACGACAAAAAGTGTAAAGGTTCATAACATTCCTGACTGATGCATGTTGGATAGAGGTGTGTATGACCTGCGTCTCTTTATTCATCTACTTTTCTTTATTTTCCGCTTCATTACATTCTTTTTCTTAACCCTTTCCTTTCTCTCTATACCCTTCCCGTTCTCTTTTAACCCTTCCTCTTTTTACATTTTCCCTCCCTTAATTTTGCCGACTTCTTCACAATCCTTCAGCGACATCTAATGTAGTAAGAAACCCAGAAAGAATGTTACAAAAAGTATAGTTATGGATATTGTAGATCGCTGAGCAGTTGAAAACCCGTTATATTCGATTAAATCGGCGTAGAGTTTAGCCGACGATTTTGGGGTACGGGGACGATCGTCGTCTGCAAAGTCGACGTAGTGAAGACCAAACCGCTGCGTATATGCAGATTGCCATTCAAAGTTGTCCATTAGAGACCAAGCGAAGTAGCCTTTCACGTCAACGCCATCTAGGAGAGAAGCTGTAGAGAGCAGAGATACCAGTGAATTTAAGAGTACCGTAGGTGCTTTACTAAATAATATAGTAAAGTGTTCAACGAAAGAAAATCATGCAAACAGACTAGATTTTGCCAAAAAACAACATTGATGAGCCATGATTAGCCCCATGTAAAGAAAATCTGTGACAAATCCAAATTCTCATTTTCATTACACGACGCGGATGAAGAGACCGAAGGTTACCAAGCACGCATCCCATATTTGTCCAGTATTGATCACTGCACATTTTCCTTGTGCGGTCGATATCCTTAGCGGCCATCAGGCCCTGCAATGCATACACAGCATTTTCTCTCCGCGTAGTGTGTTGAAAATGCGAATTTGGAAACGTCACGGATTTTCTTTAAATGGGGATGATAATCATGGCTTATCATTGTTATCAAAACATAATTGGAATAGATGGGGTGTCAGGTGACGTCATACCGGGCATTTGGTCGGCAGTTGCCATTGTTCTTTGCCCGGCGGTATGCACGCGCATCCTGTTTTGTTTAGAACCCGTGCTTAGTTTAATACTTTCGCCGAAGCATAGGGCAATAAGGTATAAAGTCATCACAAAAAGTAACTATACAGGTAATACATTGACTTTTAACTCTAAAAATATATATCCTATTTAAAAATATTAAACAATAAAGTTGTTGAGAAATTAATTTTCTTTAATATGAGATATTGCACGCTAGGATCGGTTGAATATTGAAGAAGTGACATTCCAAAATGTAAGGTAAAGTCACAATTTCATTTTCACATTTTACATTTCAACACGGGGGAGGGTAGGTCTATGACAGGTAGCGTGTGTGTGGCGTATTGATTCATCGGAACAATACGGCTGACTGTCCAACCTGCGCATGCGCCCCCCAATTTCACTACTGGTAATCGATAAGGTACCTGTAGATGGGTATGCGTGTAGAAAATAAAAATGTGAAAATGAAAATCGGACCCACCTTCAATTTTGGAGTGTCACTTCCTCAATAATCATCCGATCTTAGCGTGCAATATCTCATATTAAAGAAAATAAATTTCTCAACAACTTTATTGTTTAATATTTTTTAAATAGGATATATATTTTAAGAGTTAAAAGTCAATTTATTACCTGTATAGTTACTTTTTGTGATGACTTTATACCTTATTGCCCACTATTTCGAAAGGATTTTTTTCCTGGTAACCGACACTATCTAGGAAAATGTAGAAGTTCACGGTTCATCATTGCAGTAAAAGTACGAGATTGTATGTTTATCAAGTATGTCTCCCTCTTTAGACATGAATTGCCAATTATGAATAACGCCTATAGCTTCACAGTGATACCAAATAGAATTGCACACGGTACAACTTTAAGTAAAGCATTAATTCGTATTGATCAATTACAATAATGCCTTTAAATATTAGTTGGATTCCGAACAGTTGGATTCCGTACACTCAGTTGTATTCTGATTATAACTGAACCACTTTGGTCATATGGTCGTAAATGTGTATATAATTTCTCATACGCTATGTCACAATCTTCTGATACCTTCGTTTTGTTTTGCAAAGGTATAATTATAATAAAATACAAACCTTTTAATGCCTCGTTAATGTAAGCTCGGTAATACGTCACTCTGCCCTCATCATTCAATTCTGGTAAATCAGGATCAGAGAATCCATTCTCTGTGATATAAACAGGCAAGTCATATTCGTCTTTCAACCAGTTTAGAAGACCACGCATTCCCCATGGTACTGGTCGGAGCCAATCGGATCCAGATGTTGGCCACTCAGATGGCTGGTATCTCTCAACGTCCTGTAACGTGTTCAATGTGTATAAAAACAAAAACGTTTGTATCATGAATAGCATGAATAGTGAATTGTTTGTAGCCAATATGTAGCCCATATATGATTCGTTATTATTCTAAGAAGTACCCTAGTCTGATAAGATTAAGGAATAACTGTGATATAGTTATACTAATAGCCAGAAGCACTCATCTTATTGTTTTGGAAAGTTATACTCTGAAAGTGATAACATCACATGTTGAATTGTATTATGGTTAGGCAAAGAGACAGAATGAACACAGACGATGGCACCTACTACCTCTTTTATCTAACAATTCAATTTTGAGATGTAACTAAATCATCTTCGATTGGGCTATACCATTTAAGTTAATACACCCCTATCATGCTTACGGAAGACATCACCTCCAGGGAAGTGTGACATTCAAATGTGGTTACCACCTGTTGTGTCACTCCATTTGAATTTACACTCCCTGTATGGAAGATTAAAGGTTATGTCTTCCATAGGAGTTGTATAGATTTCAACTGGAATAGCCTATTAGAACAAGCAATCAGACGTGTATAGTTACAACACTGATGATGTTGAACTGACTAAGTACAACGAAACGTCTGTCCAATGTGAATATCACTAGTTTTGTTGAGTCACTTTCTATCAATATAGAACATATACGAGCGTAATGAATCTCTTTTTAACAAAGATATTTATTTATTATATGGTATGTGATCAAACTCTTGATTTGTTTCAGTTGTGAACATACCTGATCTGCTTCATAATTGGGCTCGGAATCCGGGTTAGGTTTATCTTTACACACCATGGATGTGTAGGCATTTAAACCAAAGAAATCACCAGTGCCTTTGATCATTTCCTTCTCCTCCTCTGTGAATTCAGGAAGACGAGATTGGTCTAATCCCTGGGCTATGCTTTTGTTGCCAACTTTCCATTTCATGGCGTCAGGGTAGTCTCCAGTTTTAAATATTGGATGGGCGAACCTGCCGAAAATGTTTAAACATTTAAATATTGATGAAGTAAGTTATTACACTTTTATTACGAAAATATTACATTCTTATCACAGAAAATATCACATTTTTATTATAGAAAATATTATATTTTATTATAGAAAATTTCATATATTTATTTCGTAAATCCATGAGCTACTTTATTCTTGTAATTATTTTGGCAAAGTTTTCAAGTTATAGTTTGATAAGGAAATAGGTACTTTTAAAATGTGTTTCTTAAGCTTTTTTGTCAAAAAACTTTTAGCATTACGAAGAATGGCCCAGCGAAAATGAATCATCTCTAATGTCATTATCAACACGAGTTCTATTTTACTCATCTGCTCGTGTAATTTACAAATGATCAAATTATGATAATACATGTGATTCATGTTGATTATTATGATAACATCAAATCGATTCATCATGTATCGCACTTTAAAGGGAAACGAAGTAGTGTTGACAATTTTTGAAAAAAGGATAATTTACTTCAGAATTCAAGATGAACATTAAAAATTACCATTCTTATTGTTTCTACTCACATACTCACATACCATACCATCGCTATTTATTTAAACTTTTCTTAAAACGCCCTCTATGTAAAAATGGTTCGCGTTATTTATCACGCATACTGCAGGGGACACTGTCTACGGTAAAATGCTGATCGCGGCTCGATCAGCATTTTGGAATCGACGTTTTGTTGTACAAAGAGGGCTGATTTTTCTCAATCCTTATAGGTGTAAGTTCATACAAGTAATATAATTATAAAAATATGCAAATCCCAGTTTTTATCAAAATTGCAGCGGTTTAGACTTCACTATGGCGCATCCTCCAACATATCTCGTCATGCCCTTTAATTATAGAATGGATGAGGAATCCAAAATAACTGCCGACCTCATTGAACGTCTACGTCATAACTGCCGACCTCATTGAACGTCTACGTCATAACTGCCGACCTCATTGAACGTCTACGTCATAACTGCCGACCTCATTGAACGTCTACGTCATAACTGCCGAACTCATTGAACGTCTAGGTCTCAGTGACTGCTAACTTAGTGACTATCTATAGGACGCAAAAGGTCAGCAAACTGGATACATGATGAATTATCATGCGAAACTTGTAGCTACACATTAAATGAAATCAATTAAAGAAATAAGTAAGTGTTTATTAAAAGCATTGTCAAGTACTTACCAACCGGCTGTGAACTGCATATATCTGATAGCCGCGTCAACATCTGCCTGATTGTCAGGATCATCAGGGATTCCGAAATCGGTACTTAAAGTAATGGACACTATACCGCCTTGACTTCCCTTGTATTTATCTTGATATGTATGGTAGGCCAGTGCATGAGCTTTAATGATTGTGTGAGCAGCGCGGTATGGTGCAAAACCTGGATCGTCAATGCCTGGTGCAAAAACGTTGATTCCATAACCAAGCCAGCACACAACGTATGGTTCGTTGAAAGTGATCCAAAATTTTACTCTGTCGCTGTACCTTGCGAAGCAAACATCAGCGTACACGTTAAATAACTCTGCTAGGGTGTCGTTTTCCCATCCACCGTATGCTTGTTGTAAATATTCTGGTAAATCCCAATGGTATAAAGTTAGAACCGGTTCGATTCCTGCATCAAGAAGTGCGTTGATTAAATTATCATAATATTGGAGACCAGCTTCATTTATAGATCCTTCACCCGTTGGCATGATTCGTGGCCATGAAAGAGAAAATCGGTAGTGGGTAACGCCAAGAGCTTTCAAAATCTCAACATCATTTTCATATTTATTATAACTGTCGCATGCAACGTTACCGGTCTCGTTCCCGATGCATCTGCCTGACTGAGAAAAAGTATCCCAGATACTTTCGCCTTTACCGTCCGCGTCCCAGCCTCCTTCTATTTGGTAGGCGGAAGTAGCTGAACCCCATACAAAATCATCAGGGAATTTCCCTTCCATTAATGCATCTCTTTCTGTGTCATTGAACACTTCAGGATAGGAGAATACAGGGTCGGCAGCTTTGACATTGCATTGGTACATGACCATGAAGACAAAGAAAACTGTCCAAAAGGAATACAGTGTCTTGGTTGTCTGTAAGTCTGCCATGTTGAATATAAGGAATAAATACTTGACTAAAGACAGCAAGCATATCAACACGGAACCTGTTTATAGCCCATATAATCTTATCTCCAATCTTTTCAATCTGCTCAATGTCCAATTGATCGGCAAGATACGGCAGATCTATAGGGATTTTTATCAGCCACATTGTTTGATTTTCGTGGTTGTTGCTATTTCAATTTTGAAAATCGGTTTAATAGATACTGATACACTGAAAACCCAATTGATATAGTGTTTTTTTAATGTATATTCAAAGCAACTCGTAATATGTTTTTATGAGAAGAATGATATGTTTTTGGAAATATCAATGACTGATGTGTTTTTCCCCCTGTATAAGTATGCTTTCAATAACATTGTTTTAAACATGGTATGTTTATATAATGTTTTACGGTGCCTTCCGTTGTAATAATGCGGTAGGTTTGATCGAGTAAAGGGAAGCAGTCAATTTTAAATCTCAAATACTTATTCTACGTACACTATATAAATATATGGAAGCAAATGTTGAACTGAAATGTCACCTTGTAACTGTTTTATTCCTAAGCTTCACCCCTCCATATGATGCAGAGATAGTTGCATCTAATTGCTGACTTGGTTTGGAACAACTCATCCATGATTCTCCAGACCCTCTTTGGTTCTGTAACGCTCTCTTATCGGAGCTAAAGATTTTTTGCAAAAAGATACCGTCTATTTAGACAAATTCGCGTCTACAGGAGAACATACAGGGTTTGGCGGCATTTAGGATTTTATAGTAGATGGAGAGATCGAAAAACCCACCCGACCGATATTTGACGCAAAATGACTCTGCTTTGTCTTTTTGTAATTGAAAACGATCGCATACGCCTAACCATTTTGTGATTTATGTTCAATTCATGTTTAAGAGATCTGAAAATTAGCTATCTTTAAATGTTTAAACTAATTTAGTTTCAATTCCATCGACTGACGCTTTGAAATTGTATATAAATTAAGATGGAGATTGGACACGCCGCCGGCCATGGAGGAGAAGCCAGCGATAATGACTTTATAGAAAAACAAATGTATACATTGTGACGCACATACATACATAATTATTCTTACACAATACAAGGACGAAGCCAGCGATAATGCCGTAATACAATATCAAGTCGGGCTGCATAGCTACAGCACGGTCAATGTTTGCCCCACTCTTCTCTTGGATCACGCGTTTAGTGAAATCCAAATTTCATATCTTAATCATTATTTTATAGTTACAAAGTGGAGAGTTTAAGGTTTCGGGAATGTGACAAACATGATTAAAATATGCATTGAAGTGCAACTAAAAGGCTTCAAAAATATCTGTTTTGTAAATTAATACTGTACAATAAGAGTGTTCGTGTAAAATGGTCAGTTTTTAAAAGACGGGCGAACAAGTGCAAAATTAGGCACACATGTTGCAGGGACTGAGTTTTAAAGGTATATTATGTGATCTTTCCAGGGAACGCCCTCAACATCGAAAACAAAATAGAAAGCAGATTTTCTTGCAGATTTACATTTCTGATCATAAATCATGCATACATTCCAAGTTACAGGGCGATACGATTCTTAATTACTTCAAAATCATGGTTTTAGAGTGAAAATAAACTGTCAGAATCCTGACACTTTATATTTTTCACTCTAAATTCACTCTAAAACCATGATTTTGAGGTAATTAGGAATCGTATCGCTCTGTAACTTGGAATGTATGTATGATTTATGATCGGAAATGTAAATCTGCAAGAAAATCTACTTTCTAAAAAAAATAATGAATAGAGGGCGCCCTCTGGAAAAGATCACATAATATGCCTTTAAGGCGAGCGCTACTGCGCGCCTTAAACTGTCTGTGACCGCGCGATTTATCGCGCGCCTTGTGATTGTCCAAAGCTTATTAATCTGATCCCTCCACACGATCGACAGATCATGCAAGAAACCTCTCTTTGACAGCTTTTCAAAAAATTAAACAGGCAAAGTCGCCCAAAATTCTCTCAAAAAATGGTAAGCCCTGCATTGTAAAAAAGATCGCATAGCGAGAATTTTTTTTATTTTTAGATCGTCGTGTAAGCTATGTGGGCTACTGAGCCAATCAACGGCAACTCTCATCATTGAAAAAACACGCGATCGACTGACATGTAAACACCGTAAAGTTTATGCAGAATAATACCCAAAATGCACTGTAATTCTTTTTATCGGTGTTACATGTCATGCGCATCGTTCGACCGCGGTTGATTTGACAAAGAACCAAAAAACTATGTGTTTGTTTTTATCATGTTTATTGATGTTTGAAACAAGCGAAGCGATCGCCGATGATGGATCCGAACAAAAATGCTCTTCTTGATTACCTAGGAAGAGCTTTTGGTATTGCTCTCTTATTGCTCCCCTTAAAGGCTTCAGGAGAGGTATTTACTGCTCTTCTGCTAATTTCAAAACTCAGTCCCTGATGTTGGCAGTATTAGGCGTAGGAGATTTCTTAAACACCAAATTACATTTTCCTAAAAGGAAATGTGTGTAAAACTAACAGGACAAATATGGCATGATAATGTTTACGATTATCTTTTATTTACTAGGTAAAGTACAGTTAACGGAAGTCACAAACCAACTCTTTATTCTCAAAATGTGACGTCAATCGGTTTTGCAGGTCTTTAATGGTGAGGTAATTTAGTGTTATAATATCCTGCTCTTCTGCTAATTTCAAAACTCAGTCCCTGATGTTGGCAGTATTAGGCGTAGGAGATTTCTATCTCTTACACATTTTATTGCAAATACAAAAAAGCCGCTCATGAATTCAGATTATAATTTTAGTGACGGATTTCTGAATTCTACAAGTGGTATCTATCCAAAGATATTAATGATAATAAGATGATAATAAGAAATATGTCTTTAAAAAATATTGTATAGCATGCTGATCCAGAAAGATATAGATAGACCTTTTATTTAGTAAAAAGCATATAAGATTTCAAATACTAGTAGCCTTTTAATTTTTTTGTAAATAACATGGTCAAAACGACAAAACTATTGTTATAGGAACCCTGATTATTGGAATCTCCATACCCAAGCTAACTTAACAAGTCAATGTTCCCATCTGTACCCATAAATGCCGTTAAGAAGTTCATATATATTTCGGAAAACAGCCTAAGTCATTTATCAATATAAGGTTACTTAAACACCAAATTACTTTTTCCTAAAAGGAAATGTGTGTAAAACTAACAGGACAAATGATGGCATGATAATGTTTACGACTATCTTTTATTTACTAGGTAAAGTACAGTTAACGAAAGTCACAAACCAACTGTTTATTCTCAAAATGTGACGTCAATCGGTTTTGCAGGTCTTTAATGGTGAGGTAATTTAGTGTTAAAATATCCAAGTAGAAAACATACATTGTATTCATTTCATATGATTTGATGCATATTATTCGTCATTGCACGACCTTAATTAGAGAAGAATCGCAGGAATATTGACGTCATCAATAAAACCATTGAAACAGTTGATTTCGAGGCAGATGAAAATCCATTATTTTCTATCAGTTCAGTAAGGAATACAGCAGATGATTTCTGGGTACGAAGACGATCATCATCATTAAAGTCAACATAGTGGAGGCCAAATCGCTGATAGTATCCGGAGGTCCACTCAAAGTTGTCCATAAGAGACCAAGCAAAGTAGCCTTTCACATCTACACCATCTAAGAGCACAGCTGAGGGTGAGAACAAGAGTACATGGTCAGTAGAATAAATATTATGTACTGTATCCTCTATGTTATGAGAAAAGGGCATCTGATTATAATGAGGTTTGTTTGTAATTTGAGGTTAATTGTTTGGAATAACAGTAACTCTGGCACATCTACACATTTTTTTCAGTTTTTTCTAGTTATGACATACGAGAGTTATTTTTTCCTCTATATATAAGTAATAACCTAAAACTGTTTTACCATCATCCCATCGAAAAGCCATACATTATTTAATATATGCTAAAACATGTGTCATTGGTGTGACAGGAGCATTGTTTATCACTGCTAAGAATTACCTTTCATAACTTCATTAATGTAAGCTCGGTAATACGTCACTCTGCCCTCATCATTCAATTCTGGTATATCAGGATCAGAGAATCCATTCTCTGTGATATAAACAGGCAAGTCATATTCATCTTTCAACCAGTTTAGAAGACCACGCATTCCCCATGGTACTGGTCGGAGCCAATCGGATCCAGATGTTGGCCAATCAGATGGCTGGTATCTCTCAACGTCCTAAAAAGGAGTTTTAAAACATTAGAACAATGAAGAACACTCATAACTCGACTGAATTGCAATCAAGGTCGCGTGATACCCATCTGGAGTTATTCCGAAACACCTTATGTGGGTTTCCGTGTCAGACGAGCGCCCTCAATGTCGGAATGTTCTTTGATTTAAAGGGTGACTCTGACGACTCTGACATTTAAAATATATTATTAAAACAAAAGGTTTACGTTTATGTGAACATACCTGATCGGCTTCATAATTTGCGTCGGAATCTGGGTTTGGTTTATCTTTACACACCGTGGATGTGTAAGCATTTAGACCAAAGAAATCACCCGTGCCTTTGATCATTTCCTTTTCTTCCTCTGTGAATTCAGGAAGACGAGATTGCTCGAACCCTTGTGCAATGCTTTTGTTGCCAACTTTCCATTTCATTTGGTCAGGGTAATCGCCGGTTTTTAATATAGGGTGGGCAAACCTGCGGGTAAAATTGAACGGAAGAAAAAGTCAAGAAATATTACCACTGTATGTATGATTGCTGTAAATAATGCACACATTATATTGCGTTTACGGCTTATTCATTATTATATTATTATTATATAATGTTGACTGAAATTCATCAAATATAGCAGGATTGGTATTAAACCGTCGCTGTTCTGACATAACGACACATCACTTTACTTAATTCTGTTGTGACGAAAAACGTATTCAGTATAATCATGATAATGCAACACACAATCCAATTTTCATGTTTGGTGATCAAATTCAGTGTTTTTTTATAGAATTGCCATCGAGTTCATGGTTATTAACTGATTAACTCGATGGACAGAGGTGGACACCAGTATCGCCGACCATTGAATCACGTAAATACTGACTTAAATCTTACAATGGTTTGAATTGTTACATAAAATTCAAATGTTCTACTCACCAACCAGCAGTGAACTGCATGTATCTGATAGCGGCTTCAACATCAGCCGGATTGTCAGGATCTTCGGGCATTCCATAATCGGTACTTAATGTAATGGATATTATGCCACCTTGGCTAGGCTTATATTTGTCTTCATAGGTACGGTAAGCCATAGCATGAGCTTTGATGATGGTGTGAGCTGCTCGATATGCTGAAAATGCAGGGTCATAAATACCTGGTGCAAAAACACCGATTCCATAACCAAGCCAACAGACAACGTAAGGCTCATTAAAAGTGATCCAAAATTTGACCCTGTCACTGTACCGAGCAAAGCAAATATCAGCATATGCGTTGAATATTCCGGCCAAATCATCGCTTTCCCAACCACCATATGTATCTTGCAAATTTTGTGGCAAATCCCAGTGATATAAGGTTACTACCGGTTCGATTCCTGCGTCAACAAGTGCGTTGATTAGATTATCGTAATATTGAAGACCAGCTTCATTTACAGCTCCTTCACCCGTTGGCATGATACGCGGCCATGATAGTGAAAATCGGTAGTGGGTAACACCCAGAGCTTTCAGCATCTCAACATCAGTTTCATATTTATGGTAGCTGTCGCATGCAACGTCACCCGTTTGTCCACCGGCACATCTGCCTGACTGTGAAAAAGTATCCCAGATACTTTCGCCTTTATCATCCGCGTCCCAGCCTCCTTCTATTTGGTAGGCTGAAGTAGCTGAACCCCAGGCGAAATCTTTAGGGAATTTCCCTTCCATTATTGCATCTCTTTCTGGATCATTAAACACATCAGGGTATGAGAATACAGGGTCGGCAGCTTTGACATTGCATTGGTACAAACAAACGTAAAATATTAAAATGATCCACAATAATTGGGTTTTTCGTAAATCTTCCATGTTGCTGTTAAGCTAAAACTGATCATAAACACAGAAATGGAATAGCCTACTACATGTATATAGTAGCAACTTATTCATATCATCTCAACTTTAAACAGGGATTTATTTTATCTATTAATACATACGGTCTTATCTGTTAAGATTTGATATTACGTAAGCTGAGAGCGCCGAGGCGATGTACATAATACTTATTTTGTATTTCTTAACAGAACATTTTGAGAATGCACTGCAAAAACACCGGTGTTAAAAATAACACTGTTGGTGTTGTGAGAGGTCCACACCAACACCGGTGTACCGGTGTTAAATTCTTGGTGTTATATCAACACCATGTAGTGTCATTTTAACACTGCAAGTGTGACGAATAACACTGTAAGTGGTAACACCAAGATAGTGTTGAAATAACACTAATTGGTGTGGACCTCTCAGAACACCGAACAGTGTTATTTTTAACACCGGTGTTTTTGCAGTGTGGTCAACTCCAATCTGTGACAAAACTTTTAGTTGTATTTGAAACGTGCAACCGGCAGTGAAATAAAAATGAAACATCAACACCATTATCGATACCATTATCATGATTATATTGATATTGGTTCCATGTCTAAAATGAGCAAAAAGTCTACAACCTCGAATAAATTAGCGTTCTGAATAAATATGCTCATCACAGTCATAGGTTTAGCATTGTTCACAACATATATATATAGTGACTTTGATTTGCTCTTTCAAGATAGAGACAAATGTGTAATTTAAAATTCTTTATTTCTTTTTTAATTCTTTTTGAAAAGTGAAAATTAAAGCAACAAGCCAGGATAAAATTGGTGATTCTAAACCAAACCCAGCTTGTACTAATTATCATAACTGATTATCAGGAAACCAGGAACTTGCAGATATATGGAGAGTTAAGCATGTAAACGATACATGGAAACAAAACAAACCACACATACTATGCGCTCTTAATTACTGGTTCATCCCATCAATTTTTGATTGTGATACAGACTTGGTTAAAATCCTTACAGTTTCTAGGACTGATCATTTAGCCATTTACTTTACGAATCTCATTTGAACCAGTGAATAAAGGTACAAACTATTGGAAATGATGAGAAATTTGTGAGTGAAATATTGTTAATGAGTGATGAGTAAATTCATACGTACAAAAATTCCCTTTCACGCGCTGAACTATGGACTCTATTCAAAATTAATATTCGTATCTTTAGTATGAAATTTGCTCGGGGTTCTGAGTTGAGTTATAAATGTATACTTGCTAGTGAGATAGGCTTTTACGACGGATATTCATAATATAAGTTAAGAGTTTAACGGGTTCGCCGTCGGACAATTTAAAACTGTCAAGCTTTCGTCAGGGTTAGCTCTGACTTCTTCAGGACCAAATTATTATAATATTAAGCAAACCATAGAGATTGCCTCTTTTCTATTATTATCATGCCCTTTGCCCGATGATTTGAGAGTAGATGACCCTTTCCTACTTGTGAAAGATTGGTGGCTCTGAAAAGAGCCGTTCAGATGGATTGCCCCTTTTCCACTGAATATATATGGTGGCTCTGAAAAGAGCTCTAAAAGTAGGTTGTCACTGGCCTACTATTTTGGCTATAAAAGAAGCAAAGCTGTAAACTTTCTGATATCGAACCAAAACTTCAAGACGCCTACGTCAATATTGCCAAATAACCCGATAATGAAATGATATGACTAAAGATAATTTCAACAATTTGAAATAGGAAGTTCTTAATGACCACTTCATTAAGAGTATTCAAATAAGGCCTAAAGAGAACTGAAATGAAGTAGGTGAAAGATGGTGATCAAATCTTAAATGAAGAAATTAGTTTCTTTTCAAAGCTCTACAAATCTAAAGGTACAACGACAGTCAACAGATTCAATGACATTTATACATGTATGAATGTTAATACTCCACAATTAGGTGCGCTGAATAAGAATTATGTAATGGTATAATAAAAGTTGATGAATGTTTTAATGCATTGAAAGGTATGGCTAATAACAAAAGTCCTGTCTATGACGGTATAACTGCTGAATGCTATTGTAAGTTTTGGGACAAAGTTGGTCCACTTGTAATTGAATGAAGCGTAAAATTGATGCGTAATCCAAACGTCAATGTTAACGCAGCTATTTCTTTTAATGGTACCCCGATTGTTATTTGTTCTATAAAGATGTTTAGAAAGGAAATTCTTAAATCCATTACTGCTCTCCGATTATATGTCAAAACCTCTGGATAAGACGATTTCCGAATTTCATATTCGATTGGAAATCTATCTTGAAAGCAATTCCAAAAATAATGCACTCACGAAGCAATGTTGATCAAACTTAATTGGAAAAGTCTTCATTACGTCTACCCGACACAAATATTGCTACATAAAATGAGTAAAGAGCCATCTAATATTTGTAATACATGAATATAATTGACTACACACTACATCTCTTTTACTTCTGTGAGAGGGTTAAAGTTATTTGGAATCATGCAGAAATCGTCATTGCTGCCAAAGTAAGCTTTGTTTTTAAATTCAATGTTGAAAATGCTATTTTTGGGGTGCAAAACTTCAAGAACTCTGATAACAATTCAACTATGTGTCTATGTGGGCGCTATTGCTAAACTTTAAGTAAATTCAGTATTGGTTATCACCCAAATTTGCTATTTCTCTTCGATTCAGAATTAAGGATGCGTAAGGTTATTTAATTTCCATGATAAATTGTCATACAATAATACTGTATGTACGATGATATATTTGCATAACATATATTGCAATTTTAGATGATTCCTAATTTAAAGCTATTGTATTAATACATGACTTAAATGTTCACGAATGTGACATCTCTATTGTAGGATCATCATACGAAATGCAGATATATGATGTGAAAAAGAAGTATAACATTTATGTAATGCTATTACAAGATAACATGATGATTGTATGTGACAATATCATTATGTATATATTTTTATGGAGGATAATAAATAGAAAAGCTGAAATAAGAAAAAGCCAAATTACCAATAATTTTGTCTATGACTTTGATAAATTGAGGACATTTCGTCGTAAAAATGCAAAAACGTCGCAAGTGACATTTTGGTCATTTTCCAAGAGACGCATACTTTTTGTGAGCTTAATTATTGTTTAGCACACTAAATTATTAGATTAACAAATTAATTTCAATTTCAAGACTGGTAAATTAGCTTTAAATATGCGGATTTGCCATTTTCAAAAAATAACTAATAACTCAATTTGGCCGAAAATGTCACTTACGACGAATTGTCCTCGACTAAAAGTTTTGGCAGGAAAGGACTATAGAAAATAACTGTTAGGGCGTGTTCACATTACAAGCAAGTTTTCCCCACCCCCGCATAAAACCCGGGTATATCCGGATGGAAAGCCTAGCGTGAACATGATGCGTATTCACATTTTGAAACTTGGAAAAGTGCAGGTTTTAATCCGCATGAAATCCGGATATTATCCGCAACGAAAATTAAATAATCTGCACGAAATTATTTATTTTATCGGTGTAGGCCTACGTGAAATATATACAGGGTTATGAAGCTAAATTAAGTGCTTTTTTCTGAACAACCTTAAATACATACTGGAGATATATGCTAGTGAGCACGTCTAGTAGTTGTGATTATGTATCAAACTTGTTCTTGTTCTTATCATTTAGGTTGTATAATTTACACAAACATAATTAGGACAACGCCCCCGAAGTATCATGACCAAACAGGTATGATCAAGATAACAATGCTATCACATCGACATCGTTTATCATACGTGTATCCAGGGTAGACCGGGGGTGGCTACTCGGGGAAGGGGTTTAGACTATAATGTGCTTTTTAGCACGGTGAAATTAGAGTGCAATGTTCACTAGATTTATAATTATTTGTTTGCTTGTTTCAATACTTTCCCGTTGTATCACCATATGTATAATACCCGTTTAATACAAGAATCTTTAAATACATTGATAACATTTTGACATTTGTGGTCATGTGAACGAAGCCAACACACGATTTTAGAAAAGAAGTGTCCATATGCATCACTTATGATAATTATGGGTGGTAACTTTTACTTTGGACCAATAACTTTATTTTCCATGTCCTTTGATAATTATCTGGGTTCTTCATTTTGGCTGAACAATCTCTGTGGAGACATATTCCCCTGTCGCTCTAGCTACGCAACTGATTATGAAACAACCCGTAGCCTACATCTCACCCAAAAGATAATTCAGGTAGTTTAAAAGTACCACCCCCGTTAAATTGCGATAACACTTGTAGAGCGACCCTGTTTGTTATGATTGGTATGACAGAGTAGTTAGTTTCTGTAACAGCATAGAAGTACGGCTATCATCATGAAGGCCCTTCTATCTCTTGCGATTTTATCCATTGCCGTACTATTCACACCACCCATTTTTGCTGCTGATGACCCAGAATTCGTCTGGCCGGATGTGTTCAACGACCCTGAGAGGGATGCCTTTCTTTACGGTACCTTCCCCGATGATTTCATCTGGAGTTCAGCTACTTCTTCCTACCAGATTGAAGGAGCATGGAACGTGAGCGACAAAGGAGAGAGCATCTGGGATCGTTACACCCATCTTGGAGGCAGAATTGCCAACGACGACACCGGTGACATCGCTTGTGATTCATACACAAAGTAAGATGACTTATTTTAAAATAATATTACAGGGTCGAAGTGGGCAAATGTTATGATGAGGACAGACCAAGTAGCACGGTTAAAGGACGCGATAGTAGTTGGCATGGGGTTATTTATGTAACGGATTAGCTGTCATATTAATAATAATAACTGTGTTTAAAGGGGAGAGATACGTAATGGAGTGCGCCCTCAATTTTCCTGGGAATTATGTTTTTTTGCACATATGTACTACTTAGGCATATAATATAACTACCATTTGAAACCGTTTACCTGAATTCGCCTTCTATCATGTAAAATTGCCAGGCTTTTGCTTTTAGTTGTTCCTCCTCCATCATATTACTTGTTAAATTGTTATTGTATTTTGTCCTTGTTGATATGATGGGAAATAAATATTGAATTGAATTGAAATTATTTTTCTTAAGAATCGATATTGAACTCTTCTTAACTTACAAACTTATAAAATAGGGCCCAAGATAAAATAAGGAATGTGGGAAGGTAATCAGATAGAGAGAAAAATATAGTTCGTAGCTGTTTTGCTATATACGCTGGTCTTAATTAGGCTGTACCATATTTTGGAGTCGTGTCGGTGACCATAAGTACGACGACACAAATTTGGTACAGCCTATTATATTATGGTAGCACGTCTTTTAAATAGTCCCGGTCCCGGATGTAAAACCAGAGAGATGTTATAACTAATACACCTCCCTGGTAAAACTAGCAACTCTTCTTGCGCAATACTTCTTATAAATAAAATCAGCCAAAAACCATTCAAATTGCATGTTGACATAAAAAACAACCCACCACTACACCTATATAAGAATATTATTTTATTTCGTATGATATTTAAAAATAACGAAGTATTGATTGCCTCCATAAAGTTTAGTTGAGAAAAGCCAACAAAAGCGGTGTACTGGTAGCTTCATAGAATAAGGGTAATTTATGTTGATGCCGATGTTGACCAATATGTAACAAGAGACAGAATAACTGAATGCAAAGAGCTTAACCCCACGCCCATCGCGAATAATACTACTTAATACTAGCACCGATTTATTGTGTGAAGCCATGAAAAGGTCTCAACTTCCGTTCGGCAAAATAGACTTCTTTGCAGTCGCTGCAGAAAACTTAATAATATTGATTATGAGAGCGTCGGTACCAGAATTCCACGGGCTTAGAAAAAATCATCGCAAATGTCGACCTTTTTTCTCTTCTTTTTGTTCTTTTGATTGCGTCAATTACTTAATTAAGTAATACGACACCACGCCAATTGCATTAACAAACCTGAGTTCATTACTTCTCATGAGCATGTCTTCCACTGTATGTTAATAGCATTGCACTCTTTTTCTTGGTCCATTACAGTTTCAAATATGATGTGCAAGCCATGGTGAATATGGGATTGAAATATTACCGATTTTCAATCTCCTGGCCGAGGGTTCTACCAGATGGCACATTGAAAGCCCCCAGCGCAGACGGACTTCGATATTACAACGAGCTTATTGATGAACTCGTTGCTAACGGCATATCTCCCATGGTTACCTTGTATCATTGGGACCTTCCACAGGCACTTCAAGATCACGGAGGATGGGCAAATGAGTCTATAGTTGAAGATTTCGCCAACTATGCAGACTATTGCTTTAAAAACTTTGGGGATCGAGCAAAGTTGTGGATCACTTTTAATGAACCATGGATTGTGTCAATGTTAGGCTATGGATGTGGTGGATTTGCACCTGGAATATGTGAAGATGGTACAACCACATACGTTGTGTCCCATAACATAATCAAGTCGCACGCCCATGCCTGGCATATATACAATGACATCTATCGCCCTTCACAGAATGGGCAAATAGGTATTACTCTTAATTCAGATTTTATAGAGCCATTTGATCGCAGTGATCCCGAACACGTAGATGCAGCCGAGCGTATTTTGCAGTTCAACCTGGGCTGGTTTGCTCACGCTATATACATCGATGGAGATTACCCGGAGGTCATGAAAACTCTCATTGCCAACAAAAGTGCTGAGCAAGGATTAAGTCAATCTCGCCTTCCAGAATTTACAGAAAGTGAGAAAGCTTTCATCAAAGGTACTGGAGACTTCTTTGGACTCAACCATTACACAACAACATACGCTGTGGATACGGATTATGTTGTCGCTGATCCCCCAAGCTATTACAACGATCAAAATGCTGGGTCCTTTAAAGACGATACCTGGCCGAAGACGGGGTCAAGTTGGCTGCAGATAGTGCCCTGGGGACTTCGTCGTCTCTTGGTATGGCTTGACAATGAATACAACGTTCCAATCTACGTCACAGAGAATGGGGTGTCCACGAAAGACGTGTACGAATTGGAGGATACACAACGAGTCAACTATTATAAGTCTTACATCAACGAAGTTCTTAAAGGTGATTAAATGGGTTGGGTGTTTCCAGGGGTAAAGTATTGCGGAAAAGCCATTAAACCATTATTGTTTCTCTCCTACAATATGAGCCTCATCACAGTTAACAAAGTTTCAATGGATTCGTTTAAGGACCGCTATTTCCGGTAAAGGGACGTACATTCAAACGGCTTGTTTTTCAACTACAAATTCTCAGATCCACAATTTTTTATATATTTGTAGGAAAAAGAGTGCCCATGTGAATGGGTAACCAGCTGCCTGAATGATGATACTCTTCGATACAATACGATATTGTTTCTTCCATTTTTATCGCATGGTTACCAATGAGAATTATTGTTGTAGAAAAAGATACATAGGCCTACTCGTGAAACACTTGTCAACTTTATTCTAGTCCATTTAAATCCAAAAATAATGAAGACCAAGCTTTGTTTCTTTAGTTTACGAGTTAAGATTGCATTAGAATATGATAGAATACATGGTAATTCTCTATTATTAGAAATAAATACATATATCTTTTTATATTTTACAGCTATCACGATTGACAAAGCCAATGTCAAAGGATACACAGCCTGGTCTCTAATGGACAATTTTGAATGGGCAGCTGGTTACACAGAACGCTTTGGTATGCACTACGTAGATTTCAATGACCCAACTAGACTACCACGTGAACCTAAAGCGTCAGCTGAATATCTGACACAGATCATTGCTGAGAATGGATTCATTAAAAGTGCAGGATCAGCAGTTACAGTAACATCCCTATTCACGCTTTTGATGAGCTTACTTGTTTATTTATGCTGTAAATAGAAGAAGAAAGCTATCATTAGTTAAGAAAGTTATGTCATATCAGAGAAAATTGGTGTTTCGTCAGCCTCTGTCTCGTACATCTATCGTATCATATCAAACGGGCGAAAGCATTATTTGAAATAGGATGCCGAGACATGTAGATATGATCAAGGCTTGGTGAAAGCTGTCGCCTGCGTGATATAACATGCTGGGTAGCGAATTTATTTTCCGTAAACAACAATTAGATCGAAACTGATATATGTATACACGTGGTTTGCACTTGTACTGACATATTATTTCCTATGCCGAAAAAATATCAATCAAAATTTAAACTCAAATTCTGCCACAATACTGTTCACTAAACCATTAGGCCATGAGGAGTTGGCTGACAGCGATTGGAATTTTAATCAATATGATTTTTTTTGCGGAATAAAGCTTATCTGTTTAACAATATAATACAATAAAACGTGCATCAGTCGAATCTGTATAGCGTACAGCGAGCTCTCACTGAACTGCGCCCGAGCTACCATGTTATTATTGCCCCTTTTAACTAGCCTATCCAAATGATGTTCACGGTATTTTTTTCGCTGGCGGGTATGTCAGAGGCTGAAACAATACTTTTATTTTCATTGTTTAACAAAATCATTCAAATATGCTGTAAATGTGAAATAAATGGCTTGAATTGATGAAATCTCAATACTATTGTCATTGTTTTTATTTACTGAAACTTGTACAAAGAAGTTATGTGTGTTTTGAGTTGCAGTCATCTTGTCGACAATATTAAACTGTGTTTGTAATCTTTTTAAAGAAGACATAATACCCGTTTCATGATATGTATTTGATAGCACAATTCATGTCATTGGACGTCACGCATCAATTTCTATTGATCAATCTATTTTTCAGCAGAATGGTTAATTCAGTTTCCGACAATTTTTTGACAAAAATTCAAAATTATTCCAGCCTCAGAACCTTTAACATCATGCATTTTCATGTTTACTCCTTGATTAAAAAATATCCAGGGTATCGTTGCATATCACACTGAATTAAAATAAGGGTCTAAAGACTTTTCGTTCTGAAACAAGGGCATACACACCAGGCGGAAACACTAGCGCGCCATGAAGCCATGAGCAGTGGTCTACAAAGAGGAACCGCACCAGTGGCGTAGCCAGCTTTTTGAAACGGAGGTGGGGGGGGGGGGGGGGGGATGGGGTGGGGGGAGCAAGACATAATTGTACCGACAAAAGGCATGATGTACCAACGGGGAGGGGGGGGGGGGGGGGGTCGGTGTGGTTGTTGTCTTCAAAACCGGCCAAAAAAACCGCATGGTCAAAATCACGAATGTACCGTCGGCATGTATTGTGTACCAATGTTAGATGGAGGGGGAGGGTGGCTCCTCTGGCCACTGAACCGCACCCGGTCTATTCTTCACCTAATTGAAATGATGCATGACGTCCAATTCATTGCATAAAGCGTACAGCCAACTTGCATACATATCATGAAACATGTGTGTCTTCTTCTGAAAATCTGAAACACAGTTATTATTCTCGACAAAATGACAGGTAATCCAACCTCATACTTTTATCAGGAAGATGAAGGACCCGTAACCATTTGAATTGGAGAATGCTTCTTTGCATTGTAGTCGATCCACAGAATGAAATAAAATGTACTCAATATACACTCTTACCACTATTATTTGAACGAGTACGCCCTACTCGTCGAAGTTTGATTGGTCAAAATGTAATAATCAGACTTGGACAGGACTACTTGATGATCAATTTAGGCGAATACGTGGGGTAACGAAATCCCTCGTTTCGACAAGTTGCCATATTGGGTGAATTTGTCTGATAATTTAGGGATATCATCTGAGAACCTATGCTAACCTATCTGACTTATTGTCGAAAATTGCGAAAACTGTTTGATAAATATTCAAAAATTAAGCAGTAAGAGCAATAATATATCAAATATTTATTACACAAGACAAACGCTCACTTTTGTTTAACTGTACGGATGAATGATTTATCAATTTATCATAATATCAACCAAAATGTATGATGAACATATAGTTTTAACGAAGGGATATATGTATTAGACCACAAGTAACTCATATCCAGTATTTTTGCTTTGTTAACATACCTAAAAATCCAAAATGGCTGCCAAAATGGGTCCAATATGGTTGCAAAAATGGTAAAATTCAATAAAAATGGGATAATATCAATTATCAACCAAAATGTATGATGAAAGTATATTTCAACAATGGGATGTATGTATAAGACCACTAGTAACTCTTATCCAGTATTTCTGCATGGTAATAACATAATAATGTGCTGTTTTAATAAGGACCCCAATGGAAATAAGCCCTTTTTAGAGCTTTCTTGGGCTATCCTTGGCATTATATGTTTTCTTGTATTAATATGTTGTGTTAATTTTGTAAGTTTTTAATATTTGTATATTTGATCTGATGTATTGTATCTCTGTGTCTTGATATGCCAAATAAATCTTAACTAAACTAAACTTTAAATCCAGGATCGCCGTCAAAATGGCCGTTGTAAATGTAGAAATGATAATGATCTCCTTTATTGATTTTCTTGAAATGATGCCACACATAATTGTTTGGTAGATTCCCTTGTCTGTACACGAAAATCCACCACGAAAATGTCTGTTAATTTATGGAAAAACCAGCCATAGCCAGTGAGATTTAGTGCCACTTTTTTTTCTGTATAACAATTGAGAAATGGCACAATTTCTTATCGTTGCATTGTCCCAAGGCCAACAAATTTGGTATCAAAATGGGCCTAACAATTAGGTGCATCTTTCTAGCTAAGAATTATTTAAATCCAACAAATATTTTTGGAAATATTCTAGTATATGCTAGGGGGGAACTTACATATTTTGATGGGTGTATATACTAGATATGAGTTTCTAGTGATCTCTCGTACATCCCATTGTTAAAACTATACTCTGATCATACATGTTGGTTTATATATGCCAATTTATGGAATTTTACCATTTCGGAGGCCATCTTGGAGTTAGGTACCGTAACAAGGCAAAAGTACTGGATATGAGTGTTTCATGGTCTACTACGTACATAATAAAACTATACTTTCACCATACATTTTGATCGATATATGTCATTTTGATCAGTTTTGGCGGCCATTTAGGACGCCATCTTAAAAAAACCCTTAGCATACCAAAAATTATTGTTGGTATCATCCCAAATAATTATGTGTTAGGACCATGAAAGGAAGTCAAAAAGTTAGTTTGGTGGAGTCCTAGGGGGAGGGGTGCAAGGAAACCCCTGTACGCGTATACCCGACTAAATGCTCACGAATGTGTTGAATCAATTTCAAATACAAATGACTTCTATTTTATAGGATTATCATACGAAATGCAGATATTTGATGTTGAAAAGAAGTATAACATTTATGTAATGCTATAAAGATAACATGATGATTGTATGTGACAATATCATTTTGAATATATTTGTATCGAGGATAATAAATATAAAAGCTGAAATAAGAAAAACCAAATGACCAATTATTTTGTCTACGATTTTGATAAATTGATGACAATTCGTCGTAAAAAAGCAAGAACGTCGCAAGTGAAATTTTGATCATTTTCCAAGCGACGCATACTTTTTGTGTTCAATTTTGTGAACTTAATTATTGTTTTAGCAAGCTAAATTATTACATTAAAATATTAATTTCAATTTAAAGTCTGGTAAATTGGCTTTAAATAATTTATGTGGGTTTGTCATTTTCAAAAAAATAACTAATAACTCAATTTGGCCGAAAATGTCACTTATGACGTTCTTGCGTTCGCACGACGAATTGTCCTCGACTAAAAGGTTTGGCAGGAAAGGACTATAGAAAATAACTGTTAGGGCATGTTCACATTAGAGCAAGTTTTCCCCACCTCCCGGATAAAGCCCGGGTATATCCGGATGAAAAGCCTAGTGTGAACAGGATGCAGATTCACATTTTGAAACTTGGAAAAGTGCAGGTTTCACTAATCCGCATGAAATCGGTATTGTGAACAGAATTTCGCCCTTATCCGGATTACCGGAAGTAGGGCAACACACAACGTACGTCTCCAACACCACTTCCCAGCATTGCCCAGGTCGTAATTAGCGATCTTTAGTCACCGAATATATGAAAATATTACCGCGGCTGCAATCAGAGAAATCCTCAGTTGCTGATAGGCCTGCATGCCTATTACGATTTGCTGCATTCCCCTGCAGTTTTTGGACCATTATAAATCAATGACGTCTCTCAACGGTGCTGTGTACATGGTTAACGATAATGGCCCAAAAACTGATCCTTGTGGATAGCCTTCAAGGAGTATGAGGCTTAGAAATATTGTCATTTACAGAGGTAAATTGAGACCTACGAGTGACAAATGACAACATTTTAAAAAAAAATCTGAGCCTAATATTCTTCTGGAAGGGGGGTCCCACAAGAATCAGTTATTGGACCATTATAATTTACCATGTACACATCACCGTTGGAAGACGTCATTGATTTATATGACCTTGGCATCTAGCACCACCTGTATAAAAAGTAAACATACTTATGAGACAATTTTTGCACCATAGTGTTTTTAGGGACAGTGATTACACTGACAAAATTTCATCGATATAACTCCTTCACTTCTGGGTGATTTCAAAAACTTGTTGATACCCCTCGTACATCAATGGAGATTACCCGGAGGTAATGAAAACTCTCATCGCCACCAAAAGTACTGAGCAAGGATTAAGTCAATCTCGCCTTCCAGAATTTACAGAAAGTAAGAAAGCTTTCATCAAAGGTACTGGAGACTTCATTGGACTCAACCATTACCCAACAACATACGCCGTGGGATACGTATTATGTTGTCGCGGATCCCCCAAGCTATTACAACGATCAAAATGCTTGGTCCTTTAAAGACGATAGCTGGCCGAAGACGGGGTCAAGTTGGCTGCAGATAGTGCCCATCCCGGGGGGGGGGGGGTGGGGGGGGGGGTCAGTGAACATACCAAGCGGGTACACATGCGTGTCCAAGCACCTCAGAAATGGACCCTAAATGGCAAAAACCAGAACACTGTTTTGATACCCCTAAATGGCGTAATACATACAAACCCTACCCTAACGGGGTTACCAAAACTCAACAATGCACCCCTATATGGCGTAATATAGTAGTGCTCATATGCATGATGTAGAATGCATGCAAAAAGTAGGGAAATATTGAAGATTTGTTTCAACATTTGCATGTTTATTGAAAGGTCACACAAACAACAATTAGCCCGGCAATTAGTACCTCTAAACATCGATACCTTGATGCTGTAAGCCTGTAATGGATACCCTAAAGTGCGATGCCCCCTAAAAAGTACCCCTTTTTCAGAAAGACGTCGACGACGTTGTGTGGTGAAATCTGGACCCTTTTCGACGTTTTTTTTGGGACGCGGATGCGTACCCGCTTGGTATGTTCACTGATACCCCCCCCCCCCCCCCCCCCCCCCCCCCCCCCCCCCGGGGTGCCCATGGGACTCCGTCGTCTCTTGGTATGGCTTGACAATGACTACAACGTTCTAATCTACGTCACAGAGAATGGGGTGTCCACGAAAGACGTGTACGAATTGGAGGATACTCAACGAGTCAACTATTACAAGTCTTACATCAACGAAGTTCTTAAAGGTGATTAGATGGGTCGGGTGTTTCCAGGGGTATAGTATTGATAAGCCA
>CM069441.1:535738-656671 GCA_035610835.1 Ophiura sarsii
CCCGTAGGACTTCAAAAAACAAATTTAAGGGGTCCCCCAAGAAATTGAGGGGTCCTGAAGTTTGGGTATTTCAAAATTTTACTTTTTTACGGACAGTTTTAATAAATTCATATTGTGAGCAAAGGATGGATATGTAATTTACAGAATTTCTCAAGGTTTCCATTTCCATACATCGTCAAATTTAAGGGTTCCCTTCAATTTTGATCGGGACCCGCAAGTCTTTCCATTTGAAACCTGACGCGTCACTATTAGAAAGTGAGAGGTCTAGGACGCGCAGACGCGTCAGAATGCGACCCCTGGGGGGTAAAATAACCCAATATTGATCGGAAATAAAGCGATTGCTTTTCAATAACATATTAGTCAAAAGAACACACCAAAGAGCACCAAATAGGTTCGAAAATTGAAGAAAAAAATCAAATTCTAATGGGAGGCACATCACACCTCAGACCCCCCCCCCCCCCACCCCGTTCGAGCTTTTGATCAATCTATATTTAAATCAGGAAAATATGCTCAACTTCTTTCTTGCATGAAGAGGTGGCTTTTCGATAAAATGTTGGTCAAAAGTACACCCCCCCCCTCAAACGCCCCCATGTTCAAGCTTTTAAACCATCTATATTTAAATCAAGAATATATCAGTATATGCTCAACTTCTTTCGTGCATTGATAAAAATTAAAAAAATTATATATTGGAAATGAAGAGGTGGCTTTTCGATAAAATTGTGGTCAAAAGTATACACTAGATCGCACCAAATGAGTTCCAAAATTGAATTTTGTTCTACTTCTGCACCACACCCCTGTCGGAGGGCGGCGCTGTGCACCGCTTGGATGGTATCTGATTAGGGGGGGGGGGGGGGGGGGGGGTACCGCGCCATTTTGTCCCGAAGCAATGGTTATGACGTCATATTTGTGTCGATTTTCAGAACTCTTGTATTGGATTTACGTGCAAAAAATATGCCCTTGGCATCATACTTTCCCAGGTGTGCAGTTCATTTTTAATTTCAGATGTTCTAAAATGGATGGTTTTCTAAACAATTCGAGAAAGAAAATCGAACTGCACACCTCAGAATTGCAAAAAAAGCATAAAACAAGTCAACTTTTTTGTGCCTTTGAACAGAGTGGCGGCCGGGATTGTAGAATTTAACACAGAGCATTAACCCATGACCCATGATATAAATAAATTATTTGCGTTAATTTTTTTCAATTAGCACGGTTAGTGTAGTGGAAAGGAAGTCGCTTGAGGAGCGAGAGGTTGTGGGTTCGAGTCCCATTAGGAGCACTTTTTGTTTTATATGCTGGATTTGCTTAGCATCATCTGTATGCTTGCCCACGCGGACACCACACTGCTGGCGTTTACCGTATCAGAGTTACGCCATTTTTTTTCTCGAAAATGTCAAAAAAAATTACCGTTCTTTTAAAAATAAGAATTATAATCAAATTACAAACACATTTTGTGCGAGAGCAACACACACATTTGGCAAAAATGGCACAATAAAAATCCGTTCGTTATAAATAAATGGACATGGTTAAATAATAAAACTATCACAATTACAGTCGTAAATCTCTGAGGCGTGCGTAGGTTGGCCATGTCGTTGGCAATCGGAAATCACGGGTTCGAATATTCCCATTATTTTTCTATTTTTTAAACTTGATGGTATATATTAATGTAACATCATTGTTATGTCAATTTTTATCAATTATAAATGCCGCCCATGCGTTTATAGTTTTCTTTTTATTTATTTATCTATCATAAATGTATCCTTGATTTATTTAACTATGTCTAAACAATTAAAATGCGTAAACAATTATATTATTGCTCGATATAGAGTGATTTAACTTGAGTTCAGTTTGATAATATGATAGCAAAACTTGTTGTAAAACCATTTTACCAGTGTGTCCAACAATTTCACACTTTGGTAATACATTCAGAGATGTCACTTTTAGCTTGTTATAGCTAGGCTCAATATAAGCAAGTTTGCGACCGGGTTTGCGACCTCTATAATTTTAGGCTGGTAACACAATCCCACAGTGCATTTCGTTAAAACAGTGTACATTATTTTTCCACGATACGTATCACGTGATAACCACGATCGATTTCGCAAAATATTGCAAAATGGCGCGGTACCCCAGCCCCCCCCCCCCCCCCCCCCCCCCCTAGTACCTGATCAATTTCATTTTTGGGATCGTCTTTTCATAGCACCCTGGGGCGCGACCATCCTGTATCCACGCTTGCCCCGGCCTATGGACGAACCTGCCCAGGGGAGGGACAAGTTCAACCCTCATCTCTTTACAGTAAGGCCTAGGGTACTGAAATTATGGTCGTATGTAGCCAAGATATCAATCTTTCATTTAATGTCAATAGTTCCATTCAATCTTTAAAATTGACGCCACTGGGCCATTTCAAATGAAAATGAGGCGAACACCCCCGCTTCTCCCCTATACCCCTACTATTTGACAGATTAAAAATATGGCTGCTATAGGCCTACAGAAAATTGGCATAGGCTGCTCTTATTCTTTAATGGATTGCTAATTAATTGACAGGTTACGGCAGAATTTACAGATTATTTTGGTCTTCGGGATGAGACGAAGTTACGGTTGAAAGATTTTACACAGATTCGATGTCAAGAAACAATGAGTCCTTTTTTCATACACCCGGTATAGAGAGTATGCAATGCTACGTCACTATGTCCTCAATTGAACTGTGCCTCCAAAATGGATGCCATGCCACGGAACAATATGATTTGGTCAGTTCAGATCACTTGGAGCGGGAAATTCAATTGTCAATCCGAAAACGTGACTAGCCCGACCTCCATAATGGCTGCCCGATCCATTGTTATACCGTTCCGGTTGGTTCATTGCATACCCTCTACAGGGTGGTTCAATAAAACCTTGACAGTTTTTTGAAGCCATTTTATTTTTAAAATTCTGTAGATTTAAAAAAATATTTTTTTCAATATTCATCAACTACATGATCTTGACCATCTATGCTGACAATATCGTTACAAATAACCTTACGGTTGCAAAATAACAGCAATTTGAACAAAGTCTGTCCCATTTCACTCTGTCCACGGGTACTGATTTCGCGACGTTACATTGAATACTAAATGATGAATTGCATGCAAGTAATCTAAGATTTGAAGATCCCGCCAGGTGAAACCAGTGTAATTGTTAACATCTTAACTATCTATTCAGGTGTGAAATCAATACGTAATAATAATACCACGAGTGACCCTAATTAGAATTATTGATTTTCATAGATTGGAAGTGTAATTGTCTATGCTCTATGCCTTAACAGTGACGATGTCATTTAATGTTATCTTGCTGGGCATTTCCATCCCGTAGACTTACTCGTGGGAAAAGAGATTTGGAGAGATTCTCTTCAAATAGCTATCATTTTGCCGCCATAGCATTTTTAACATTGACATTTTCAGCATAGACGGCCAAGATGATATTTTTGAGGAATATGTAAAAAAAACCACTCAAACCCTCAATTTTTAAAAATATGGCTTTGAAAAACTGTCAACACTGGTTGTAACGTCGCGAAATCAGTACCCGTGGACAGAGTGAAATGGGACAGACTTTGTTCAAATAGCTGTTATTTTGCAACCGTAAGGTTATTTGTAATGATATTTTCAGCATAGATGGTCGAGATCATATAGTTGATGAATATTGAAAAAGATTTTTTTTAAATCTACAGAATTTCAAAAAAATGGATTCAAAAAACTGTCAAGGTTTTATTGAACCACCCTGTATAATGAAACAAAACAAATTGAATCCTATGGTTTGAGCTTGATTTATTCAAAGACTTGGCTAATGCAAATAGGCCTATGACGTAAGAAAAAACTTCTTGACATAAGGTTTCACAATAACAATATAATTATATCCGATACGTACCTAATAATCAGGTAATTAGGCCTTGGGTTTTAATTTTTTAAGGATTCCCTACGAGCACATTTTAATTGGTACATTGACCCATTTTAGGTTTGGAAAAGATAACTCAAAATATATTTTGTCAAATTTTGTCATACTATTTTATTATATTCCTCATACAATTCCCTAGGAATCTTTTTATTTTATTTTAAATATTTATTATTTTTTGAATTAGAGACCAAAAAGTGCTAAAAAACGTGATTTTTTACTTCCAAATCGTGAAAATCACCATTTTTGGTAAAAAATCACATTTTTTTGGCACTTTTTGGTCTCTAATTCAAAAAATAATAAATATTTAAAAAAGAAGAAAAAAAGAAGATTCCTAGGGAATTGTATGAGGAATATAATAAAACTAGTATGACAAGTTACAGCAGTTTTACGGAGGCTGTACCTGAAGGTGCACAGCCCCCTTAAATTGGAAGCAGATGTCCATTATGATTTAGTAATGTGCTGTATTGGGTTTTTAACGAAAAATACAGTCAAAATAGATTTATGAGTTCAGGAAAGTCTTTCCTGATAATCAACCTTCATTATAAGAGAGAAATAAATACTTCAAGCTGCTTGTGAATGGACTCATGTCTTTTAATAATAACAATATTAAATATGACAACAAATGGTTTTATGAAAGCACTGTGATTTTATTGGTTATATTGCTTGCACTTAGATATATGTGTACACAAAATAACAGCACAACTAAAGGTGTGTAAAGCATCATACAATCTTCAAGGTTTAAAAAAGTGAATTCCATATGTATGCATTTACTTGTCTTACATTTCAAATCAAATACCGTTAAACTTCATCTATAAGCACCCATTGACTAATAGTTAATAAGCAGAGAATAGATAAAAAGGTATGAGCGCCCTCTATTGATCTAGAGAAATTATCACGAATTTGTTTAGTGTATTCGATATTCAATAATATAAAGTTGTATTACTCTAAATAATTTCATGGACAGACGAATTGCTCAATTGGTAAAGCGCCCGGTAAAGCGTCAACTTCAGTATCACGAGGTTGGTGGATCAATTCTCAACTACACCTTTTGCAATTTCTTTTGAAATCCAAATAATATAGAAATTAATGCGAACTTGAATGTAAAATGATTACTCAATTATACTAGCTTTATTGTTATTTTTCAAAAAACAAGCGCATAATTAATTTGATTGTATAAAGTAATGATCTTAATAGTCCAACCTTTTTATAAGCTAAAACACATTTATACTACAAATTAACCACAGCAAAATGTATTCATTGGCTTATTTTAAATGTGTCACACAGTAATCTTAAACGTTTCCTTCATCATGATTTAAGGGCAAATTATGATGATGCATATTAGGTTGGTAGATCAAGTTAAGCAACAAAATGAAAGTAACTATGCAAACCACTATAATCCTGGTCTCACAATGAATGAATAGGTGAATGAATGGATGGCTATTAAATCAATTTATTTCCAATAAGATAGAGGGCCGTCCATTTATACCGACCCATCAATCATACATGTAGTTATAAAACAGTATCTGACACAGCAGTCTCGTTTAGATCAATTGGTTAAGCCGGCAGTTAGGGCAATTGTGATAGCGGGTTCCAGATGACAATTCCTGGTTCGAATCTCACTTCAAGACTTCTTCTTTTGGAAAGGTCATAATTTTCAAATTCTTGACAATGTTTTATTTTTATCATGAATGAACAAGGAATCTATCTATTTCGTTGGTTTTTTTTTATATATACATGTATATTTTTTTAAATGAAACAAAATGTAATCAAACTGGACAGTCAATAACTGGCCAGTCAATAACGTTTTGACTGTTTGCCTGTTGTCCTCATTGATTCGAAACGCGATATTACACGTTTGTGCCATACATATTCTTGGAGAAACACAAAGCACAAAACAAATAAAACAAAACTGAGTGGAAATAATAAAAGAAATCACGCGAAGGACTTATTTACGGCACCATCCATCTTTTTAAGTCTGTTTAAGTTTTTCGGAACTATAATACACACGTTTGATGGATTGCCTTTAAATTGCACGCCTAATGAACATGTCATAGTTTGAGCAGCTCACGTGGTATTGAAGGTCATGCATTACATTCATGTAAATGGTAGTATAGTGGCCACGTGTTATTGATTTATAACGGATTAGTTTTAGAATTACGAAACTGTGTCTATATCACTAAAGAAGTCCTCTGCCCCAAATTCGATAGACATGCTACATGCTTGTATCGATCTGTGAACCATATACATGTACATGTACATGTATGTTTCTCTATAAACTCAATCAGGAATTGTCATCTAGAACCAACAATGGCCAAAACCATAAGTAGCAGAACTGAAAAGCAGTGAATTGTAATCAACGTATTGTCTCATTGTACTCCATCCATGCATGTCTTCACAAAAATACTAAGTCGTTGAGGTTGATTTAAATGTTTGTACTATTTATAAACGATTGTGATAACATTAAAATTAAAGTAAAAAATAGTAGAAAGAGAGGGAAAAAAAAGGGAAAACCCACATTAAAGACAAAGATAGATTCACTATTTATTCATGGTAAAAACAAAGTTAAGAATTTGATATACACCGTAAATATTTATAAACTTTCCAAAAGAAGAAGTCTTGAAGTGAGATTCGAACCAGGAATTGTCATCTGGAACCT
This sequence comes from Ophiura sarsii, assembly GCA_035610835.1. NCBI lineage: Eukaryota > Metazoa > Echinodermata > Ophiuroidea > Amphilepidida > Ophiuridae > Ophiura > Ophiura sarsii. The sequence continues at coordinate 542,313 of CM069441.1, forward strand.
GCGATCACAATTGCCCTAACTGCCGGCTTAACCAATTGATCTAAACGAGACTGCTGTGTCAGATACTGTTTTATAACTACATGTATGATTGATGGGTCGGTATAAATGGACGGCCCTCTATCTTATTGGAAATAAATTGATTTAATAGCCATCCATTCATTCACCTATTCATTCATTGTGAGACCAGGATTATAGTGGTTTGCATAGTTACTTTCATTTTGTTGCTTAACTTGATCTACCAACCTAATATGCATCATCATAATTTGCCCTTAAATCATGATGAAGGAAACGTTTGTATTACTGTGTGAAACATTTAAAATAAGCCAATGAATACATTTTGCTGTGGTTAATTTGTAGTATAAATGTGTTTTAGCTTATAAAAAGGTTGGACTATTAAGATCATTACTTTATACAATCAAATTAATTATGCGCTTGTTTTTTGAAAAATAACAATAAAGCTAGTATAATTGAGTAATCATTTTACATTCAAGTTTGCATTAATTTCTATATCACTTGGATTTCAAAAGAAATTGCAAAAGGTGTAGTTGAGAATTGATCCACCAACCTCGTGATACTGAAGTTGACGCTTTACCGGGCGCTTTACCAATTGAGCAATTCGTCTGTCCATGAAATTATTTAGAGAGTAATACAACTTTATATTATTGAATATCGAATACACTAAACAAATTCGTGATAATTTCTCTAGATCAATAGAGGGCGCTCATACCTTTTTATCTATTCTCTGCTTATTAACTATTAGTCAATGGGTGCTTATAGATGAAGTTTAACGGTATTCACAAACATCTAATCTATCATGATAGCATATCCCCCCTTTCAATGTCTTTGCTTTCATGGTGTGATTTGCTCTTTTTTATATTTCAATTTATAGATCATTGCATTTTGTGTGATGTAATAATATTATGAATACAAGTGCCAAAATATCTATTATTACATAAGTACAAATCAAACAATTTAACACAACAATCAAGAAAACAAATTTGCATCTTTTCGAATGCTCTAAAATGTGATTGAAACAAAGCAATGAACCTATAAGGCCTTAGAAAGCCACAACGTTGTTACTTAACTTGTTTTCATTTACAGTCAAACAAATTACAAGTGTGACCATACTATCAGTAGAATACCAAGAGAACTGTTACAACTAATCAAAATTTGAGGTTGAGGTCTGTGATAAATTTGTACCATGGGAAGATAATTTATACTCAATAAAACAATGTCAAAAATGAATTTATACATTTTTTGTCAAAATTCAAATTATAAATGGGATTCATTTCAGATTTTATTACTTTAAAAGAATAACAGGGTGCATCAATATTGTAATAAGCACGAGACATTTATTGCACATCTTTATCATGTCCACCAAACATACAGAAGATTGCCTTGGATCCAGAAATACTTTCTTGTAAGCTTTATCTATCTGTCTTTTGAATTTTGTGACCAAAATGTGCAAGATAATGCATGTGTAAGAAGTTGATATTTAATTTACACAAGACGTTCAAACCCGGCTGAACGTCCCTTTGATATAACAATAGATTCTATACAGACCAACAATCATTTGTTGTCACCTTTGTCAAGCTGTAAAACTGCTATGCAGAAAATTGGTACTCTGCTCTTATTCTTTAATGGATTGTTATACTTCATTATTGGGGTTTTTGGACTTCAAGATTAGATGAAGTTACGGTTGAAAGATTTTAAACAGATTCGATGTCAAACGAAACAAAAGAGTCCTGTATAATAAACTAAACAAAATTGAATCCTATGGTTTTAGTTTGACTAATGCAATGACGTGCGAAAAAAACTTCTTGACACAAGGTTTCACAATATGAATGTAATTATATTTTCACTAATGCAAAGACTCGGCTAATGCAATGATGTGCGAAAGAAACTTTTTGAAACAAGGTTTCACAATAACAATTTAATTATATCCATTTACGTACCTAATAATCAGGTTAATTTTTAAAGATTCCCTGCGAGTACATTTTAATTGGTACATACATGTATTAAAGTTAAGTATGGCCTCTGAAGGGGAAATTCAACAATATTGAATCCAAATGTAACATAAAATCACTGCTTATATTCACATGCCAGACTCGCTGCACCATGAGCTGGGCCATTAGGTGTATTGACTTTTCGCCCGTTGGTTTTTATTGACATAACTCCTTATAGACAACAATTTACAAAGGAAGTGGGAGGAGTAGTTTTTTTTGAGATATGTCGTTTTAGTGAGAATCGATGACCTCGATCATGGTGCTTGGTTTGTGCCATGCACCACAATACTATTTTGAAGTGTTACACAGATATTTTGCAGTGTCTATTTTAATTAGAAATCGGATATCTAAATATTTATTATGATATTTTCGAAAACAATGTTATATTTGAATGGTATAACGAACTGTTGACTTTATAGTTTTAATCATCAATTTCGGAATCTTAATCATTTCACTGATAACAGTTGATATTATAAGGTTTACCAGAACGTGTATTATAGTTGGTGGAGACAATATGAACCTGATGGAGCTCCTACAAAATGGCTTTTAGTTTTCTAGGCCAACCTATACATTGAATTAAAGGCATATTATGTCAGACTTTATGTGATCTTTTCCAAGGGATTTTCTGTGATTTTTCCCTAGAATTACATTTACAACCATGAAACTAAAATATCTTGTAAGATACAGAGCAATGTTTCCTAATTACTTCAAAATCAGATTTTAAAATAAGTTGTCCTGGTACCAGGACCGTTTATTTTTCGAGTGGATTTTTCTTTCGTAAATAGAATTACATGGTTTCACACTGTTTTAACGCCGTTTACAGTGTTTCCGGTTACAACCGCAACTGTTTACACGAGTGGAGTGAACACACCCCTACGGAATGCTTTATGGTGAAAATCAAACTAATGTTGAAAAATATTTCAATTGGGAGCAGATGTCCATTATGATTTAGCAATGTGCTGTATAGGGTTTTTAACGGAAAATACAGTCAAAATAGATTTATGAGTTAAGGAAAGTCTTTACTGATAATCAACCTTCATTATAATAGAGAAATAAATACTTCAAGTACAGCTTGTGAATGGACTCATGTCTTTTAATAATAACAATAATATGACAACAAATGGTTTTATGAAAGCACTGTGATTTTATTGGTTATATTGCTTGCACTTAAATATATGTGTACACAAATTAACAGCACAACTAAAGGTGTGTAAAGCATCAATACAATACAATACAATACAGAAAGCATTAATTGCGCCATTTCCAAAAGGCTCAGAGCGCTTACAAGATAAAACCTTAAAATTACAACTTAAACTACAAAATGTGAGTGTAACATGAGCATAGTACGTACAATATATTATAGCAATTACAAAATACTTGTAGATTAGAAACAAAATATAAACAGAAAAACTGTTTAAGGGAACAAATGAGTTTTAAGAGCTTTTTTGAACACACTTGTAGATGATGATTGTCTAATACAGATAGGTAGCTTATTCCACTCTTTTGACGCACAAACTGTGAAAGTTCTATCACCAGCTAGAACTCTAGTGATAGGGTATTGAAGACGTAGATAGTCATTAGAAGATCGGAGTGGTCTCTTTGGAACATATAATGATAAACAATTTGACAAGTAGATTGGTCCTTGGTTATGAAGACATTTATAAACACACAGAAGTAATTTAAAGATGATCCTTTGGCGTATTGGAAGCCAATGCAGTGATTTTAAAAGTGGTCCGGGCGAATGTTTTCGGTCGACTTCAAATACAAGACGTGCAGCCCAGTTTTGCAAACGTTGCAGGCGAATGATGTAAGTAGATGGTAGCGAAGAGAGAAGGCCATTACAATAATCGAGACGTGAGAGTATCAATGAACGTACAGCATGTTGACATGTAGGTTGATCAATATATTTCCTGATTCTGCCGATATTTCGTAAATGGAAAGTAACCGTTTTGCTGACATTTGTGATATGTGATGACATGGTCATTTGTGAATCAAAGAAGGCGCCTAAATTCCTTACGGTCTTCACAGGTTGAATGTTTTCATTTCCAATAGAAAGAGTTATATCAGATGGCAGATGGTGTTTGCGATTGTATGTAGATGCGGCAATAAAGAACTCTGTTTTGCTATCATCATACAATCTTCAAGGTTTAAAAAAGTGAATTCCATATGTATGCATTTACTTGTCTTACATTTCAAATCAAATATTCACAAACATCTAAATCTATCATGATCCCTCTTTCAATGTCTTTGCTTTCATGGTGTGATTTGCTCTTTTTATATTTCAATTTATAGATCATTGCATGTTGTGTGATGTAATAATATTATGAATACAAGTGCCAAAATATCTATTATTACATAAGTATATATCAAACAATTTAACACAACAATTAAGAAAACAGATTTGCATCTTTTCGAATGTTCTCAAATGTGATTAAAACAAAGCAATGAATCTATAAGGCCTTAGAAAGCCACAACATTGTTACTTAACTTGTTTTCATTTACAGTCAAACAAATTACAAGTGTGACTATACTATCAGTAGAATATCAAGAGAACTGTTACAACTTATCAGAATTTGAGGTTGAGGTCTGTGATAAATTTGTACCATGGGCAGATAATTTATACTCAATAAAACAATGTCAAAAATGAGTTTATACATTTTTTTGTCAAAACTCAAATTATGAATGGGGTTCATTTCAGACTATATTACTTTAGAAGAATAACAGGGTGCATCAATATTGTAATAAGCACGAGACATTTATTGCACATCTTTATCATGTACACCAAACATACAGAAGATTGCCTTGGATCCAGAAATACTTTCTTGTAAGCTTTATCTATCTGTCTTTTGAATTTTGTGACCAAAATGTGCAAGATAATGCATGTGTAGTGTAAGAAGTTGATATTTAATTTACACAAGACGTTCAAACCCGGCTGAACGTCCCTTTGATATAACAATAGATTCTATACAGACCAACAATCATTTGTTGTCACCTTTGTTAAGCTGTAAAGCTGCTATGCAGAAAATTGGCACACTGCTCTTATTCTTTAATGGATTGTTATACTTCATTATTGGGGTTTTTGGACTTCAAGATTAGATGAAGTTACGGTTGAAAGATTTTACACAGATTCGATGTCAAACGAAACAAAAGAGTCCTGTATAATAAACTAAACAAAATTGAATCCTATGGTTTTAGTTTGACTAATGCAATGACGTGCGAAAAAAACTTCTTGACACAAGGTTTCACAATAACAATTTAATTATATCCATTTACGTACCTAATAATCAGGTTAATTTTTAAGGATTCCCTACGAGTACATTTTAATTGGTACATGTATTAAAGTTAAGTATGGCCTCTGAAGGGGAAATTCAACAATATTGAATCCAAATGTAACATAAAATCACTGCTTATATTCACATGCCAGATTCGCTGCACCATGAGCTGAGTCATTAGGTGTATTGACTTTTCGCCCGTTGGTTTTTATTGACATAAATCCTTATGCTATTAAAGTGTCTTAACAGCCACTAATAATGTAATATGAAAAGGGGTGTAAATACGCAACTTTCAGCTTTCCTTTCATCTATTATTAAGGCTGGGCGTCCGACAGATATACGAGGGGGTATCAAAAAGTTCTTGACGACATCACCCAGAAGTGAGACCATTTTTGCACCATAATGTTTTTATGGACCAGTGATTACACTGACAAAATTTCATCGATATAGCTCCTTCACTTCTGGATGATGTCAAGAACTTTTTGATACCCCCTCGTATATCTGTCGGACGCCCAGCCTTAACATACTTGAAGGTCTTGGCGAAAGACACAGGACTGAAGGATGAGGAGATGAAAGCATGCATGAGGGACAGAGTAGTTTGGCGAGCCATCACGAGGACCGTCCGAGAACGACATAAGTAAGTAAATCCTTATAGACAACAATTTACAAAGGAAGTGGGAGTAGTTTTTTTGAGATATGTCGACTTTTTCGGCCGTTTTAGTGAGAATCGATGACCTCGATCATGGTGCATGGTTTGTGCAATGCACCACAATACTATGTTGAAGTATTACACAGATATTTTGCATTGTCTATTTTAATTAGAAATCGGATATCTAAATATTTCTTATATTTTCGAAAACAATGTTATATTTGAATGGTATAACGAACTGTTGACTTTATAGTTTTAATCATCAATTTCGGAATCTTAATCATTTCACTGATAACAGTTGAGATTATAAGGTTTACCAGAACGTGTATTATAGTTGGTGGTGACAAAATTAACCCGATGGAGCTCCTACAAAATGGCTTTTAGTTTTCTAGGCCAACCTATACATTGAATTAAAGGCATATTATGTCAGACTTTATGTGATCTTTTCCAAGGGACGCCCCCTATCTGTGATTTCCCCCTAGTATTACATTTACAACCATGAAACTAAAATATCTTGCAAGTCACAGAGCAATGTTTCCTAATTACTTCAAAATCAGATTTTAAAATAAGTTGTCCTGGTACCAGGACCGTTTATTTTTCGAGTGGATTTTTCTTTCGTAAATAGAATTACATGGTTTCACACTGTTTTAACGCCGTTTACAGTGTTTCCGGTTACAACCGCAACTGTTTACACGAGTGGAGTGAACACACCCCTACGGAATGCTTTATGGTGAAAATCGAACCAATATGTTGAAAAATTCCTTAAATTGGAAGCAGATGTCCATTATGATTTAGTAATGTGCTGTATTGGGATTTTTAACGGAAAATACAGTCAAAATAGATTTATGAGTTCAGGAAAGTCTTTCCTGATAATCAACCTTCATTATAAGAGAGAAATAAATACTTCAAGCACAGTGGACTCATGTCTTTTAATAATAACAATAATATGACAACAAATGGTTTTATGAAAGCACTGTGATTTTATTGGTTATATTGCTTGCACTTAGTCATATGTGTACACAAAATAACAGCACAACTAAAGGTGTGTAAAGCATCATACAATCTATAAGGTTTAAAAAAGTGAATTCCGTATGTATGCATCTACATGTCTTACATTTCAAATCAATTATTCACAAACATTTAAATCCATCATGATAGTACACTGAGCCAAAAAAGAAACTTATAAAATTTTAACAGATCACCAAATAAAATTCTGTGCATGAAAATGTACCAAATTTGGATACAATATTACTGCTAGTTTCTTTTTTGGCTCAGTGTATATCCCACTTTCAATGTCTTTGCTTTCATGGTGTGATTTGCTCTTTTTTATATTTCAATTTATAGATCATTGCATTTGTGTGATGTAATAATATTACGAATACAAGTGCCAAAATATCTATTATTACATAAGTATATATCAAACAATTTAACACAACAATTAAGAAAACAGATTTACATCCTTTCGAATGCTCTCAAATGTGATAAAAACAAAGCAATGAACCTATAGGCCGTAGCAAGCCAAGACATTGTTACCTAACTTGTTTTCATTTACAGTCAAACAAATTACAAGTGTGACTATACTATCAGTAGAATACCAAGAGATCTGTTACAACTTATCAGAATTTGAGGTTGAGGTTTGTATGAAGTATGAATGGGATTCATTTCAGATTTCATTAATTTAAAAGAATAACAAGATGCATCAATATTGTAATAAGCATGAGACATTTATTGCACATCTTTATCATGTCCACCAAACATACAGAAGATTGCCTTGGATCCAGAAATACTTTCTTGTAAGCTTTATCTATCTGTCTTTTGAATTTTGTGACCAAGATGTGCAAGATATAATGCATATATGTGTAAGAAGTTGATCTTACAGTGTGGCTAAGTTCTAATTTCCACAGGCTGAATATGATTATTGATACATTGGTGTGAGGGTGTTGATAGTATGTCTTTACATGATGAACAAATAACCAAGTAGAAAGTCAACAGTGGCTTTTAAAACACTTATCAGGCTATTACATGTCCAGTCTTAAAAATAATCAACTGTCTTATTCGACTGGACAATGCATTTTATCATAAGTTTGATCTTATACGAGATTCACAACTATTTACTAGTAATAACGAAACTTGTGATAACTAACTATGTTATGACATTAATTACTAAAAGTCTACTTAAAATTATATTTGTGTGTTAAAGTTTACACTAATCTACAAACATTGCTAATTAAATATCAATTTAGATTGTCAAATTAAAAAACACTTTAACAAGCTCAATCCTTAAAAGGTGTTAAACCTGATCAATGTACCATCAACATTTGGTATCAGAAAAATGCCCATGTTATTCTCTTATCCACAGCAAGACTTGAGGTCAGCAGATGAAATCTTCAGTTAGTAGTGATGAGTTATCTTATCATTAGAATGACTGGAGTATCCCTCAAATGTTGGTGTAAGATTGTAATTATGATCCAACTGGATGGATAATACCACATAAAAACTGGGATTTACATGTATGAACTTACACCTATAAGGATTAAGAAAAATCAGCCCTCTTTGTACAACAAAACGTCGATTCAAAAATGATGGTAGAGCCGCAACCAGCATTTTACATGGTTAAGGGTGGGATTCCAACATATTTAAAACATTGTTTTAATCAAGTTTTGCTGGCTTTTTTTTTTAGTAGAAACAACAATAATGGCAATTTTTAATGTTCATCTTGAATTCTGAAGTAAATTAATTAAAATTAAAAAAATTCAACATGACATTGTGTCCCTTTAATGGCTTGTTATGAAACTCAGCTGCTGTCTACAATAATTTAGTATACCATAAAACGGGGTGAATAGGGACAGTTTTAGTACTCTCTAGATTGTAGTTTTTCTGTGTTGCCTCATGACCCAAACTTTTTAGCGCATATTATGTACACCTATCCACTGCAAATTATGAGCGCTTACTTTTAGACAAACTAAAAAGTAAATGCAATTCTAAACACAAAAGTAAACGTAAAAGTAAACGCAAAACGAAACGAAACGTTTCTTGCATTTTGTACCCAATTGACCTCAAAGCACGCTCAAAGTGAGTGAATATAATCACAGATGTTTCAACCATCTGTGATATAATGGGACAGTTATTGATTAGAGGCTAGGTGGAAAACAGCTTAGTTGTTGGGCTCACATAAGGGGTCGTCCAAAATTATCGCCATTTTCACTTACGTACAGAGCGTACGTAACTTTTTACCCCCCTCCCCCCCTCGAGTTACGTACGCAATAAATGGCGAAATTTTCATGGCTTGATATACCTTCATGTTTGATTAAAAATCATTGTATTAAAGACGAATTGCCATACATACAACATAAGAAACTGTACGGTACAGAGACAAATAAACTTATTGTATATCTCTGGTGTTAATTCCGCCGATCTTTTCTTTGGTAAAAATTATCATTTTCTTTGATAAATAATAATTATCAAAAATTATCAAGATATTTTGAAACAAATGGCACAACACTAGGAACTTGAGCCATGGATTGTTTTAAAAACAAAGAAGCAAAATTGCTTCGTGTATATGTAACATTTTTATGAGTGGCGTAGCTAGGTATTTCATATGGGGGGCATAAATGACAGGGAACCGACAAGATTATTATGGCAAACGAAATGTTCGTGTAGCGTGCGAAAATGTTTGACATTCCCAATTTTTGCTATGATTGAGGTACATTTTGGCTCTAAACAAGCTTATACCAAAAAATATTGCATTTTGGAGACACATGTGCACGTAGCGCGCGAAAAATTTCCATATATTATTTTATTTTGTACTTTAAAAAAAAATCCTGCCTCTCAAGATCGCCATGTAAGTTACGTACGGTTGGGATATATTTTGACCCCCTCCCCCTGTTACGTACGCTCTGTACGTAACTGAAAATGGTGAAAATTATGGACGACCCCTAAGTGTTAAGTATTGCGTTTACCTTTGAGTTTAATTTCAGTTTGTCCAAAAGTAAACGCTTATAATTTGCAGTGTATAATGCCTTTGAACTGCCATTATAAAAAAATAAGAAAATATGTGATGGGTATATTATTTTTCCTTACAAAGGTTGGTGTCCCTATTCACACCGACATCTGGGTCAATAGGGACAGCATTATTCTGGGTATGGAAATCACTAGATTGAATGAGTTTTTACCTGTTTTATTCTACATATGGGTGAATATGGGTAATAAGTAAGTTTAAAAAACAAACAAAAAATCTCTTTTAGTAGTTTATACCACCATGGAAGGCGTGTAATAAGCTCAACAAGATATGGAGATCCAACCTACCAAGATCAACAAAAATTAAGCTATTCCAAGCTACAGTAGAAAGCATTCTTCTCTATGGCTCAGAAACATGGACAGTAACAACTAAAGTTCGAAAGCTATTGGATGGATGTTACACCAGGCTTCTTAGATCAGCCCTTGATATTAGCTGGAGGTTACACATCACCAACAAGAACTCTATGGTGATCTTCCTAGAGTAAGTGAACGAATCAAGAAGAGGCGACTACAGTTTGCTGGACACTGTGTCAGACGTTCTGGGGATGTGATATCAGACCTAGTTCTTTGGAAACCAGTTCATGGCAAAAGAAATGCTGGACGACCGATGTTAAGCTATGTGGATATTCTATGTCAAGACACTGGACAAACACCTGCTGAGATAAAGACCTGCATGGAAGATAGGCGTGTCTGGAGAGCCATTGTTAATGCCCGACAGAAGTCGCCGGAGTGAGTGAGTGAGTGATACCACCATTACTATTCAAAATAATGTTTTGACAATATCTCTAATTTAGGTGCTTGACGATCATAAAATATGTTATTCTTTGAATTGAGCTTTAAATTCTAATGGATATGGCATCAATGTTAACTCTTTTTTTGTAGGAAATACATTTCACGTTTCAGGTTTTGACACGGTAATGGTTTACCATTTAAATTCATCGTGTTTACGACATCTAAAATACAATTCCTTTTAAACCGACTTGTTTTGTGAAATTCTGCACATTTAATATCACCCATGTGTTGTGTAGAATTTAGAAGGTAACGTTTTTTACAAATTTAAATTCACTGTGTTGAAGACAATTGAAATAAAACTCGATTTTACAACTTGTTGTCAAATGTTGCCCATTTAATATCACAGGTGTTGTGTAGAAAATAGACCAAAATTTGAATACAATTTGTTTTTATGACTTGTTGAGAAATTCTATCCATTTAATATCACCCAGGTGTTGTGTAGAATTATACCATAGACCAAAATGCTGATATTTACAATTCATGCCAGTAATGGTTCTATCATCTGGGGTAGTTTTTGTGCCTTATGGGGTCAAAAGATCAGGTTCTATATCGTCAGCCTGCTTCGATAATTGCCTAACTCATTTTTTCTAGTTTTGAGAAAACAACAAAAATAGGAAAAGTGAGTTGGGCAGTTATCGAAGCAGGCTGATGATATGTTGAATAGCATCATGAATAGTACAGGTGAATGCCAACAGGAGCAGTACCTGTTGGATAGAAATAGGTTGGGGGTATCCCTTTAAGTGAAATGTGGCTTATTATAGGCCTAATACAAGTTATTATGACCCATTTTAAACATTTTACATAATTATTACAATCTGCCTAACTCACAATGCTGACTTAGGCAGAATTGCAATTGTGCATTTATCAACACTTTTGATTTGTCAATGACTTAGATATTATTACAGCATGTGCATAATGTAATGAGGTCATGATTTATGCAAAAAACTCAATTTCGCTGAAAAGTGAGTTAGGCAATTATCGAAGCAGGCTGACGATATGCTTATGGAACTGGAAAAAACTACTATTTCTGGAATCCTTGTGATCAGACGAACAATTTGAGATATCGTTTGTCAAAATCGGAGCAAGTTCACATTTTGACCCCAAATGCAAAGGTCAACGACCTTTCACATTTTGCTCAATATCTCTGTATCTAAAGCATCCCAAGTGGGGCAAACTATCCATTTTTATAATCATTGTGCTGAGACAAACAATTTGATATGCTTGTCAGCTTAATTAAAGCCATTTGGACATTTTGACCCCACTAACGCGTGTGCACATTACGGTTTGCGCCATTACAACAACGTAGCAACGGGTTAAAAACCCAACATTTCATGAAATCTAACCCAAATGTTGAAAATCAAACATACACTGGTTTGTCGTGGGACCTATACGCACTCACAGAGCGACTTTCAAGTCAATCGAAAGGTGTTCATCTCCGTACAAGAATTGGCGATTCCATATTATTATATTAATAATAAGCCTTAAAACGGCTCTATAAAAAAATATGGAGTGGGTATAACATTTTCATTTAAAACGTTGGTGTCCCTATTGACCCCATATTTTACACATTTTAAGTAAGAAATGCTAAAAAGCTTGAAATTAACAATTCTTTCAGAATTTCTTACCGATGTCAAAGAGTATGTTGTAGGACCTTTAAAGTGCTACCATCCTGGAAAAAAAGTCTTGGAACACTTGCGTGTGATAAACGGAAAAGTGTCACCCCCCACTCCCCCGTACAATGTTGACCGATGCCAGTGGCTCGTGCAGCATGCCAGAGTGTCCCAACATTGATCGATGGGGGTGGGGAAGGACAAATTTCATTTGAACAATTTCCGTTTATAACAGAAGACACTAGGAATCAATACATGCACACAATTATATACCCAACACGTGTGCTCAGCGTTCGCGTTCCAAGGACTTTTTTCCAAGATTGTAGGCCCTGGTGCATTGCCAGCTAATTTGCTCGAATTATGCAGTTAGGAACAGGAAAGTTTTGACAACACCATGTTTCAGTGTTTTTCAGACACCTTTATTTTTGAAACCCTGGGCACCACATTTGTTTTTTCCCATCCACTGAATCATTACCTGAACATTATTGTATTGCTCTTTCAATATTTGGAAAAAGAAAACAAAGTATACATCAAATACAAAAAAATTGAGATTTCAAAAATATTTCCCATTTTTGTCCCTATTCACCCCATGTCCGGGCTATATTCACCCCATTTTACGGTACCCATCTATTTCTACTGGATGTTAAACGTAACAAAAACATTAATTTGTGATTCACAACTAATACCTGTTCGGGCACTATTCCTACTGTTATAACACTGTATATCAATATATCTACTTGAGTACTACAAAACAACCAATTTGGCAAAATAGACAAACACATTGGTGTTTTATCAACATTTTAGGAATCAGGATTTATTTTGGAAGGAAAAACCAAGATTCAAGGCACATAAAAATATGGCAAAATTGTACAATCTATTGAAAACCAAGTTCGTTAAAATCTAGACTTGAGACTACTAGACGCTTCTTTTAATAAAAATACATATGGCTATATCATTCTAACGATAACGACTACTGCTATAAATGTCAAAACAAACATTTTCCTAAGTTTACTTTCTTTCAAGGGTAAAAACGATTTCAATCCAAGGTAGAAAAATAATTTGCAAGAACAACTTGCGTGAACAAAAGCATAAATAACATCCTCTTTTAAACAAAGGCAAAACAACAAACCCAATTCCCAGACTTCTACTTCAGACGGGCCTTTTAAAGGTAGATGACCCGATCACATTTCCGATTTTCAACTTGAAGTTTTCTATTCTACATGAAAGGTCGTCCTTAAAAAAGTCGTGTTCCAAAGTTTGAGTGGCATAGCTCTAATGGTTCATATTTTAAACGCACAAGATGCTGTGAACTGTACCCATTGAGTTGTACACAAACTATATCGGTGGTTACCACCATTCGCGGTAATTCGACGTTATTTCATCGATTTCTCCGTAATTATACCGATTTAGGCCGTCAAATTTCAGTATGATGATGAGAAAAATACGAGCTTTCATATAATATGAAAATCTCCGTATGTTTGAAATAATTCTGTGTTACGAAAATGTGATCGGGTCATCTACCTTTAAGTGGTATAAGCAGAAATCTTCAAAGTTGTATTTGGAAGCAAGCTTGAGATTTGAGGTGATAAAACTACATGGAACCACTTTTAAGTTGAAACACTGTGAAGGTGATCATGTCAGAAGGAAGGTTGTGGTGAATTGGGGCACCCAGACCAGCCTGCCTTCAGCTGTCATTATACAGGGACTAAATCACACTTGATCTCAATGATTATACATTGTTTTTTCATCAAAAGTACAGTACAGAAAAATAACTGACGATTCTCCAACAAGGATCTTTTCTGTAGGACTTTTTCAGTTCTGTCTTTTATCCTTCTACATACATGAAGCTGAGTTATTGCTTTACCATGGTGTAGAATACTTGAAGTTCATTTTGACCAAGTATTTCATCTTGATCTGTGCGGTGTCATACACAATATATCTGAAAGAAAACTAGTTCAGGAAATGTTTCGCAAGTTAAGATTCTTTTGTTACATATTCATCTCTAGATAAAACATATTTGTGAAGTATAGTCATCATCATTGCTATGGACAAAATTCCACCAATGCATGTGCATGTGCGTAAACCTGGAGGTTTCAACAAATAACCACGCATCATAATTGGTGAATTCACCACGCACATAGTTGTTAGCAACAACAAATTATGCTAGCCTGAAATAGCCAGTAGCGTATCTCCCGGGGATTCAGGGTGAGTAGAATGACCCCCACCCCCCTGACGGCTTTGACTGGGAAGAACAGCTCATTGACAGGGAAGAACAGCTCAAACTACCGGGCTAAAAGGTGGAATTTTTTTCTTCTTCTGTAAATACAGTGTGGGGTTGGCATGAAGGCACCAATTTGTGTCTGGTGGGCTTAGATAGCACTGTTGATTAGCTACCAAGCTCGTTTGTTCGCCATAGAGACTTGTCTCATTTAAATAAAAGAACATATATGTGACCCGTCACATCTAAACATGGGGTCTTTTATCCAACATACCTCTTGGGGTCTTTTATCCAAGAGGTATGTTTTGATGTGATGGGTCACATATTCTCTCTGGGGAAAGTTAACCAAGTGTATCAATTGAATTATTTACAGCTCCTACAATGAATATAGACTGGGTCCAAACATCCCTCTTTTTGGCCGCCATCTTTACAAATGGCGGACCAAATTGAGGGACTGGGAAAAAACATGGCAAGTAAACGGAAGTGTCATGGGAAATCATGACACTTCCTATCATTTCTAACTTAACTGCACTTGCGCAAGTCTGCCCGACAACAACGCCAAATCACCTGATTGGTCAAATTTAAACTGTAACGTTTTCGCGATCATCACGCTGCCCCGTTGGAGGTGAATCAACGCGCCCAACCGCGTCACACGATGCATATAAACCTAAGTGAAAGCACCGACGCAGTGTGGCATGATAGTGTGTGAATAATCTCATGTTTATTCACGAGTTTATCAGTGCACACTTTTGGATTTGGATTTTTTTTCATATTTCACTTTTGAGCACCCTCGCAGGGACTGTGTGTAAATTGTGAAGACCAGAAGGATTCAGTCTAGACTGGGTACCCTTGTCCTTTAATTAGTCTTTACATTGAGCACCCTCGCAGGAGCTGTGTGTAAATTGTGAAGACCAAAATGATTCAGTCTAGACTGGATACCCTTGTCCCTCTAATTAGTCTTTATATTGAGCACCCTAGCAGGGGCTGTGTGTAAATTGTGAAGACCAGAAGGATTCAGTCTAGACTGGATACCCTTGTGCCTTGTCTCTCTAATTAGTCTTCACATTGAGCACCCTAGCAGGGGCTGTGTGTAAATTGTGAAGACCAGAAGGATTCAGTCTAGACTGGGTACCCTTGTCCCTCTAATTAGTCTTCACATTGAGCACCCTAGCAGGGGCTGTGTGTAAATTGTGAAGACCAGAAGGATTCAGTCTAGACTGGATACCCTTGTCCCTCTAATTAGTCTTCACATTGAGCACCCTAGCAGGGGCTGTGTGTAAATTGTGAAGACCAGAAGGATTCAGTCTAGACTGGATACCCTTGTCCCTCTAATTAGTCTTCACATTGAGCACCCTAGCAGGGGCTGTGTGTAAATTGTGAAGACCAAAAGGATTCAGTCTAGACTGGGTACCCTTGTCCCTCTAATTAGTCTTCACATTGAGCACCCTAGCAGGGAGTGTGTGTAAATTGTGAAGACCAGAAGGATTCAGTCTAGACTGGGTACCCTTGTCCCTCTAATTAGTCTTCACATTGAGCACCCTAGCAGGGTCATTCCATGTCAAATCAACCAGTGGTCCCCAGGTGACCCGCTCAGATTTTGATGAAACTTCATCAGATTAATGGACTATGGCAAAAATTAACACATGCAAAAAAGTAAAATCATACTCCATGTCGTTTTCCAGATATGGCCCGTTGAAATATGGTCGAGAACGCGTTTTTTAAACTCAAGATTCGCGAAACGTCATATTTGTAATATCGTCCGACTTTGGAAGCTTATATTTCAGTCTTCGTACTAGGTAGAAAGCTGAAAGTTGGTATTCTAACTTACTTTTGGCCATATTTCAAGAATCTGACCTCAAATCAACTGTATCACCTTTACTTTTTATGATATTGCCCCCCAAAGTAGCCACTTCATTCAGCCGGAAGTGTTTTGGGGGATTTTGGGGGTCATGCTGTGACCCATTGGGGGGTCACATGAATCCCATATTGCATATGAGTAATCTAGGGTCCCATGTCTATAGCCACAAGCAAGTACAAACTCATCAATGTATTTATTAAAAAAATGGCATGGCTCCAAAGTTGGGTCCAGGTGAAAAAATGTCGAAAAGACCCCCTCCGTCTTGTCAATGGTTGACCCCGCGACGAGTTGAAACATTTTTTGAGATCTGCACCAGTTGAACATATGTATCATATCTACTTGTAAACCAAATTTCAGCTCTGGTTCTCAACTCCTTCATGGTAATGCCGAGTTTTCATTATTTTTTAAATTGGGGTATTTTCCCCCATTTTCTATGTATCATGACTGCTGAATTCGGCAACCCATTTCAGATTTTGACTAAGAATTTTTTGAAAAATGAATGTGTAATTTTTTCCCCCCATATCTTTTATAATGACACAATTCTGTGACAGAAATTTCTTGGGACACTTTTTCTTACAAAAATTCCTTAAAATACCCCAATTTAAAAAAAAATGAAAATTCTGCATTACCATGAAGGAGTTGAGAACCAGAGCTGAAATTTGGTTTACAAGTAGATATGATACATATGTTCAACTGGTGCAAATCTCAAAAAATGTTTCAACTCGTCGCGGGGTCAACCATTGACAAGACGGAGGGGGTCTTTTCGACATTTTTTCACCTGGACCCAACTTTGGAGCCATGCCATTTTTTTTATAAATACATTGATGAGTTTATACTTGCTTGTGGCTATAGACATGTGACCCTAGATTACTCATATGCAATATGGGATTCATGTGACCCCCCATGGGGTCACAGCATGACCCCCAAAATCCCAAAAAACACTTCCGGCTGAATGAAGTGGCTACTTTGGGAGGCAATATCTTAAAAAGTAAAGGGGATACAGTTGATTTGAGGTCAGATTCTTGAAATATGGCCAAAAGTAAGTTAGAATACCAACTTTCAGCTTTCTACCTAGTACGAAGACTGAAATATAAGCTTCCAAAGTCGGACGATATTACAAATATGACTTTTCGCGAATCTTGAGTTAAAAAAACGCGTTCTCGACCATATTTCAACGGGCCATATCTGGAAAACGACATGGAGTATGATTTTACTTTTTTGCATGTGTTAATTTTTGCCATAGTCCATTAATCTGATGAAGTTTCATCAAAATCTGAGAGGGTCACCTGGGAACTTTTTAGAAAATTGGTTGATTTGACACGGAATGACCCAGCAGGGAGTGTGTGTAAATTGTGAAGACCAGAAGGATTCAGTCTAGACTGGGTACCCTTGTCCCTCTAATTAGTCTTCACATTGAGCACCCTAGCAGGGACTGTGTGTAAATTGTGAAGACCAGAAGGATTCAGTCTAGACTGGGTACCCTTGTCCCTCTAATTAGTCTTCACATTGAGCACCCTAGCAGGGAGTGTGTGTAAACTGTGAAGACCAGAAGGATTCAGTCTACAATGAATATACGGTTCAAATTATCAGTTAATCATTTGCACTGGAGATGTTGCTCAATAAAGTTTCAATACCAAGTGGAGATATATATATATATTCAAACAAAGGATGAAAACTGTTTTATTCTATTGTTTTAAAACCCTTCAACTGCTCATACCTTTGGACGAGTCCATTTATAATGATGTTTTCTGTAAAATATAACATTGCAAAAATGTTATATTGTAGACTTGAGACTAGTTGTGCTTGATCGCATCACAAATGATAGGGCCTTTATCCACAATATTTTAACATGGATTGAATAAAAGACTGGTAGGCCTATATTCACCTTGACAAAAAAAAGATGTGTCCATTTCTTTTAGTAGCATTCGGAGAAACAGGCTAATGATTTCTTTAAGTTTGTTGTAATACAATATCTAAATAATACTGAAATATCCCCCCTTGAAATACATATAAAGGATACTCGTTGTATAGTAGACTGGTATGGCCTGCAACACTTGAATTTGTGCCTTTGCCTTTAGGTATAATCAAACCATCTGCTTGTACATGCTGTCCTGCTGGATCTGGTCCTGTCCTACCAAGACCTGAAATGGATGAATTCACATTAGAATAAAGTTTGACATGAATTAATTGAAGGCATTGATTTATTTATTATCAATGGTATATCATAAATGAGACAAGCACTCTGTCTCTGTATACACAGGACCATTCATGCAGGCATTAGATTATATATGACGTAAACACAGGACCATAGACCTTATCGCAGATAGGTAAAAATCAATTGATTATCCTTTTTTGATGCATTGTGGGCTAGGAAAGTAGGCAAATGTTGTCCCTTTTCAATCCCACAGTGCATCAGAAAAGGATAATCAATTGATTTTTACCTATCTGCGATAAGGTCTATTCCAAGACATTTTATGCAGGCATTATATTCCATATGACAAGAACAGGAGCAGGTATAATTTGGTCATGCTGATGAGTAATTGCTTGAATGAACCCCCTTCAACATATAATATTTTTGATCTGAACACCTTTTTTTCAATAGTTTACTAACAATTACACCTTTTCCAATTCTCTACATTCATTTAGGTAGTTAGTTGGTGCACTCCTTTCAGGATCATAAGAATTTGTTAACTCAATAAATACATTACCTTTACAGCTGTGCATTCCTTTCGGTAGTTTGGTAATTGATTTGGCATTTGTTAACTCATACATGTTGCCCAATGCCACCTCACAGAGAATCATCACACCAACTGGATTGCTAGAATAGGCGTGACAGTAGTTGGCGCTCTTGGATACCATGTCTGCAAAGTAGACTCCCTTGCCAAACATGTAACCAGTCTACAAGAGAAGTAGGTTTTAATTTAAATTCATGCGGCCAATAAGAAAACAGGAAACTAAAATATGTGGAGTGTCTAATTGCACTCTGTGCGCGCGCTGTACATGCTCGTACCACACAAAATATGTGGAGTGTCTAATTGCGAGTGCGCTGTACATGCTCGTACCACACAAAATATGTGGAGTGTCTAATTGCACTCTGTGCGCGCGCTGTACATGCTCGTACCACACAAAATATGTGGAGTGTCTAATTGCACTCTGTGCGCGCGCTGTACATGCTCGTACCACACAAAATATGTGGAGTGTCTAATTGCACTCTGTGCGCGCGCTGTACATGCTCGTACCACACAAAATATGTGGAGTGTCTAATTGCACTCTGTGCGCGCGCTGTACATGCTCGTACCACACAAAATATGTGGAGTGTCTAATTGCACTCTGTGCGCGCGCTGTACATGCTCGTACCACACAAAATATGTGGAGTGTCTAATTGCACTCTGTGCGCGCGCTGTACATGCTCGTACCACACAAAATATGTGGAGTGTCTAATTGCACTCTGTGCGCGCGCTGTACATGCTCGTACCACACAAAATATGTGGCGTGTCTAATTGCACTCTGTGCGCGCGCTGTACATGCTCGTACCACACAAAATATGTGGAGTGTCTAATTGCACTCTGTGCGCGCGCTGTACATGCTCGTACCACACAAAATATGTGGAGTGTCTAATTGCACTCTGTGCGCGCGCTGTACATGCTCGTACCACACAAAATATGTGGAGTGTCTAATTGCACTCTGTGCGCGCGCTGTACATGCTCGTACCACACAAAATATGTGGAGTGTCTAATTGCACTCTGTGCGCGCGCTGTACATGCTCGTACCACACAAAATATGTGGAGTGTCTAATTGCACTCTGTGCGCGCGCTGTACATGCTCGTACCACACAAAATATGTGGAGTGTCTAATTGCACTCTGCGCGCGCTGTACATGCTCGTACCACACAAAATATGTGGAGTGTCTAATTGCACTCTGTGCGCGCGCTGTACATGCTCGTACCACACAAAATATGTGGAGTGTCTAATTGCACTCTGTGCGCGCGCTGTACATGCTCGTACCACACAGAATATATGGAGTTTATAATTGCACTCTGTGCGCGCGCTGTACATGCTCGTATGCACAAGATTGTGAATTTTGATTTGTACTGTCGTGTAGGAAGTAGGTCAATACATGCATGTTTGTTTCTCAATGAATTCAAGAAATCAATGCACTCAATGTTGATATGCTCACAATAGCACTCCCCTACAGGTCAGTGCCATTATTCACACATCAACATCAGCGCGCGTGCAGTGATTTTCCCAATTTATCTCAAAACAACACATACGCATTTATTGACCTATAATTATGAGACTGATATCACATTTTGCATTGACACACATTTCATAACATATAAATTTGTGGTTAAATATCTCCTTGGAAGTATACACTGTTTTTAAATGAAAAGTGTCGTCTTTTTTAATGATGTGTAACACATTTTTGAGAAACCTTTCAAATTTAATGGTTTGTGAAACGATAGCCACACAACACTTTATTTTACATCTCATGAACATCAAAATATCTTGTAATTTCTCTGCTTTCAATATAAGCAGACTGTTTTACCTTTACATCATGGAGAACAATTATGTTTAAAATTCAGACGAGCTATATTTGATGTTTCTTATTTTGTTAATTATCTTTTAGAAAAAAGGAATAATACACTTCAATTAAAAGTTAGAAAATAGAGAAAGTCCAACCAGTTGATAACCTTCCACCTAAAAACATTTTTAGGTGATAGAAAATATCCTTATAAAAGATCAAACCAAAATGCTTAACACTGACAATGTAGCACCCTGCAATTTTATTATCATACCTTTTCACAAAGAAACATATATATATATACATAATTTAAGTTTTTAAGTTTAAAAACTATAAATCAGGGATGTAAATGGGTGACTGATCCATTTACTTAACTTTTTACAAGTTGTTGGCCCGACAACCCGAGCGTGGCATCAAACATTTATGGGCTCGTCCAAAGAATAAGCTACAAGAGGTGCAGGTTTACGGCTGATTTTTCAAGTGTTTAAGGGCTTAATTCATTTCATGTTCCAAGTTGAAAATCATATTGCCATTGGAAAGGGAAGATTATATAAACACAATAAAAAATGGGGTTTATATAAAGGTGGAAAGACAATAATTAAATACTGTACTTTATTATTTAAGAGAATATTAAAACTATGTTCATATTATTGTTTCCTGTATGACAAATACAAATAAATAGTTGGTGCACCGGCATCAACAAAAAGAGAAAAAAAAGAAAAAAAGAAAGAAAAAAAAGAATAAGCTACAGGGTATCACCCCCGGCCCCCCCCCCCCCCCCCCCCCGAAAAAACCATTGTTTTCCCTGTTTATGCTGAAATATCATTATCCAATTCAGGAAATACAACCTCAAATAAAATCTTTTCCGGAATTGTTTATTTTTATGGCCTCATTTCCGGAAGTCCAAGAATTTGCGTAAGTTTTACATCCCTGCTGTAAATACTTACCACCGGTGCCTCTGGTGGGGCAATGCGAAGACCTTGTGATAGAATACCAGCATAGTTAGACACTCTAGAGCCATGCCATAGTAGCTGCCTGTTGGGCATCTGCATGAAGGGCTTGAATTTAGATTTCTCACCATGTCGATCTAAGCTGAATACCTGACAACGGATAAAAGTTTGAAGCTTAGTGGAAATATTGTCAATAGTATTCTCACGATCAGTTCTCTTGATTGTCTCTGAAGTGTTATGTACCTTTAACACCTTTTTGATGTGTGTATTTAAGTGTTTTGTTTGCTGCATCAAGTCTTAGGGAGGTAACTTAGGTTAACCTTCGAAATTTAGGGTCATCATTTCAACCACCTTTCGAAAGTCTCGTGGCACGATCAGGCAGGCTTTCATATGAGGACAATCTTTTTCAAAGCATGACTCTGTGGCGAGATTAGGTAGGGGCAGAACTCCCACTCACAACAACCTGAGTTTGATTTCAAGGCCAGGCACGGACAGAATTAGCCCCCCCCCCCCCCCCCCCCCCCCCCACCCTCCTGCCCCGACCTCTAATTTGATCCATTTATCTCCCCTGACATTTGTAGGTTAACCATATATGTTTAGGGTCATTGTTTCAACCACTTTGGGGTGTTTAGGTTAACTTTTTGGCCAGGTTTTCATCATTCAACATTTAACAATATAGATTCCAGTGTGTATCTCCACGTAGTTTTGTCATTACATTAATATAATTAAGGAAGAAATGTATTGTGCTACGCAATTAAGGGTCCATTTCAGTGTCTTACTCCATTTACAGGGTAAGATTTACATTGCACCAATAAGGGGTGAATTTAGTACGGCTAAATATATAGTCCAAGTCTGATATGTCATGAGCATGGCTACCAATAAGTAAGTAAGTGATCAAGTCATAAAAGTAAAAGAAACACTTTAATATCTATAAAGCTTCCAAAGTAGGTTATTAATGAAAAGCAAAGGTCATTACTGCCCCCAACCCTGAAATTCTATAATTCTTTAAGCTTTATCCTGTCTTTTGTACCAGAAATTGGGAAATGTTATTGTTTGATTTTACTCAAATGATGATGTTACAATGGTGTATGACCAACTTGATTGCAGGCAATTAAAATGTATATTACATAAATGTACTTAATTTAGACATACAATTGAATTTCAATGAAAAAACAAAAAAGTAAAAAATGCATCAAATATGTCAAAAACACCAAAAACAGGCTTAAACTAGCCTTAATTACTTTATAAAACATTCTATTTATTTCACATGATATTCATAAATAAAGGATTTCATGGGCTCACCTCTTGTACTTCTAGTTTATAGCTGGAATGTGTAGCTGCATGTGTATTTTTGGTATATTCTTGAACAAGCTTGAACTCCTCACTGTCTTTGTCAATGACCTGGATAATAATAAATAAATAAAAGTTTTTATCCATAAAGAAAAATTCACATTAAACATTAAAGTTGGTCCTTTGCAAGTAATATATGTGTAAGAATTCACTGAGTGAGCACAATTAAGACTGCACTGAGTGAGCGCAATTAGAAGAAAGCTAAACTCAACTTTTTTACTGATTGACTGGACTCCTGTAATGACCCAAGTCTTTTGCTATACTCCATGTCACATCCCCCTCTTAACGTCAGTATGTATCCAGTCATGTGTAATATTTCAGTACCCAGAGCACTACTCCTTTTTTGATCAACACCCCAGTGCCCAGACCACCATTCTTTTTTATCAACACCCAGGTGCACATAGAATCATAATAAAGTGAAGCATGCAATATTATCATGCGATCATTGCAATGCACACTGACATCACCTCCCTACTAGAGGTTACATGGAGTATATAGTTAAGCATGGATATGGTTAATTCTTTGGCTTTGGTATTGCACAGTTAATAAAAAGTTATGTACCTAATTCAAACAAAAAAGGTACACCTTGAAATTCATTCAAATAATGATATATTCTAAACCAGATATAAACTGCTCACAAAAAGTTAGGAAACTTTTTTGAATCAAGTATATTTTTATTATTTATTACCCTCTTTGTATCTGTTATATATCAATGGAAAGCTGAAGTGTTCCTCTTTAAAATGATACCACATTTGCAATGTTGCTGAACTTGGCCATATGAATGAGAATGAGGCAAAGTCACAAATCAAATGTGCCAAAATTACCGTTATCTGTGCTAAATAGTCAATAGGTAATGATCAATAATCAAACCGGTCATGCTTGAGAACCATGAATGGTTTACACAAAGATTAGCACCAGTGAGCACAACACACACACCCCAACCCTCATCTCTTTAGAAAACCATTATTTGGGTATTTGCAAGACTGGGTTAACAATGACTCCAGGTGGAAGGTCATGAAGGTAAGTGATGAAAGGTTTAGGCCTACAACTTGTACAATTTTCTGAGACACGGTAAACGTTTTGCAGTTTCAATATGCCGCGTTTAACAGATTTGGAGAGAGCCCGTGCCATTACCTATTGACTGTTTAGCACAGATAACGGTAATTTTGGCACATTTGATTTGTGACTTTGCCTCATTCTCATTCATGTGGCCAAGTCCAGCAACATGTCATCATTGCACATTTGGTATCATTTTAAAGAAGAACACTTCAGCTTTCCATTGATATGCAACATAATACAAGAGGGTAATAAATAATAAAAATATACTTGATTAAAAAAAGTTTCCTAACTTTGTGTGAGCAGTTTAGATAGGATAGGGTTTCGGTTAAAACTGAAAATGGAAGACTTTTTTACTTAAAAATTGGTAGGAGGAAATAGGAGACATTGGTCAGTATTCTCATACGTATGTAGACAAGGTTTTAAGCTAAACACTTGCTTAACTTTAAACACATCGTTTAACTTTACGCAATTCTCAAACAAATTTTAAACTTAAACACGTCTAACTCACTAAATGGTGTCTACCTTTAAACATGAGTTTAACAGGTGTTTAACTAAACTTATGCACCAATTGTACGCCTTGAATGATTACTCAACCATGCTTTATGCAAGCTGAAGTGCAGATCGTGCAGTCTTACAAATACATGTGCATTTGAGGAATTCTGTCAATATCTATTGTAACCCATTTAGGCCACAATAAATTGAATACCTGTATACAGTGAACGCACGACCCCTCTGGGCACGACATTTACAGAGTTCATAATAAAAGCCGATTTTGTTAAACACGTCGTTAAAAAGATAAACTGACATTTAAATTAGTAACAATTTTTTAAGCTAAAACTGTGTTTAGTACGAGAATACAGCCCACAATGTTTAAACTTCTATTAGAAAAGGTGGTTCTTGTAATGCAACAAAGGAAAAAAGATGGATTGAAATTTAAAAGGGGTATTTGGACGTATATTCAATGGAATTTGACTAAAGCATTGATATTAAACTGGTATCTTACCTCCATAGGACACTTAAGTTGTTCATAGTGTGCATCCAATGGATCTTTCTCACCAATGTTGACATCAGCCTTCAGCATACTGTAGGCTATCTCTATTTCAAGTAGACTCTCTAACATCTCAGTCTTAGTCTGGAATATAATCAAATCAAACGTTTTGATAACAATAATTATTTTAACCTTAAAGCCTCCAAATAAGTGTGAATGGACCAGGAGCCAATTTTTTACTTTTTTTGACAAAAATAGCCCCTGGTCCTATACTTTACGTGTGTAACATTTGGAAAACATCAGGAGCCCAAACTTGACAATCATTGGGTAAATAACTCCTGGGTGCCCACATATTTGGAGGCTTGTTTAACCCTAACCCTTATCATCACTACACAACACTACACTACTAGGTCCTGTTAGGACGTACTTCTCCAGGTCATCTCGTGGCACACAGGCATATGCTATCATATGCTGAGGAAAATCTTAACATTTTTTGAAGCTAACTGTGTGATGAGACCAGGCACGCTCAAGACTCGCACAAAGGCTACCCAGGTTCTATTCCTGTCGCTGGCACAACCGGAATTTCCCCTTAATTTTTTTCTTCCCCAAACACGCCTTGGGGGTTAGGGTTAAGAGACACCTTTGTTCATGTTCCCTTAACTGCCCTACACAGGCGAACCAGATTCGATTCACAGCGCTGGCACAACCAGGATTTCACCTGATTTGTCCCGTTTTTTCTCCCTTGATAGAACACACCTTTGGGGTTAAGGTCAATAACTTATCAAGCACTGAATGGCAAACATCTATCTGATGCTGAATAAAGTAATGTATTACGATTTGTTAAGATTTATTTTCCTTACCTTGATTGTCTCTAGGTTATCCAACAGTGGAATACTCTTCATGCCAAAGTTATGCGGAATAAGGGTATAGAAGCGATTGGAGGCATCTAACAGCATAGTATGGCTGCCTTTATCCTCTACTAGCTGGAGAAAAAAAGTTATAAGGATAGTCTTATTCAAAAATGTCTCGGTAGATCAGAGAGTAACGCTTGCTCCATGCAGTAATAATTGTGAATCAATACTTTGAGATGAGCTGCTTTATATCATAACTGTTGGTTGCTGCTTTGTTGAAATATGTAACCGACTATCTTCCTTCTAAATCAAAACAAAAATGTTTAGGAAAAAAAAAAAGTTTGTCTCAAATGACACGAGAGACTGAAAATCTAATGTGGTCTGCGGATTTTTTTTCTTCTTTTTCCAATTTAGACCTGATCCTTATTTGTTTGGTCAAGAAGTTGGATTTTGCAAGATTGTTCTGAGAAAATTGAAAAAGAAAAAAAAATTGGAAAAAAAATTGGAAACAAACAAAAAACCCACTAAAAAAACAAAGCTAACGCGGGCGGTTTGGGGAATGCGCGCGGGTCATTTGAGACAAACTTTTTTTTTGCCTTACTTACAGAGCACACAACCAGCCCTGGAGATGTAGGGCACTGACACCGGAAAGGGGTATAGGTATGTGCCGCCCTGAACATTTTGTGAACATTTGCATTTCAAAGCCCCAATTTTGTGAAAAATGTGCATCCTAAAACCCTTACTTTTCGAAAGATTGGCGTTCTTATTAGACCAAAAACATTGGGGGGGGGGGGGGGGGTGGGGGGACGGGGGCGGGGGCGGGAGTCAATTATTAAGACCCTACTATTTGGGGGAAATCAGTTCTTAAGACCCCATTTTATGTCAAATATCCACTCTGAAGCCCCCATTTTTGAGACTCTGAAAGGCACAAACCTACCCAAAAATAAGTTGAGTGCCCCACTCCACGCATTTATCATGTTAATTCAAAATGCATTCCACTCACTTTCATATTACTCAAGAGCATTGAGCAAATTACTATACCAAGAGAGTTCAAATTATGAAATGACTCCTTCCTTTCTCTATAAATTGGACATTTTGCTATGACCACAGTGCTCAACAATCAACATATTTGTTAGATTTACAAGTTATACAATACATAAAAACAGCATACATCTAAACATAAAATATTAAAAGCGTAATACACACGTACATTTGTACTGGGACAAACCTACACAGAAGACTTGTCAATGAAAAGTACAATACTCTAAATCAATGCATGAGCAGTATTATCTATTACATTACAGGTACAAATGCTTATTTTTGAAGAAGAATAACGAACTATTTTTGAAGAATATAACTAAGAAAGTTTGTTGTCTTACCTTCTGTAACTCAGTGAGCACCTTGTATGCATCCTCGACTTGTTTACGAGACAGTTTACCAAGAGGCATTTTTTCAAGATCAATCTGAAAAAGAAAGAAAAAACCAGAATGACAATGAAACATCAATAAGCCATTAAAGGAGGTGTCCAGCAAGCACAAAGTAATTGTCGAGCCTAAATAGCGTAGTTTTATTGAACAAAACATCATATTTATCATAAAAACTGCCATCTCTCAACGTTTATTTTTAAAAATTCATATTGATATAAAGCCCCGGTATCAAAGAAGTCATTGTTATACATACAATGCACTTGCACAAATTTGAGCATCAATAACCGTGAAGTCATTAACGTGATGTCATGCTGGACAACTCCTTTAAAGGCATATTATGTGATCATTTCCAGGGGCGCCCTCTTTTCATGATTTTTTTAGAAAGTAGATTTTCTTGCAGATTTACATTTCTGATCATAAATTATGAATATATTCTGAGTTACAGAGCGATACAATTCCTAATTAATTAAATATCATGGTTTTTAGAGTGAAAATAGAGCAAAAATAGATTGTTTGCTAGCAAACAATCTATTTTCAACCCTTGAAAACCATGATTTTGAAGTAATTAGGAATCGTATCGCTCTGTAACTCAGAATATATTTATGATTTAAGATCATAATTGAAATCTGCAAGAAATCTACTATCTAAAAAAAATCATGAATAGAGGGCGCCCCTGGAAAAGATCACATAATATGCCTTTAAGAAAAATATCATGTTGCTGTTCTGTCAAAACCTCATATCTCCATCTGGCCCTTCATCATGTATAAAGTAATACTTCCTATGTATAACCTTTGGGCATTCTGTTCTAAACATGTTCAAGGGCCAAAAAACACATCTATTAAAACCTTGAAGTGCTCTTGCCCCTAAATATGTATAAAACAACACTTTCTATGCATAACTGTTGGGCAGTTCTACTTCATACAATTTGAAGTTCGGAAAAAACCTACAAGGTTTTGACAGAACAATTATGATATGACCTTGTCAAATCTGTTCACTAATATCTTCTCTATACTCCATTCACTTGGCACTGTACAGTGTAGTCAGTGGCATTGGGCTATTCCATACATTAATGGAACCCCCATCTAGAACATTTTACAGCAAATATTGGGAATTCCCAAGGCAAAGTTTTGCCTTAAAAAATAGCAATTATGGAATGTGCTTCAAAACTTAGGGAATTCTCAGTGACACCATCAAAAATTGTGGTGTGTACTTTTTAAAGCAAAACTTCATCTTTGATTGCCAGTTACATATTATACCAACACATTAAGCTGTAATAAACAGAATATACTCTAACATCATTGCACAGAGGTAGATCAATAATGAGCATGTGTGTCATTTCCCTTCAGGCTTTCAAACAATTCAAAAATCAAGAACCACTAAATGTACTATAAATACATTTAGAAGTACTATAAAATGAACATTTTCATCATCTCATCTTGGCAATACTCACCTCAAACTCCAGCATAGTTTTCTTGAGTGTGTCTATATCAAATATCATCTTGATAAGCTCTTGTATGGGAAGAGCCAGCTTTGAGCTGGAACCAGCCTTGGAACTCATTGTCTTCATCTTTGACTCATCCTGATCAAAACAAAGTCAAACTTTAATCAATTTAAGTTGTCAACAATCATAGGCATATTATTCCCACAGAGGTGGGTGACCCCTATTTCAGTCAATGTTTGTTCTCACTTAGGATGGTATACACCAAAGAAGTTAAGTTAAATGTTATATCTAGTCTAAATAAAGTAAAGTCCTTCTGAAAGTACCATTATTAGAGACAATTTGCTGGACACTGTGTCAGATGTTCTGGGGGATGTGGTATCAGATCTAGTTCTATGGAAACCAGTTCATGGCAAAAGAAATGCTGGATGTCAGATGTTAAGCTATGTGAATATCCTGTGTCAGGACACTGGATAAACACCTGCTGAGCTGAAGACCTGTATGGAAGATGTCTGGAGAGCCATCGTTAACCCTTTCGACCCTGTAGAACGCTACAGCGTTCCATGGGTATCTGGGTGGTCAACACTGTAGAACGCTGTAGCGTTCCCCCGACCTGGCCTTATTAAAATCTTTATAGCGACTGCATCGGGTAGACTAGTGACCTGATTCTTTTTTACCCATCATGCTAAGTACATGACCTTTCATATCCAGCGATCAACAAATACAGTTTATATTAGAAAATTCAGAGTAATTCATCATCAAAAATCCTGTTTTTCCTGCGAAATTTCGGGTCATTTTTTGATCCAACATGGCGGCACGTAATCGGGCCTTGAGTGCGGCGGAAGCGTTAGACGAAATAATGCGTGATGAAGATAGTGACGATAACTTTGAAGACTTAGACTATTCGATCGAGGATATGTCTGTAAGTAGTGAAGGAAGCTTAGATGAAGAACAACAACATGCAGGCGAACCGAGTGATGATGATTTTGATGATGGCGACGACGATAACCCCAATGACGATGCTGCTGGTGATGCTGCTATTGGCGATGACGCAGATGCGAACGCAGACGATCCTGATCCAAACGCTGACGCAGCTGTAGGTGTTGCTGCTAATGGTGGAAATGGCCAGCAACCACAACCAGCACCAAGAGTTGATCCCCATATTGGAGCATATCGTGAGGGTGAGCTTTGGATGGCAGATTTTACAGAACGCACCGGTCCATTGGTACACGATGCAAACACGCCTGTCTGTGAGATATTTACGGACATGCTGACCGGGGATGATGTTGGTGGTGACACCGATGTTATTGATGTCCTCGTGGAAGAGACGAACCGTTACGCCCAACAGTTCATCGACGACAACCCAGAAGCACCAACTGCAAAGAAATGGTCAGCCATCAACAGGAATACTATGACAGGATTCATTGCAATCATAATGTACATGGGACTCGTTTCCTTGCCAACCTTCAGTTTGTTTTGGAGTACTCACTGGCTCATGAAGCTGCCAATCTCGGACATCATGTCACGGGATGATTTCCTTATTATCTTGAAATTTCTTCATTGCGCCAATAATGCAGTCGCAGTTGCTCGTGATTTGCCTGGATATGATCGACTGTTCAAGATTCGGGAAATAACCAACCGCTTCGTAAAAAACTGGCAACGATGTTACTACCCCAAGAGAGAAATTAGCGTTGATGAATGCATAATTGCGTTCAAGGGCCGGACTTACTTGAAACAATATAACCCCAACAAACCACATAAATGGGGTATTTGTGTATGGAGCGTCGCCGAATCAACAACAGGATACTCATATGGCTGGCAAATATTCGCTGGGAAGGGTCACCAAGTCCACGAATCAGGAAATGGAACAACATATGACATTGTTATGAATCTGATGAGGGAAAATGAACTTCTGGACAAAGGACACCATGTTTATATGGACAACTTCTTTTCCTCTCCAATCCTGTACAATGATTTGTCTGATCACTGGACTGGAGCATGTGGTACCCTCCGAGTTAATCGCCAGCAGACACCGGACATAATAAAAACTGCGAGACCAAAGAAGGAGGACCCGCCAGTTTTCGACCGAGATGGTCGATTACAATTCATGGTATGGCAGGACAAGAAAAAGGTAGCGGTTGTAACGTCAATTCACAATGATAAAACATTCATGAAAACTGTGAAAGATAAGGCAGCTGAAAATCATGAACGCGAGGTTATAAAACCAAATGCCATAGAGCTCTATACCAAGTATATGAGGGGCGTCGATTTGGCGGATCAACAAATGTGGCATAGCATGTTTGATCACAAAAGTTTCAAGTGGTGGAAGAAAATTTTCTTTGGACTGATTGAGGTATCGTTTGTAAACACGGTTATCATCTATAAGGCACTTCATCCAAGAGAAACTATCGACCGCAACAAACTTCGTCTTGAAATAATAACGGGTCTGTTAGAGGATTTTATCCGTAAACCTAACAAGCGTGGCCGTCGGTGCACAGATGCGCCCCCGATGAGAACTGTCGAAAGACATTTTGACTCGCTGAACCCGGTTCAGGTCGGAGGCAAACCACAACGGTTGAAATGCGTCGTTTGTTCCGCACCAGATGGCAAACAGTGCCGTACTGCAAATTGGTGCAAACAGTGCAAGGTACCGGTTCATCGCTATGAGTGTTTTGAACGTTTGCATACACTAAAGGAGTATAAGTTCAACTGCGGAGGTCCTGGAACACACCCCTAGTTGTGTGATGTGTAATGGCATCAAATTTCAACAACAAAAACATTGAAATAACATTGAAGGTTCAGTGAGTTCATCATGCAAATGTTGATAATATGATCTGATATTTTCAAATTATTATAAGCCAGAATTTACTTGCAAAATCAATATCAATATCAATTGAAAGCTTGTGATGTAATCCTTCAATATTACATGAGAAATATATTTGTCAGTATTTGCCAGATGTAGGTAAAACCATGAAACTGTATGTTCAGAATTCTCTTTATTATTTTGGTATTATTTTGGAATTTGAATCAGACTGTATTTACATTTGACGTATTTGAAACATGCTATAGTCCAATTAAAAATTGAACGAACACGCATGCACGCAGCACAGATTATTGCGCCCAATATTTTCACGCTCTGATGGTTGTGCACGCTTCACCCAATGTACGCAAAACGCTGCTTCAATGTGTTTGTTCAATTATAAATCTGACTTTTAGTGGTAAGCCCCAACAATAATATGTAAAACCAAGATGTGAAAAATTAGATTGTCAATTACATGTACATTACATGTTATGTAGAGCCAGGCTACTTTATTGTAAATATACAAGGCCTATGTTTGTTTTGGATCTATTTTCTCTTCAATAATGATAACCCAATGTCCGATTCTTTATAAATAAATTGGTATCAAATGAGAGTTTGTAAACATACTTTTCCGTTGCTAACAAAAAGTATTATACACTGGACATACATGTATACGTAATGTACATGTATGTTATTTATTTGCAAAATGTTTACAAAACCATGAAACCGTACAAATTATCAGGAATTATGTTGGTTTTTTTCACTTGTAGAGGGCGCTTTCGTAAAATATGCACCCAATTGTACTGATGTCACATATTTCACATGAATCGTTATACCATAACCATTTTTTTCTGATTTTTTTTCATTAGTATAACACAGGTGTGAACAAATTGCATTTTCATAAGTATTTGAATTCATAGCAAAAATAAGGCCTATTCAATTTTCTTTTCTACGTACATGAACAATGTACGACAACCCAATGTCCGATTCATGCAAAATTTATATCAAATGAAAGCTTGTGGCATGCTCTTTCAATCTTTTACAAGAAGTGTATTTGTAATTATTTGGGAAAAAAAGATATAACCATGAAATTGTCAAATATTGAGAAATTGTGTATTATTTTCCATCGTAGAGGGCGCTTTTCAAAATATATGTACCCTATTGTTCTAAATTTTGCATATTATCAAACGTTATATACTACATGTATACCGTACAATTTGTTATAGAACATTTTTCATTACAGTATCAGGTGTGAAAAAATTACATCATCATATTATGTGTGTGTATCAGTAAATTTCTTTGAAAATAAGGCCTATTCAAATAAATGGCTTGTTTTCGTTCAATTTTCTTTTCTTCATTGTACGACAATCAAATGTCCGATTTGTTCAAAATTGGTATCAAATGAAAGCTTGTGATATGCTCTTTCAATCTTACACAAGAAGTGTATTTGTTATTATTAGCAGAAAAAATGATAACCATGAAATTGTAAAATATTGAGAAATTATGTATTATTTTCCATCGTAGAGGGCGCTTTTCAAAAAATATGTACCCTATCGTTCTAAATTTTGCATATTATCAAACGTTATGCTATATCCTACAATTTGTTATAGAATGTTTTTCATCACAGTATAACACAGGTGTGAAAAAAATACACTATCATAAGTTTGTTTGTATCGGTAAATTTCTTTGAAAATAAGGCCTATTCAATTATATCGCTTGTTTTCGTTCAATTTTCTTCTCTACATTGTACAACGACCAAATATCCGATTTGTGCTAAATTGGTATCAAATGAAAGCTTGTGATATACTCTTTCAATCTTACACAGGAAGTGTATTTGTTATTATTTGAAGAAAAAAAATAACCATGAAATTGTAAAATATTGAGAAATTGTGTATTATTTTCTATTGTAGAGGGCGCTTTTCAAGAAATATGTACCGTATTGTTCTAAATTTTGCATATTATCCAACGTTATACTATACCCTACAATTTGTTATCAATTTTTTTTCATCACAGTATGACACAAGTGTGAAAAAATAACATTGTCAAAAGTTTGTGTGTATCAGTAAATTTCTTTGAAAATAAGGCCTATTCAATTATATCGCTTGTTTTCGTTCAATTTTCTTCTCTACATTGTACGGCGACCAAATATCCGATTTGTGCGAAATTGGTATCAAATGAAAGCTTGTGATATACTCTTTCAATCTTACACAGGAAGTGTATTTGTTATTATTTGAAGAAAAAAAATAACCATGAAATTGCAAAATATTGAGAAATTGTGTATTATTTTCTATCGTAGAGGGCGCTTTTCAAGAAATATGTACCGTATTGTTCTAAATTTTGCATATTATCAAACGTTATACTATACCCTACAATTTGTTATCAAATTTTTTTCATCACAGTATGACACAGGTGTGAAAAAATAACATTGTCATAAGTTTGTTTGTATCGGTAAATTTCTTTGAAAATAAGGCCTATTCAATTATATCGCTTGTTTTCGTTCAATTTTCTTTTCTACCTTGTACGACAACCCATTGTCCGATTCGTACACAATTGGTATCAAATGAAAGCTTGTGATATGCTCTTTCAATCTTACACAGAAAGTATATTTGTTATTATTTCATAAATTCAGATAAAACGATGACACTGTAAAATAGGGAGAAAATAATGTATTATTATCACTCGTAGAGGGCGCTTTTCAAAAAAATATGCATCCGACGGTAATAAAATTTACATATTATAAAACTTCATATATATCTCAATAATTGTTGTACAGATTGTTTTTTGATCAGACTGCAATAAATATGTGAAATATCAACTTGAACATTGTATACTGTTTTCCACTAGTACTGTGTATATTAATTCAGTATAGGCTCTATGCTACAGAAATTTAATTCAGGGTCGAAAGGGTTAATGTCCAACAGATGTCGCTGGAGTGAGTGAGTGAGTGACTCCCTAACAAAGTCCAGAAGTAATATTGGAGTCACCTTATTAGGCTAATATAATACTGTAATGCCCTTATAAGGTCAATTAATAATGCAGAAAAATGAGCTCCTGGTTTATTAATTCTGAACTGAAGCTATTTTGAAGTCGTGTGTTAGTTGAATATGTATGATCATAATATCAAAAAATTGTTGAGTCAATAAAGGTTTTTTTTCAAAAAACTATATAGGTATCTATTTGATCCCTGTAGTGTAAACAAATGTTGTCACTTCTGTGTTACTCACATCACCGTAATCGATATCCAGTGGATAAAATCTGTTGGGATATTTTTCAAAGTTCTTGGTCCCAAAGTCATTTCCTGTTTTCTCCAGATAGAGTGTCCTGAACTCTTCCTTTGCATCTTCTTTGTGACTGCCCATAGGTTGCAGCTTATTTCCACCAATGGTTGTACCAACTCGACCCCAAGCACGGAATAGCCAATACCTGGTAATGGCAAAAATAAATGGGTGTAAACAAGATGAATTTTCTCTTTCATTCAAGACTTTTGAGTGTTTCTGGCGCAACATAACTAAAGGGAAATAAATGATTATTTGAGTGGAAAGATGTCATGTTAAGCAACATTAGGCCACAAACAAATTGTTGCCCACAGCGACAGACCCTTAAATCTCAAAAATTAAGGTTGCATATTGTTGTTTTTTGGCATTTTTTTAAAGATGTAAATGTTACCCAATTTGTCAAAATATTACTATTTTCTACTTGAAATGATTAAGTTTGATTGAATGAATGTTTTAAAAACCATTCGCACACTAGAAACATAAGTAACATTGACATTTACCAATTTTGTCTTGACATGATCTAAGATTATTTTGGCACTTGAGGGCAATGCAACCATTTATTATTTTTGGCCCTAAATGTGGCAAGAAAGAATTTGTTTACTTTTGATTAGATGGCAATAATCAGGTATCACACAACAATCAAATTGCTTGATAAATTTCAAATTTGACACTTTACTGCTTATTGCATACTTGGAGTTCTCATCCAACACCTTAGGGCTTGAAATTAGAGAATATGTCATGTATTTTAATTTACTTCTATGTAAATGTCTAGGTCCTTGCTGTCAATCGAGAATCCAAGATTGACATTTTATAAGACACTCATTTGTTGACAATCAGTTTGCTGAAACAGAATGAGATCCAACATTTTGGTGACACATCTGTTTTTGGTAGACCTTATTTCCTTAACACAAATAATGCAAATCAAAATTCAAGATACCATTAGACGGGTTGACGAATATCATATTGATAGTACACATGCTATAAATTTATTCTGACTATGGAAAATTTTCATTTGCTTTAATTAGGGCATTAATCAGGTTTTACAAATAAGAGGCCCTTATTAACTTTAATTGTATCCGCAATCTTTAATTGGCATAATTTGTCCTAATATAACTAGCCTCATTAGGAAATATTGGAACAATGGTAGACAATGTAATTGGGTGAAAATAAAAAGGTATTGCCAACAAATTGATAATGTACCACTTTATGAGTATAGTTTGAAATGGAAGAGTATATGCACACTTTGTTAAGTCATATTGTGAACCAAATAGCCAATTCAAAAACAAATGTCAGAAAAAAAGGCTAGATAAAATATGCTTTAATCTTGAGAAAGCAACATTTTGCAACCACAATACAGTGCATTGCGCCTACTCTAGCCAACTAAGGATTTTTTCCTACAATGCATTTGGATTTCCCTTATCGATACTCGTATTAATACGATCAATATATCAGTAACCTTTGTACTCTGAAATATTAATATCGTGGCTTTCTGTCATTGAATGAAGGGGGTCATGATGACCTCGAAAGCTACGGAGCTCAAATAACTTGGTTCGAAAAAGGTATCCAAATTATTCCTAAAATCAAGATCGAACCCAATATCAGTCTACATGCTTCTAAATGTGAGTAAGTTATCTATATAATCAAGCTCTTAGGTTTTATAAATAAGAAAAAAGATCGCTGAGAACTAATTTATTTATCAATGTCAATGAGAATATAAGAGTTATGATGATGGCACTAATGAAGCAATGATTTTGTGCATATGTCTATGGGAACCGAGATGAATGAGAGACCAGATTTATGTTGTTTCGCAAAAATGTAATACATTGTGGTGCTTTGTACATATGTCTATGGGAATCGAGATGAATCAGAGACCAGATTTATGGGTTTTTCACAAAAATGTAATGCATTGTGGTACTGTCTTTTAAATCGTCTTTGATCCTTACCTATTAAGTCCATCTGACTCCAGTAATTGTAGCTTGTAGTAGGAATTGGTTCCTCTTACAATATCCACCATGCCCAATGTAGCTGTCCATAATTTACCCTTTTCTTTCAGTACATGAGCAGAGTGATCAAGTCCTGTATAATGACACACAAAATAAACATAGAATTGTTAACAAAAACAATCAATCTAAAAAGGGCCAGAAATCTCTACTTGAGGATACAATAAAAATAGACGGTAAAGAAACACCGTCTTTGACACAAAAAATTGACAAAGCCTGTGGAGTAAATATCATTCATGGCAGGGATTAACTTTGGGCTGGGGAAATTCACATCACCTGATATTTGTTGTAGTTTCATAAGATGTGTTTAGGGAAAAAATCAATTAAAACGAGATTGGAAAAGGGTATATTTCCTCTGGCATTCTAAATATATTTTTTACCACATTTCACTATACACTGTACATGTATGCTCTGTTCTGCTAACCTTAACCCACACTTTACCACATCGATATTCAATGCTTTCCGATTTAACAAAGCAAAAACATTCTGGTTTGTTTTTTTCCCTGGCTATAATTTCTCCCCACGGATTATTAAGGTTATATTTCTTTTGGCATTCCAAAAGAAAATTCATAAGATGTACATCGAGCATGAACAAGTATGCTCTGTTCAATTACCCAGGACCAAAGTTTTCCCACAGACATCCCTTTCTCTGTGCTTTTCTTTAAAATCTAGCCCCCCCCCCCTCCCCCACCCCATGTTAGCAAACTCATTTAATTTCAAGACACTGTACCACCTATATATATTACAATAGTAAGTGAGCTAATAACTAACGATCTATCATGCAACGCAACTCAGATGAAGTCATCAATCGTTTTTTCTTCCACTACAACACGTATCTAGAGTAAGAGCAAATTACAACAAATAGTCAGCTGTAGATATTGCTATAACGTAACTATAGCTACATCACACATGGTGTGCTTTTTGTATTTTACTATCTAGTTGATCCAATAATTGAGACGCATCATTGATGTCATCCAATACCTGATATTACACTTGACCTATGCCACAGGCCATACTTCACTTAATAACTTCAATATTAAGCTTGAGAGTTCTATGTCATATTACAAACTAGAACTGTGAAGTGGGTAGCAGATTTGCATCCCGCAAATGTAACGCTTTAAGCAGTTGGTTGTTTGAATGTTTTCATGATGTAATCATTGGGGTATGAGAAACCGGACCTGGGTTTAATTAAGAATAGCTAATTCGGTTCGCAACTGAGCGGGCACGTGTGGTCCATTGGATGAGTAAGAAGGTTGCGAGTTTGAGTCCAACTGCCGCCAACATGTTGCGTCCTTGGCAGGGCTCAAATTTCACTGAGCCAATCAAGCAATTGCTGTGTCATTTTGAGGTTTTGCCTTGATGCCCTAGATCGTTGTTATAACTTTCAAGGTATTCTTGACCATGTGTTTGGCCTTAGTGCCCTATCATTAATTTGTTCAGTGGCCTTAAAATAGGGTGCCTTCAAAATTAAAATCTGAGCTCTGGTCCTTTGGGCAAGACACTTGAATATTGCATTTGCCTTTCTCCACCCAGGTGTTAAACTGGGGAGCTGTTTGGGATAATCATAATCTAAGTGTCTGATAGTGTGCAATTATCAGTATCTATAAGACATATGCAGCAACATAAAGTGAAGCAAACCAATCTGAGTGATGTATCCTATAGTGACAGCGGATTATAATGTAACTGTGAAGCGCTTTGATCATATTTGGAATTAGAAAAGCGCTATAAAACTGACATTGAATTGAATTAGTGGCCATGCAGGATCACCAAATACCTTTATCCTAAGGATACCCTTAGGGTTGATTAGTTTTGTGATCCTCACTCAAAACGATGATAACATGTGCACCTCAGTAAGGGATGCACCATTTGATTTTCAGGGGGGGGGGGGGGCATGGAAGTTGGGGTCGGGATTCTTCTTTTTTTAGCACCAAAGTGGGCGACATTTTAAACATTTTACATCATTATTACAAACTGCCTAACTCACAATGCATTCTTTCTTTCTTTTTTGGCACCAAAGTGGGTGACATTTTAAACATTTTACATCATTATTACAAACTGCCTAACTCACAATGCTGACTTAGGCAGAATTGAAATTGTGCATTTATCAAAACTTTTGATTGGTCAATGACTTATTACAGCATGTGCGTAATGTAATGAAGTCATGATTTATGCAAAAAAAGCTCAATTTTGCTGAAAAGTGAGTTAGGCAATTATCGAAGCAGGCTGACAATATACTGCTTTCCCTATTGTTTTTAAATATTTTAAAAGAGTGCATTTCTGAGGTGAAAGACAGATTTGTACTTTTTGCTCACATCAGAAAAAAGCTAGAATTCAATCTGAATCAATTTGAGGAGTAATTCTGTTATACCCTTCACAGAGGTATTCATAGTGCATGATTTTTAAGAACGATGCATACTACCATGTAGGTGTGTAGGGTATAACAGAATTATGCCCAATTTGTTGGTTGATTAATAACCATTCTCACAAGGTGCCAAAGTTCATCAGCTTACTGTAAACACTTCACCTTTTCCTCTTAAAAACTGTACAGAAACAGTTGCATTGCAGCACTTCACTATTAATTCACGGCAGGAAAACACTCACTTTGTCAACCAATTTATTATCTCTTGCAAGCATCAAAATAATTGACTGGTCAAAGAAAAATGAAGTGAACAAATTGGCGAGTATCAATTATCAAATAGAATTCTTGCTAAACAATTCTATCCTGCAAATTCAATATAAAACCAATTGGTTTATGTGTTGTTAGATGGCAATTTAAGTTTGGTATCAAAGTTAAGTGCAAGGGCAAAGAAAAAGAATCCTTTAAAAGGGAATAGGACAAATGTAGTAAAGAGCTTTACATGGTGAATTTCATGAGTTAGCTCTCTCAAATAAGTAGCCTGTCTCTTCCATTTGGTGCAGCGTTCACCTTTTACTTTTTGAAAAAGAGTAGTGTGCTACAAAGAAATATTTGGTTTCAGAGATTTTGACACTTTAATTGCTCCTGTAAAAATATGATTATTTTAACCAAAAAAAATAATTAAACAAAATTATGAGACAATACAGAGACGAACATACAATATTAGTTGTCAACTATTTCTATGCTGTTGTGTTCTTGATATCGAGAGAGAGGTATTTCTGTTTGCCTGAAGGGAATCTATTAAAAGGGCACTAAAATAAACATTGTGCTATCCCTCTTAAGTTGTGTTGCAAGCCCTAAAACAAATAATTTGAGTTTAATCTCTAAAAATTTAAAACAAGAAATCAAAATGAACATTTTACAGGTGTATGTTCTGATCCCTTTTTTGGGGGCCATGACTTTTTTTTTCACATCAAGATATTTTGATATCAGAAGAATCCCCATATATTTGTCTCATTACGTTTGTAAAATATTAGGGGCCAGAAATGTTCCATTTAGAAATTATAGGCTAAAATGTGGTGAATTACTGCCAAAGGTGGTTACCCCCCACCATCAGTTTGTGACCTACTCAATGGGCACATTTCTTGTGACCTTGTGCTTCTAAAATAAGAACCATTGGAGTTATGCAACTCAAACTTTGAAATGCGAAATTTTAAGGATGACCGTTCATGTCAAATAGAAAACATCAAGTTGAAAATCGGGCCAGAAATCAGGCAATTGTGAAATTATGCTGTGATTTTCGAAGTTATAAAGTGATTTCTGCAGATCTGTGTGGATCATACCCGTGTAACAACTCATCATTAAAATCATTACAGCTACCCTATGTAGGC
This sequence comes from Ophiura sarsii, assembly GCA_035610835.1. NCBI lineage: Eukaryota > Metazoa > Echinodermata > Ophiuroidea > Amphilepidida > Ophiuridae > Ophiura > Ophiura sarsii. The sequence continues at coordinate 583,141 of CM069441.1, forward strand.
GCGCAGGCCCTGCTTTTTCAGTCCCATTGCACAATGAAGAAGGCTATACTGCTGGTACCGCGTGCTTGATGGGTCTACAATGTATCTCGTGACATGATCTGGTGGGTTATCAAATGGACTCGGGCTGACCCGTATGCCCAATGAGTTATAGGTGTCCGACTTTCGTGCCGGCAAACCGGGCGCGGACGAAGAGTGACATTTAACCCCCAAAATGTGACCTGTTATCCCTTGATAGTTAAATTGTCAAAAACATGCCCAGGGAGTTAGGGTTAAAGGGACATTAAGTGGTGTTGACAATTTTAAAAATTTAAAAATTTACTTCAGAATTCAAGATGAACATTAAAAATTGCCATTATTGTTGTTTCTACTAACAAAAACACTGCAAAACTTGATTTAAACAATACCATCGCTATTTATTGAAAAACGCCCTATGCAAATATGGTTCGCGTTATGTATCACACGTACTGCAGGGGGATACTGTTGGACGTAAAATGCTGATCAGGCCCGATCAGCATTTTTTGAATCGACGTTTTATTGTACAAAGAGATCTGATTTTTCTAAATCCTTATAGGTGTAAGTTCATACATGTAATAACGATTGTATAAATATAATAATCCCAGCTTTTAGCATAATTGAGGGCGCAGTGAGGGCGCAGCCTCCAACACATCTCTTAGTGCCCCTTTAAGTAGATCATTCTGAAAAATATGATAAAGGAGGCTAATTTTTTGTTGTTGTTGTTGCCCTCAATTGAACATATTTAGGTGTGTCGGTAGGTGGTTTTTTCCCTAAAGATAACTAATTGTCCCCTTTTCACAGAAAATTAAGCTTTCAGCATTTTAAGAGAATAAAGCAAAGCTTTCAAATGAGAAATTAAATATTAAGCACAAACTCCAGCGCACTCAATCGAGTCCCACCCAAAAATGTCTAGTCCCGGGACCCCAATCCGAAAAGGGAAATCAACAAATAATAATATGCTTACTAACAAAATAAAACTTGTCAGCTTAATCAATAGTGAAGATTCATTTAACATAGGTTTATTTAGTCAAATCTGTGATTTTCGCCGCAGATTTTCACTTCCGTGTTTGCTGCTGGCGTCCATCTTGGAAAAGTTGGACACATTGTGAACAAAAGATGGCACCCTAACAATCAGCCCAGATCATGTTTGGTGAAATTCTGGAATCGTAAAGGCCGATTTTTCGGGGATTATTTCATGGTTTTTTATCGCTGTACATGTGGTTCATGAAAGAATTTGGTGTAGCTTTCAGAAAGTGTACTTGAATAGAGATTTTCCGACCAGAAAACTGGTAAAATGTTGAAGAAAAGTAGTCAAAAAGAGATTTATTTTTTATTTTTTAAATATTTAAAAGAAACGGTCTTAATTCAACAGATCTTTGGACCGGGCGCTGAGGGCAACAAAAAATTGCCTATTAAGACCATATTTATGAACGTGGTAGTCCTGATCAAAGATTGCACAATGCTGATATTCTTTTCACTACATGATTCTATGGAGCAGAAATAGTGATACATTGAAATATCTTTCTATTTGTCAGGAAATTATAAATAAGGAAGGAAGTGTCTCTGAATCCAGTACACTAACTAATGTTATTGTTTTTCTAATGCCAAAATGAACCCGGTATAGAAACACGCACAATGACAGCATTGTGAATCACACCATACCAATTGTATTGGCAAGAAATAAGACTATAGCATTGGACAATGGCATATTTGGACTAAAGTAGCATCTCACACATACTGTTTATACATTAATGAGAGGGCACAGATATGAACATACTGTATAACCAGACATGTTCACGAGATTAAAATTTCACGAATCAGCAATACTGGCCTAATTCACGACATGCCATAAACATTGTACGGATGTAAACTTTGAGTTACATTGTGTAACTTTGCACTGCTACAAGGTATATTGGAAATATTCGTCATGTTTGCGAGTAAGTGCTCCTAGCGAAATTAGCACAATTTAAATGCACACGAACAGATCTGGATTTACATTAATCAAACCTGATCAAACATATGATCAAATAAATCATCATTAATATTATCAATCATGTTAAACATGTTCTTAGTAACCTGAGAAGGTCTCGTCTGATTCAAATAGATGATTTCCAATTCTGCTACATAGTCTGCTTGGGAAGGTGTAATAGTCTGCTTGGGAAGGTGTAATTCAATAAAGCCACGGTGAGTGGAGGCGTACAGGCGTTAAGGATTTAATCCGATGTTTGCACGCTATATCAAAATTATTGGGCTCAATAGTTTTCATTATACATCCAACCTACCAAGGTGGTTACAAATTTCCAACGGGGGGAGGGATTTGCGGATGGGGGGGGGGGGGGGCTGGATTTCTTGTTCAGATGTGTTTAAAGCCAGAAAGAAATTTTGGACAATGAAAAACGGAAAATTACCATGAAAATAAATACATGTTATTTGTTTTTTCCTCCGTATTGTATGGTTAAATATACATTAAGAGCACCATTTTAATACTGGAAATGGAAAACAATGGATGATATATAAATATAATACGGTATTATCATGCATAATTAAATTGTAAGCAATATTAACTCTTGTAGGCTTGCATTGCAAATAGTATAATATCAACTTGAATGTATTGCTTATTGCCTTTAGCATTCTGGAATACTGCTAATCGGTCAAATTAGTTATTACAATTCATGCCATAGTGATGCCTCGTATGTTAAATCGATAGCATGATAGTCACTTTATGCGTTTTCCTAATGCGCAACCTTCAGAATAGTCAATCAGATAGTTAATAGTAGAAAATTAACTCTTGGGAGAGATTTGGAATCCCTCCATTTAGTCCTCCTATATTGAAGATCTCTCAGTTCTAATGAAAAACAGATAGGACTTTTGCAGTGTTTCCAAAGGGGAGGGTTAAGCTTAATGGTTGTCCTGATCTGGTTCTGGCTGATCAACTAATGGTTGTCCTGGTCTGGTTCTGGCTGATCAACTAATGGTTGTCCTGATCTGGTTCTGGCTGATCAGACGGCATATTTTTCATATCAAATCAGTTACTTTTATTTTGTTTTTAGAATGTTATAAATATGACCGATAGATACCATTTTGCCTCTTGGAATTGGCAAAATAATGCGCATTTTGGAGATCGTTTGCTGCTTTTCAACCGTTTCTCCAGAAAAGTACAAGAAGTAGAGCCTACTTATAGACCAATTTACTATGAATTTGTAGCTGAGATTCAACGCTACAATTGTGGAATATTTTATAAGACTGGCTTATATAAGGCCAAATTATTATTTTTTTGATTGTCCATAGATCACTTTTAAAAGTTGGGTAGGTCGGTCGGTAAAAGTTTTTGTTTTTTGTTTTTTTCTCACTTGCCCTTTTTTCAGGTACCAAAAAGTAAAATGAGATGAGGCCTACTTGTTGTGGTAACCAAAACGGGAACAAAATCTTTAATATTTTGATGAGTATTTTTATTTTCTCAACACTTAAAATTGTGAAAAAGTATAAATCAAACAAACCTGGGTTGTGTGGAGGTTGGTTGAGGATTGAAAACACATCAAACACATTGGATATTCTACTAGCTTATGCTATTTACAGAATAAACCCTATTGGTAAACTATTTGCTCATCTTCAACGTGTAAGATGTTTATCTTATACGTCTAACCAATGTTGTATGTGTAACCTTATTTGTATCTGATGGCCATTCATATGTAGGTGAGATACTCATAGACTCAACTCCCAATTTGCTACACATCTACAGAGTTAATCATTAATCTGATTAAGACAACAAAAAATGGAGTATTATATTACATACACAAACTCAAAGTTCAAGGCATATTATGTGATCTTTTCCAGAGGACGCCCTCTATTCATGATTTTTTTTTATAGTAAGTAGATTTTCTAGCAGATTTACATTTCTGATCATAAATCAAATCAATATTCAAGAGTGAAAATAAACTGTCCTGCTAGCAGGACAGTTTATTTTTCACTCTATAATCACTTTAAAACCATGATTTTGAAGTAAATTAATTAGGAATTGTATTGCTCTGTAACTCAGAATATATTTATGATTATGTGGAGAAATTTAAAGGATGATATTATGCAAGGCCACAAAATGTGTTAGCTCTGTACAGAGAAGCAATATGCGTGGGTACACAGCCAAAATGAGAGCAAAGGGTCCTGGGTTAAAGACCTACAAAATATAGAACAAAGTAGAAGAAAGAATTGTTGAAATGCTTAGAAGAGAGAGATAGTCTATGGTTGAGGTCACAAGAAATATAGTAATCATTTAGGATCCATAATAAAGGTCCATACCTAAGCAAAATATCCATCTTTCAGCACATGTGCCCCCCTCCCCCGGGCAATGACACCGCATACAGCAGGGATACACAACCATTCTGACAGGCGTTTGATGGTTATTATCAAAACTTCAGTGTGAGCGAGCACTCAACACTTGCTCATACATCAGTGGGGTCCATCTATGACAGTGTTGTAACTGCAAATCTGTGGATCTATAAAACCAAACAAAAATCTCTGCCTCACCACACAGTTGAGAAATGTGATTTGATGAGATGACATCTAAAGTAAACATGATGTCTATCTGCAATGGCACAACTAATGACATTTGATGAATCATAAAATACTATACACACTATATGTAGGTGGGAATTGGAATGCCCATTCAAGTATTGAGCGTCGGTAATTGTCGGAACTGTGAAGCACATTATTGAATACTTTGCTGGATTTAGAAATGTAAATTCAATTTCAACCAAGGTTTGATTACAGGAGCATGATCATTTTTGGTAAGTAAAAAGATCAGTATTTATTGTGTATGTATTATATTATATTTTCTAGTGTCTATCAACGATGGGTATCTTTGATTTGGCAGGGATTTACATTGTACAACCAGACCATTAAAAAGCAACGCAAATGTGGGGATTCAAAAGTTACATAACTTCAATAAGAGAAATTATAAAAATGCATACATGGCTCTAATTATAGGTCTAACACTGTCCAACCTCCATTGTTCAATAGGAAACCTTAATTTTAAATTGTTCACTGTGGGTGTATGTTGTATGTCAGATTGTACACAATGATAAAGACCATTTAAAAGCCTCAAAAACGTGTGGCTTCAAAAGTTACATAACTTCAATTAGAGTAAAAAGCCACAAAAATGCGGTACATACCCGTGGCAATTTAAAAAATGTGTGGATCAAAGTTACTTAATTTCAATTTAGAGTAAAAAGCCACAAAAATGCAGTACATACATGGCACTTAGGTCTAATACTTTCAAGGTTTAAGATAGGATACCGCTATTGGACACTGTGAGTGGGTGTATTGTGCTTGAATAGTACCAATCAGTATCACATGGGGGATGGGGGGGGGGGGGGGGGGGGGGGGGAGGGGGAGGGGGTGTAGATCCTCTAATAATTTGTATAATGCCAATTTCCACCATGTTTTTAAGGACATATGTGACCAGTCGCGTCAAAAAGGACATGTTGTCGGCAAACACAGTTTTGAGATAGAGGCTAATATATTTGGTGAAACATAAAGAAAATAATAGACACAAATTATGCTTCTTCGATTCATATCTTGTGATTACAAGGCATCATATCAAAGCGAAAAATGTTCTCTTTCAAATCATACCAATAACTCAGAATTGACCCAGGCCTCCAACATGTCCATTTTGATGTGACAGGTCACATATTTGAGTCCAAAACAGCCCGATAAAATGCTTTACACAATGGAAAGGGTGGCTTTTTTGGAAAATAGGGTTGGGGGCGTTTTTACAAAAACAAGTTACATTAGTACAAAAAAAAGGTACATTTGTACACAAAAAAGGTACATTGGTACAAAAAATCCCCTTTTTTCAGATTTGGGAGGGGGTGCCCCCCCCCCTCCCCTGATGGCAACTTTAACCTCTAATGGTGTTTGCCAATTTGGCAGGGTATTTGAAAAAGGTTAGGATTGATCAGTAGCCCTCTTAACAGTTTCCAAGCGGCTATTAGTTTTACCATACAAAACAGATTTTTCAGAAACATTTCCCAATTTTCAAAGTCTATCTCAAGGATTACTAAACCAGTACTAGGCATGTTTGTACTTATTTCAATGTATTTCTCATGGTGATTCCAAATATGGTAATGAAATTCAATAATTTTAACATTTCTTAAAATATTGTGGCCTTTTTTTATTTATTTTTTTTGGGGGGGGGGGTATATAAAGAGCAAATGTGAACAAAAGCCCAACAGACATTAACAAAGTTAATGAACTGAATGATTACAAATCAAACGGGTAACCCTCAACAGAGAGCTCTGATGGGCCAATCAATTGGTTCACTGCAACTCAGAAAATAATCAAAAATACAAGTTAACACAATTGGGCTAGTAAAAAAGCCAATGAAAGAGGCGTGGGACAGGAATAGGATAAACACCCAAACATAGAGAATAACATCAAAAAATAAGAAGAAAAATAATATCTGCCTGCTGCGTGGAAAGTGTTAAGCTAATGTGTAACCCAGCAACAATGTACAGTTCTCAGCGTAACTGTAGTGGTCAACAGAGAGAGAGAGAGATACAGAGTGAGAGAGGGATTTCATTGAAATAAGATGAAGTACTGTAAAACCACTTAATTCTGCGTCGGATTTAATTTTGCGAATTTTGCTAGGATTGTGGATTCGCGAAATTAAATACCCGCGAAATTGACAATTTGCATTAAATGTAACATGTGAATAAAATGTTATGCCATTCTGTGATTCAACAGAGAGGCTTTAGATACCATTAGATTGAGTTCAAGCAAGTACAAGCCGTTCCATCAATATGTATTCAATCCAACATTTAACTAAGTCTTTTTCCTAGTGCAGCTACCAAAAAGAAATCTCCAACCCATAAAAAATATGAATAATGTCACGAGAGTATGTTTATTTCTTCTCGTCTTAATAGTGCAAGCATAAAATGAAATAAACACCTACATGTATAGCGAATACAATGATGATGGGTTTGTTACTTTATCAGATACTAGAATGGTTTCCGGCAAAGCTAATCAGGTTGAACCTCTTTAATGGATAACCAAAGACATCCACCCATTCAAATGACATTTATAACTGGTAGGCAAAAAGTATTGTTTTATGTTTTGCCTAAAATTCTATGATGAAGTAGATATGCAGAGAGAGATATTGTGCAGGATGTTATTTGGTACAACGTTGTCATACCATGGCTAACAACCCCACCAGGTGCAAGGCATCAATGCCTGTTTTCAAATTGTATCCAAATTGTGAACTACTTTGTTCCATCAACATACATAGTGAATAGCTCATTGATACACCTGACATATTAAACTTAAATTCAATCTCTATACAGGGAGCTAATAGGTACATTACAAATAGGGTCAAGTTACAAACAGAGAAAAACCTCAGCCATACAAATGTGGCCAACACATTAAATGGATTTCATTAAATTCCTACATTTATCTTATAAGCGAGTTGCTGCCAGAAAGCTACCCCAGAGGTAAGCTTATTTACTGTTGTGAGAAATAATAATCTGAAAATTATTTATCTGAGGATAGTTTACATTTATTTATACATATATTAATTAATACAAGATGTTCGAGAAACCATGCAACTTATTTTGTCTCTAGTTTCACCATAACAGCTTACCATGTTAACATACATCTGGAACAGGATCTCTCCACATATGACTTTCAAATGGATTTTTTTTATAGTCAACCATCTCATATTTTCAATGGCGAAGATGATTGAAAATGTCATGACTTCCATTCATGTTATGGAAACAGTGGTGTAGCTAAGTTTTTCATATTGGGGGGGGGCAAGAAATGAAAGTGAACACACAAGATTGTGTGACTAAAGAATTTTGCGCATAGCTTGCGAACATTTTGGACTTTACACTTTTTTGCTATGATTGAAGTACATTTTAGCTCTAAACAAGCTTGTAACAACAAATATTGCATTTTGGGGACACATGCGCACGTAGCGTGCGAAAAATTTCCATCTTTGTACTTTTGACCATCATAATTCCATTTTTCCTCTTGCCAATCTCAACCAACACAGCAGTCAATATTTGGGGGGCGGTCTCCCTTCCTCTGGCTACGCCACTGTATGGAAAAGCAGTTTTAATCAAACAAGCAGACCTCACCTATATTCAGATTAACTATGATTACAGGATTATGACCAAATTATTTGACCTGTGGGTGTTTATACACATCACAAACAATTTGATTACTATAGTATAACAAGGCCCACCATGCTTTAATTTTGTTCCTCAATCTGCTCAGCATTGCCCTCTCAAAATCTGACTCAGATTAATCTATTCTTAACCTTAGCATGGGATGATTTTTGTATAATTATTAATTAAATTTAAAGAGGAGCATGCCTTATGGAAATTTGTGGGAGCAGCAAGGCGTACCAGAAAAAACTTGAGCCGTATACATGGTGAAAAGGGGTCAGCTTACAAAATTTGTCACATTTTGCTGATTTGACAGTCGATTACTTTCGTTTGTCCGAAAGATTAATTACAGGGTGAGTAAAAAAAACTGCACTAGTGGAAAGAATCCATTTTGTTTTCAAAACCATGTTGAATTTTGAAACTTTTTAAACGTGGCAATAATGACATAATATGTCCTTATTGCCACGTTTAAAAAGTATTGTTTGCTCCTAACTTTGTGTGAAAAAATGGAGTCGATCACATTTTCAGTTTGTCTTTGGTGACTCTCTTTGCCGCACACTCCAATTTACGTGTTTGTCCACGAACACAGTCATTTTCAATTGAAATTGCACACATTGCATTTTCATATTTGAATATCCCGCCAACAAAAAATTGGAAAGGTTCAGTTTTTGATCCAAATTTAGAACGTTATAAGCAATTCATAGCATTAGTGAGGTAAATTGATTATGTTAACTCACATGTAAACAAGAAAGGATGCATTACATTCCAATTACATCACGAATGTGCTTCAGTTTCCAAATTTGAACGGGAGACACATTTTGCGATCTTATGCATGTTTTGGGCATCTCGTGGACAAACGTGTGAAATTGGTGCCCGGGTAAAAAGGTTCAACAAAGGCAAAGGGAAAATGATATCGACTTCATTTTTTCACACAAAGTTAGTAACAAGTAGGGTATTCTTATAATGTTTAAACATTTTCAAACTTCAACTTAGTTTTTAAAAAAAGATGGCTTCTTTCCACTGTTGCAGTTTTTTGACTCGCCCTGTAGATTAAATACGCTTTATGCAAACAACAACACTTTTATGGTTCAATGAACATATCAAGGTCAAAGGCTGTTTCAATCTGTGCATAATTTCTTCTGATTCACCCTGTATAGCCAAGCACAATGACTTGGGAAATAAGCCCACCCCCCCCAAAAAAAAAAAACCCAAGAAAACACACACAAACTAAAATTTCAAAAATTAGGGTCGCAATATTTATTCATTTTAAGATTTAAATTTTACCCAAATTGTCAAAATATTACTATTTTGGAAACGAATAGGTTTGCTTGCATAAAATTGTGTTTAATCTATTATCACACTATAAACATTAGTCAAATTAACAGTACACTTAACAAACATTTTCTTGACATGAACCACGGTCTGTAAGTTATTGGTCAGTAATATTTGTCAGCAAAAACAAAAGAAACAAAAAAGTAAAATCGACCGACCAACCAGACTTCAAGATTTTTGGCACTAGAGGGCAACACAACTTTTTTTTAAACCTAAGTGGAGTATATTGGGTTGGATCAGTGACTGTCACTGGTTGGATGGGTTAATGTTTATTTTTTAAACAGTTAACTGCAACTAGGATGGCTGCAGATGGATGGTATATGATATCTCTGATGAGCCGTGCGCCAATATGGCAGACGCACAGTGCGTGGATCATGATTCGCGGGTTATAAATATGGCAATTTTATTTTAGTTGTAATAAAACAATATTTTATTATGTAGGTGAAGTACATTTTCCCCCAATTTTGTACCTTGGGCACCTTTAGACAAGGAGTAGTGATGGATTGATAAGAAATAATTTTAACACTTCAAGTAGATATGATAAAATAGAGAATAAAGGTATTATTTTCAGCCCTGTCATATATTTGTGAGTACATCATACAAGCGACAGCATTATTGTACAAAAATAATAAAAGGACAAATAAAAAATCAATGTCTATACATTTATACTGTGATTCAGTCAATTTGGGTGCCCTGAAGAAATACTCCCTGGGTGCTCAGTGGGTATCATGCGTGTCCAAGGACTTTCAAAAGTACCCTAAATACGTAATCGTGTTAATGTGAAAAAGCACCCCCTCAACAAGTATGGCACAGTATTTTACATATCCTAAGCAAGTAATATCAGTATTTTCAATACCCTAAACAAGTACTTAAAATATGTTGATACCCTAAACAAGCAATATCAGTATTTCCAATACCCTAAACAAGTACTCAAAATATGTTGATACCCTAAACAATTTGAGACCCTAAGCAAGTAATTTGTATAGTTTCAACCTCTTACCGTGTATGACACATTTCTAACCCTTTTTCCTTCCCTAATAAGCTATCAGTATTATGAAACAAATGCCGAGCTGATATCAGATCACTTGCGATACAAGGATACAATTTGAGAAATATGTCTCCCCATGTATCATTGGTATTTATAATCCTCATGGAACAAATAAGGACCATAAACACGAAAGCATGATGTAAAAAGTATACCCTTTTTCTTAATTTGGCTTGTTTTGATACCCTATTCACGTTACGTACGTAACGTGCCTCAGCTTGAAAAACTACCCTTGTTACGTGATTTCTTGGACACGCATGATACCCCTCTTGTAATGACCCCTGCGCACCCCAGGGAAATACTGCTTTTCAAAAGTCTCAAGTCACAAGCGATTGATTTCTGTAGATGTGGGTATAATACTATACATTTTAGGGTTTCAAAATTAACAAAATCCCCCTATCTTGTTATCCACTTGATAAATTCTTTTTTGAGGTGAGCAAACATGAAATTCTATACTATTCTAATAAGAACCTCAAACTTGGAGCCAGAAAACGTGCCGATGTACTTGGAGATAACGTTTGTTGAGATTGATGAGAAGATAAAAATTGTGATTGATTGTTTATTTAAATCCAATGAGTTTATGCTCCATCAGAATTGGCGCCTTAGAATTATGCACTTATCAAGAGTGTACAAAAAATGTACACGAGTGTACAAAAAATGATGCCCGGCTATGCGGGGTGAGTGCCCCCGCTAGCCGGGGCGTGTAGCGGGACGTACGCTAAAGGTACACAAATGTACACCCCGGGCGCTTGCTATAAATAAGCTAGAGATGTGATGCGCTTGATGAAATAAGCCTAATATTATAACACATAGGGAACACATAGAAATGCATTCCGTTATGGTTGCAGGAAGAAATAAGCGACCTTGGGACTGTAGTCGGGTGAATACTTTGTCCTGTGAAATGGGTGGCCAGGACTGTAGCGGGGACATACAAAAAAAAAAAAAAGTTTAAAAAGGTAACATAATAAGCGCCCACCCATAATGACTTTGCTAACCGCCCTGGGCGCTTAATAGGGATAATACGGTACTTTTATTTACTTATTTGTGTTATCATTATCTGTTCAACTTCAAAATACATCACTACCGGGCGCCGTTGATATGACAGGAACAGTATTCAGAGTGACAAACTCCCATTCAGGTTCAATCCAGCTACTATTATGTTCATATCTTAGCTCCCCCTCCCTGCCCCCCTGTGGCGCCGTCGCTGTACTAGTATCATATAATGTTGTTGCAAAATATCTAGCATGTTCAAACAATGGTAGGGTATTCTGTAGTTTGGTCATTTCTGGTTATGCTTCTTCAAAAAAATAATCAGATATAATTTTCAACAAGGAATTTGTCCCTTTATTAAATAGAACTCATCTTGTGTCCTTAAGACACCCCAAATCATTGAAATACAGGTGGTATCCTAATGAAAAACCTGTTCTACAGATGGGTATTTCCACAGTAATGATACCTTTTCTTGTTTGTGGCTCTAAATATTGTTTCAAATTGATTTTCTAGTTCATATTTGGCCAACACTACTGTAAAGTAGCAGGGAGATAGCGAGCAAAATTTCAGAATCCTAGCTTAATTTTGATTTTTTTTTTTGTACACAAACCCTATGGTAACGGTTGTAACATTTTTTTGACATACATATGTTACAACCGTTAACTTTTCAATTTTGACATACAAAATATAAAAGGCTAAATCTTGAAAAGTTGACCATGTATGTGTGTTGTGCTTATTTCTTCAGTTGATGGACATCAATTACTTGAAACAAAACCAACTGGGGGTAATTTTGATAAATATCAGGGTCTGGAGACCTGTCCGAATGCGTAACGGGTGTAACGTATGTCAATGTTACAACCGTTATAAAATTAGTCATGAAATGTCATAAAATGTCATGAAACTTGAAAAAATTACAATATTTCAAAGTCCTTTCCCATTATTCAGGTAGCCTTAATGTGTTGAATTACAAAAATCTAGGAAAGCCCTCCTAACAATTAATATGTGCTTCAGTAGGCCATTTAGTAATGTTTGACATACAGAAATGTCACATTTCTGTATCACATTTCTGTATGTCAAACATTAAAAATGACATACTGAATGGTCTCCTGAAGCAGATATTAATTGTTAGGAGGGCTAACCTTGTTTTTTGTAATTCAACACATTGAGGCTACCTGAATAATGTGAAAGGACTTTGAAATATTGCCAATTTTTCAAATTTCATGACATTTTGTGACATTTTGTGACTGTTTTTATAACGGTTGTAACATTGACATACGTTACAACCGTTACGCATTCGGAGAGTTCTCCAGACCCTGATATTGATCAAAATTACCCCCAGTTGGTTTTGTTTCAAGTAATTGATGTCCGTCAACTGAAGAAATAAGCACAACCCACATACATGGTCAACTTTTCAAGATTTAGCCTTTTATATTTTGTATGTCAAAATTGAAAAGTTAACGGTTGTAACATATGTATGTCAAAAAAATGTTACAACCGTTACCATAGGGTTTGTGTATATAAAAAAATCAACATTAAGCTAGGATTCTGAAATTTTGCTCGCTATCTCCCTGCTACTTTACAGTAGTGTTGGCCAAATATGAGCTAGAAAATCAATTTGAAACAACATTTAGAGCCACAAACAAAAAAAGGTATCATTACTGTGGAAACACCCAGATGGACAAACTCGTAAATAGGGTAAACTGATGTCCTTTAACCCTAACCCTCATACACACTACAAAACCTGACGCTGCTACAATCATGTAAAGCGCGATCGCCCTGTCAATCTCGTACCATGCTCCGCCAAGCATTCAACTTGCAACAAAAACTGTTTTGACGCTCACCTGTATAGCTCAGTCGGTAGAGGCTCAGACTTGCAAGTATGCAGCCCGGGTTTGATCACCTCAAATTTGACCCCATTTTTCTCCACTGATAGTTTAATTCACAAAAATATGCACGGGGAGTTAAAGCAACATGAGATCAGTCACCATGTCTCAAAAAGGGGGGGGGGGGGGGGGGGGGGACTGAACTGAGAGAATTTTATGATGAAAATAGGGTCTTAAGAACCGATTTTCTCCAAAATATAGGTAAATTAAGAACTGGCTTGTTTTTCAAATTAGTTTAGTAAGAACGCAAATTTGGGTTTTAGAACACGAATTTTTCAAAAAATTGGGGCTTTGGAATGAAAGTGTTCACGATTTTTGAATTGTCAATAAAATGGGGGGTCTTTAGAACGGATGCAGGCTCAAAAGGGGGTCTTCAGGGCGGCACATACCTATATCCCTTTTCTATGTCAGTGTCCCCCCCCCCCGCATTAAACATGTTCCGGGGACATTTCTTTGTAAGATCAACAACATCGGTACACAATAAGTGACCTATATGCACATGGAAATCATCAAAATATTGCTTCTATAGTACGGTATTCTCGTTTGACTATGCCTATTCGCATGACGATATCTGAAAATCTAGTAGTAAAAGCATGAAAATAGGACAACAGCAAAATTCTCCCAAAGATTCAGTATTTCCTTTGTCCTAGCACTTCCCTTTTTAAAGTTTTTTTATTGGTGTTGTGTTATGGTTGTGTTGTGTTGAGTTCAGTTGAGTTCAGGTTGTTTTTTCTTGAATGAAAACAGGAAAGAATGTTGAATACATTGTTATTCTTATATCTCGTACCAGGGTTGTACTGTGTGTGATTTCTTCCTCATGATCAGGAACAAGATTTTACCTGGTACAGACATGTATGAGCACCTAAAATAAAACGAAGGTAATTATCAGTGAACCAAATAGATAAGCATCTCTGGGTATGACATAAACTTGTTTAATTAAACAGATAGGAGGATCCACATAAAACAAACATAGATATTAATGTTGTATCTGTCTCTCTTATCTGCTTTCAGACTGGACTAATTTCAGATTTAAAAGGCTTTTAACGACAATGGCTGGATGGAGGGATGAATAGACACAGCTGTCAGCTACACATTTGTTTGGGTAGACTGGGATTTGAATCAGGACAGGAGGAACAAAAAGCTGCAGCAGACGACATCATTATTAAACTTCCGCAGACGACATCATTATTAAACTTCCGCAGACGACATCATTTATATACTTCCGCAGACGACATCATTATTAAACTTCTGCAGACGACATCATTATTATACTTCCGCAGACGACATCATTATTAAACTTCTGCAGACGACATCATTATTATACTTCCGCAGACGACATCATTATTAAACTTCTGCAGACGACATCATTATTAAACTTCCGCAGAAGACATCATTATTAAACTTCTGCAGACGACATCATTATTATACTTCCGCAGACAACATCATTTTTAAACTTCCGCAGACCACATCATTATTAAACTTCCGCAGAAGACATCATTTTTAAACTTCCTTAAAAGAAATAGCAATTTTTAACTTCCGCAGGCCACAAAGCTATCCTTAACATCAGAAAAGAACATCAACTTCAGTTGCCGACCCAGCAATCTCAACTATAAGCAGACAACATAAAGACACTTGATGAAGTTAAATGACGGTCACAAATGTGTCACATGCGTATACACCTGAAACAAATTTGTAATTACTGGCATAGTAGTTATGGCAGGAATTGACACCTTAATGCAGAAATCAATTAAATGCTGTCTGCTTGCTATTTGAGAGAAAAAGTCATCAAAAATAGTTGCTGAAATCTTAATTTAATGTCACCCACGATTACTTCTTAGACTTATGCATAATGAAATATCGCGGTTGTGTTTAATTAAATTTTACAGCGAATGACGGCAGTTATCACCTTGCATAAATAAAAGGAATTAAGCTACCATGCATGTGAACTACCAAATATTTAACTTGAACAGACTCTAGGCGGTCGCTATCTGTTTATTGCGATACCATATCTTCGGTGAAGCATAACTGTTGACACACAACTGAAATATTGTGTATACCGATTTACCATTATCAAGTCAAGCTTATCCAAGGGTTATTGAATTGAGTGCTAGTGGCCTTGGATTCCACGATAAGTGGAATTCGTACAGTTATGGCAATACCACTAAGGCACCTGCACAGCCAATACAAATTGTTGAATTTGTCAAAATAAACAATAACCATGACAACAGTCTTGGTATAATGTTTACAGCACAAGACGTCATGGAGGACTATCACGAATCCACGATGTTCACTACAATGACAGACTCTTGGAACATGACAGAAAACACAACAGAACCCGATTACAGCAATGATCTGTTACGACCAGACTCAATACATGTGTATCTTAATATAGCTTTCATGAGTATCTTCATGATCGTGGGTACTTTAGGAAACCTAGTTGTGCTCAATGTCTACGCAAAGCATCGGAAACGAAAACAATCAACCGCTAACTATTTTCTACTCAATCTAGCCATAACTGATTTTGTTGTCTGTTCTGTGGTCATCCCGTTACATGTGTATATAGAATCATCTACACGGTACCGATTAATGACAGGTCCTGAGTGCAAATCTATCCTGTTTCTATGGCATCAAGCAATGCTCTGCTCATCATGGATTCTAGTTGGAATATCTATTGATCGATACTATTGTTTAAGTCACCCTCTGGATATGTCAAAACATGCTAAACGAGCTAAGGGAATGCTGATAGCCATCTGGATCATGTCTTTCCTAACTGCTATCAAAACTATTTTCTTGTACAAAGTACCGGGTTGCCAGATTAAAGGGGGACATGATTATCGGGTAGGCATCATCATGGCCTGGATGGATGCCTTAATCACTCTCTTCATCCCGATCATCATAATAAGTGTCGCTTACCTTCAGATCTTCTGCATCTTGGCTAAACGAAATGTTCATACTCCCGGTGCTGATAAGGACGTCGTGAATCGTACACGATATATCGTAGCAAAAAGACTACTACTTGTTATAATCGCATTCATCGCCTGCTGGTTACCAAGGGGTATAATAGACATATATTTGGGATTTGATCCTAGTATCTTACAGAAAGATCGCCTGGCACTCACAGTGTATGTGTGTCGCTATATATTACCTTATGTCAACTCTGTACTGAATCCCTTCTTATACTCTCTAATCAATCCTAAATTTCGTCGTGAGTGTTTAGTAGTTCTGTGTTGTTGTTTTACTCGTTGGGCTCCACCAAAGTACAAATACTATGTCAAGTATACCAAATCCAGCAGAATGACACGTAACAGTACTGTGTTTTAAACAATATATCAGGCATTAGAATGTTACCAGTTGTAACTATGTAACAGTACTGTGTCTTAAACAATATATCAGGCATTAGAATGCTACCATGTGTAACTTATTGCATTCTAAATTGTCACAGCTCATATTTATTTCATTTTAAATATATAACGTTGTGCATATAACGTAATTACTAAGTATGGCGGCATATTCAACAAAAGTATGCACTAATCCCCACACACACCTATGTGAAGGCCATAGGCGTAAATGGGGGTGGGGGTGTTATGCATGATAAAATGCTAACTGTAATATAAATAAAAATACAGAACAAAAAAGGTAATTTCATGCAATTTTTCCAATAAAAGCCCAAATTTGAGCAGGAAAAACCAACATTCTTTTCTTGCACCCCGTTTTCTCCACTAACATGTTGATGCTGATGCTGGCACCGGACTAACATCCACCCCCACCCCCATGCCAACTATCAAATTTACGCCACTGGTAAAGGCCTACATGTTATCATTAAGGGTGTTCCTATGGCTAGAAAAAAATCTTGATATTCAAGTATAAGGTAGAGCTGGTTGAATACAACAACAAAGTCTTTTACTGGAGGTGAATCGGGTGCACGGTTCAAAAGATATAACCATTTGAAGTCATTTTGAATTCTTTCTTTTTTGTATTGTTTTTCAGCCAACAGAGGGCAGTCTATTTTCTTTTGTTTTTTATCTGGTTTTTTTACTCCCTAGGTACAATTTTGTATGAAAATATAGTTTTTTGTTTTTGCTCTAAATATGTATTAAAAACTCCTATAGACTCCCGCAGCACAGGAAATAAGGAGAGTAGTATAACCAACATACAGGCTGTCCCAAAATGATTAGTACCCATCGATGCCCAAAGTTCAATCATTTTTGTCATTATCAAACCGATGGGATTAGGTCCAGTTTTTGTACATCATCTTTGTCATACTGTACTTTTTTATTAGAATTTTAGATCATGAATATCGGATTTATCAAACTCAAGATACATTCCATTATGTAGAACATGGTGATTTCACCTTTTTGACAAAGTGCTAAAAAAATGTGTGTGATATTATAGTTTGTTTGAAACTTGTGTATTCTCATAATCTCTTGTCTACTCAATATAATCTTGGTTGTCTTTCTGTTGTAACTGTTATTAGTTATGGGTGTTCAAATCATTAATAATTCTTCTCCTTAATTCAATTTAACGGGTACAAGAAGTTTGTCACACTTGAGTGACCGCATGCATTGTTCAATTTGACAAGTGTTTAGGGGCTTCTTAATGAAGTGGTATTTGGTGAATCACCAGTGGCTTATATTTCATTTTCACATTGGAGAATGGATTTCGTGAGGTTAAAAACACTAAGGGACTATATCATTTTTACCAAGTTTGTAGGAAATTGCATCCCCAATATAAAAGAGAAGTCTAAGCCACTGCTAATTACCCATGACCACATCTTTACCTGTTTAAATGTCCCTCAAGTTTAGCCACAACACTCGCTCATTATAGAAACAAAGATTGGGGTCGCTCATGCGTGACGATCCATTTTTACTTTTTAAATTGAATCAAAATGAAGAAGTATTAATGTTTTGAACAACAATATGATACAACAGCAGTTTAAAATAGAAAGGAACCAAAGATATTAGCAGACAAGAGATTAAGAGAATGTATTAGTTTCTTTCAAACAAGCTGTTTAAAAACACATTTTTTTGCACTTTGCCAAAAAGGTGAAATCACCATGTCTTACACAATGGAGTGTAACTTCATTAAAATAAGTCCGATATTCATGATCTAAAATTCTAATGAAAGGGTACAGTATAACAAATATGATAGAAAAACAACAGATCTAATTTCATTGATTTTGATGATGAAACAATGTATTGCACTTTGGGCATCGATGGGTTACTAATCATTTTGGTACAGCCTGTATACACTAAGTGGTAAAACATTTAAGAAAGTGCATGAACTTGAAAAAATTAATTAAGTGCATTAATTAGCCTCATTTTTCAATGACCTAAAGCTTCCTTAGATAATTAAGTATAATTAATTATGCAGATGTCTTACAGCCTCCCACAGCACAGGAAAGTTTCTAAAAACTATAATTAACAAGCTCCCAAAATTCCAGCTTTTATAGCATTTATACTTTTCTTGTAAAAAATAATTAAACATTTTTGCATAGATTAATTATTTTGCTAGAGGGTCAAAAAACCCAATAAGAAACAAAAGAAATGAATGCTTCAATGTTGCTTTATTTTTGACAATTAAATTGTCATATCTAGAAAACCGTATCTCAGATCAAGCTCAAATTTCAGATTATTGTGGAACTCAGCAAGCTCTATTAAAATATCAAATAAAAAATTAACCATAGGAACAACCTTAACCCACATTAACCCACCTGATACTATGCCATTAGGACACTGGTTACATTCTTTTGTTTTGAGTCGAACGCAACCTCTATAAGGATATATTTTATATGAAGTTTACTGATATGGAATTGACTTATTCATGAAATAAAATAGTATGTTCTAACATTTGTTTGCATCAATGCGTAACAAATTGCACTGCTAGTGTTTATATTCATGCAAAAATAAACAGGGTCAGTCAAAAAAAAGTTTAAAAAAAACCCTTGAAGTTTAAAACTAAGAATGACAATTAATTTTGTATGCCAAAATGAAGTCAATTGTACCTGTTTGTCTTTTGTGAATCTTTCAACTGCACAACCCTATTTACATGTTTGGCAATGAGGCATAGTGGTTTTCAAATTGACACAGCACATCTCGCCAACAAAGCTTGCAATAATTTCATATACATGTAGTAATTCAAATTTAGAACATGATACACAATTTATAGCATGAGTAAGGCAAACAAGAAACAGTTCAATTTATTCAATTTATTCCAATCACGCCACAAGTTTTCAAAATTGAGAGAAAGACACATTTTTGCTCGTATGCATTTTAGGCATACATGTACAGCAGATGCCTCAATGAAAAAGGTTCACCAAGGACAAACAGTAAGTGCCATTGACCTCATTTTTCACACAAATTTACTAACAAATTTCACTTTATCAGTATTTTTGACCCCCCCCCCCCCCCCCCCCCCCCCCCCCCCCATGTAGAAAGCAACTATAGTCACTGTCATAATGCTATGGACAAAATTCAAGCTATTTCACGCGAGCGTCTTTTGTTATTGTTAGCGGAGCTCTGTCCAGATGCATAAAATGCGTAAACAACTGTGCATACATACATACTGTGCGTGTGACGATTTCCCGATTGACCAATCAGGACTCACCATCCTTTTTTGAAAGTGTCCGGTAAGCACCTACCCTCGTCCGCATGTATGCACGCACACACTCATTGTTGGAATCATCCCTCGTCCGCATGTATGCATGCACACACTCATTGTTGGAATTATATCCATAGCAGTATCAGGCTGACTGACTATAGTCCACATAGTGCATCAAGCAAATCATATATCATCCATTTGTGTCTTTCGACTATGCCTACAGTTAGTTGCTCAAATGTATTAGCTCTGTAATGTGACCTAACTATTTGTAAGAGGCACAATGAGCAACATGAATTTTAAGTTATTTATAATTATATCATGATAATATGTATAGGTTAAGGAACATTTGGTACCAAAGTTACTGATTATTGAAAATCACTTTGTGTCAAAACATCAAATACAAATCATCAAGGTATATAGACATATTAAGTTTTGGTTTTGTTAATCAATTTAGTAAATGCAAATTAAATATCTCAAAATGTAGTTTAATTCTTTCTTTCCCTGAATTTTAGTCTTTGGTTGATACATGATGTAACAAAGATCAGATATTAGACTTTTTATGAATCTCAACTTATGACCTTTGTCCCCAGATATCAAGGGTTGAGCGCCAGAAGGCTGTAACTCAACTTTTGGGCAAAATGATATTTTGGTACCAAAATAATCCATATAACCCACAGATTTTAAGAACCATAAAGACTTTAACTCATAAACACTCTCAATTGAAGATAATGGCCAATTCCAACTCAATGTAACACAACAGGTTTCAGTCAGTTTGGCCTTCTGGCGCTCACTGAATTGACATGAGTGAGTTAAGGCTTGTGATCATACCAATTGCTAATTTTATCAATATTGTATCCATTTTAGTTAAAAAGCATGACAATATACAAAAATATAATGAAATTCTGTTCTGAAATGTACCAAGTGCTTGTCTTTTAACATGACAATCTTATACAAAAATAGGTGACTCTAAAGCAGAAACTCAAATTATTGCAAATTCAGTTAGTGCCAAAGGGCCGTAACTCAAGCATTTCTTAATTAATAATAAATATTGTTGTAATCTCAAATACTAACTGGTTCATAAATAACACTAAGTGTGATATTAATAAAAACATTTTTGACTATATAATCAGAGGTATGAGTTGGGTGCTACAGTGTGTTGTACTGGGTCCCAAATATTGAAAGTTAATTATCTCAAAATAGCCTTTTAGAGTTAAGGCCTTCTGGCGCTCAACCCTCGATATGTGCTCTTAAATAAATAAATAAATAGCTACTGCCGCATTGTGGTTGGGTCACATTTGGTTCTAAACGAACTATAGTAGACAGAATTTTGGAGGCAAGTTAAATCAAGGGTTAAAAGGGGCAGCCTTTATCCAATTTCACGACTAATTGAATAAAGGACTATAGGGTCACAACCTACAAATCACAAAAGACTGATTTTATGCCCTTAGATTTAATACCACGAAAGAAGTTTAAAAACTGTAAATATTAAAAAGGGGAGAGAATTTTTCAACCAGATTTCTGTATCTTTCAGTGTAAAGCAGAAAATGATGTTACATGGGCATCCAATCCAGCTAGCTATGTGTATTCTACACACTACAAATCCCAGGGGCCATGCTTTTGTCTGAAAATGATACATTTGACAGTTCTTATCATTTCTTCTATCTAATGTTATACCAAATCATATCCAGTCCATTTATATCCTCAAATAAACATTAATCCTTATCAGCAAAAAGATAAATTGACCCATCTCATCAAAACGAACCAGTTGTCTACAAAAAGGAAAATTGAGATTTTAATTTCATGTTACAAGCCTAATTTTAGCTTTAAAATGATACCCAAATTATCACAACATGAAAAATGTTAAAAACAAGTATTTGCAACATAAAGATAAAAAATCAAATCATGTGTTCAATTTTATTTTTTAATAATATTTTGTTTAATTCCGATTATAATCCCACCCCCATAATTTGTAATTAGTAAAAAATGAGTGGGACTATTATTACTAGGACCATTATAGTATATTGTATCACATGTGATGTTATATGTTTATGAACATACCAGGTAATAATGTTTTATGTATAATGCCCTTATGTGCAATAAAATGGACTCATTAAAATACAAGAAATTAAATGTTTGTAATTATCAGTCCAAATATAATTCAAAAAATACTGCAAGTCACGACTTGCGAATCCCCCTGGCTGGGAGATCAACTAAATGAGGTCTATATTAACTGTAGAGCATTATTTGATTGTTCATGGCTGTTATTGAACAGTTTATATTAATGTGCATTGTATTTATTGTGCATCCCGAAACTCCTTTGAGAATATGCATTCAGATATCATGAAACAACTTTAAACCAGCAGTTTGGTCTATTTTGGGTGACACACTCTCTTTCTACTGCTTCGTTGGATAACGAATTTATGATATTTGTGTTAACCATACCCTAAACACCTCCTAAAACATCAGACGACTTGAACGCAAGAAATTACCTCTCTTAAGGTCCTATGTTTTAAATAGCAGGAGTTTGACTGGATTAGACACCCATTAGGAAGGGTTCTCTAATGCCCAAAACAATGACAAGTATCTTTTTATGTGGGGAAAGAAGCATGTACATTCCAGCAAGGCTGGGATGTTGTCATATTTGGCAATGCAGCTCTCAGGGACATAAACGCAAATGTTGCTGATATTTTTGAAAGACGTTACTTTCTCTTATATTCGTTAATTCATTTTGATTGGGCAATGAAATAAATATTTCCATGAAAAGTAAAATGTGGTGCATTAAATTAAAGGGTACATTAAATCGAAGGGTACATCTAGAAAACTTTAGAAAAAATGTGAGATTTTAACAATATCAATTAAATATTACACATGCTTCTGATCAATTTTTGGGTTCAAAGTTAAAATACCAACAAATTGTTTTAAAATTATTTTCTCTATATTCTTGCAATACATTTTGCGCTGTATTTCATCTAATCAACAACCTGTGGACAAGATGAAGAAAAGTTATAATAACTGGTTCTGTTCCATCTCTATTTATACTTGTTTATGCCACAAGAGCATTATACGAGCAAGCACACACGTGCCACTGAAATCATAAAACCAGGCAACTCTAAAGGGATTCGAGCAAGCACACACGTGCCACTGAAATCATAAAACCAGGTAATTGCGACTCTTGACTTAAATTGACTATGAGAGTTGATCATGACCAACACAGGCAATTTAAGGCGGAAGACAATACATAAAACACTTCACACACGCAATTCACAATGTCAATAGTCCGATAATGCTGATCATGTTCTTGCAATAATATGAAGGTGAAACAGGCAACTCTAAAGGGATTGCGACTCTTGACTTTGACTATGAGAGTTGATCATGACCAACACAGGCAATTTAAGGCGGAAGACAATACATAAAACACTTCACACACGCAATTAACAATGTCAATAGTCCGATAATGCTGATCATGTTCTTGCAATAATCTGAAGGTGAAACATGCAACTCTAAAGGGATTGCGACTCTTGACTTGACTATGAGAGTTGATCATGACCAACACAGGCAATTTAAGACGAAGATAAAAACGTAAAACACTTCACACACACACAATCTACAATGTCAATAGTCCGACAATGCTGATCGTGTTCTTGCAATAATCTGAAGGTGAAACTGATCTGTGCGGATTTAAATTACTTTAAGTCAGAAAAGGGAGAAAATCAGCCGTGAAATCCACATCCACATCAAACAGACACGTTCTCATCGTCCATTTATAGCCAATCTGGTTACCGGGGATTGTGGTAATTGGATGGGTTGTAAAAGGCAAACAAAAAAATGTAGCAAGCCTGAAAAGTCAAATGCAAAATGCTTTTTTTCTTCTTTTTTGTTGTTGCTCAAATTCATAGTGGAGATTCACTTGAAATGGTTTTATTTAGTCAAATCTGTGCATTTTTGTTACTCTTATGCTTGCTAAAAGTTTTGTCGCGGATTTTCGCTTTCGTTTTTGCCGTATATGGCCAATCGCCATCTTGAAACATGTTGGAAACCATTTCGACCAAAGATGGCGCCCTAACAATAATTGTTTCTGTTTTTTCTATAATTTTTAAATGCGTAAGAATCAAGCGTCTCAGTGAAATGCGCGTGCACTACTGGAAACAAACTTGTTTTTTGTTTGGCCTAAAGTTACCTACTATAAGGTAATGTTCTATGGGCTGACTTAAAATGTGCAAGAATCAAGCTTCTTAGTGTAATGCGCACGCACTGCTGGAAACAAACTTGGTTTTTTTGTTTGGCCTGAAGTTACCTAATAAGGTAATGTTCAATGGGCAGACAGTCATTTCAAATCAGAAATAAATACAAAAACACAAACACAAATTTTGAATGACATAAAAATGAAACAAATATGAAAAAAAATGCTATAAATTTGAAAGTCCATAAATACACAGGTGAGTCTTTCTTTCCAAATTATTTAAACTACGCAGTAAGTTTCTTTACAAATTTGTAGTCAACCATCCTAATGTGTCCAATTGTGATAGTACAGTGTGTTCCAGAATGATTTATACCATGTTATAAAAAAAGAATTCCCATACAACCATTATGGCCTTGTAGTACCAAATATAAATGTCAACATTATTACGATAACATTTCTATAAATAAATTCCTAAAAAAACCTGGTAGGAACAGCCCCATCAACGTTGGCCTCTATATCATAATTATTATATCAATATTGTTATACGACTGAGGATTTAGACTAAGCAAGCAGCAAAGAATTAAAAATAAATAATGGCGACTAACGAAAAGTGACGATCCCAATATAATAGAATAAATACAGTGACACTGGCTTGAATGCCATAGAATGGACACACATAGAAACATTTTCTCGGACATAATTTGTTTCATTTATCTTATAAGCAACATTGCAAGGTTGGTTTAACTCAGTTTCGAGTAACTTTTGTTACCTACAGTGTGCAAATAACTTACGCATGTGTGGGCAGTATAAAACTTTACTGCAATTTAAAATACAGGTACCAAATTTGGCAGGCAAACTTCGCGGCTTGATACAGTGTTTAAACGTTGATATCAATTATATTTTAAAGAAAATTAAATCAGGACACATCAAATTATTGGCATATTGTTATATTAGTGGTTTTATAGATTTCCAATCATTTCTATCAGAAACGACCAATTTTAAGAATAGAAATTCTGAAGATTTATGCTATTGTCTGAAGATATTTATATCACAAGTACTTTGACCAACAAAAATGGTATTTATTGCAAAATAAAAGCAACCTTCCTGGTATAAATCTTTCTGAGACACCCTGTATAATACAAATAATTGTAGTCCTATAATTGTCACAAACCGTGAACCATATTGCCGGAATCTTGTTTTTCAATTTTTACTTATTTATAGATATTTTACTTTCTGACACAAACCAATGCAGTCTATGCTGTTGATAATATCAAGTAATAACAAACAAACCTCCCTTTGTCAACAATCACTGTAACTTGATGTATCTCATGTAACTGCAGTAACAGCAATGATTTACATTAATTTTATCTTGCATCTTATGATTTAATACTCTACACGCTACACAATCTACATCTACAGGCTTGGTGGAATGATTAGACGGGACGTGACTTATGATTATCAAGCACGACAATTTTGAGTTGCAAGAAGTGTACTTCAAACTTTTGTCGTCAATTTATTTCATTACTGCCCAAAGACTGTTCTGCTTGAGTGAATTTAACTTTCCTTTCTTTGGCGGGTGTTTTGAATAGTGCTTATGTGGTGTGGGCTACATTGTTTGAAATGTTGGGGGGTAGTGTAGAGAGGATTGATTGAAATTGAAAACATGTTTTTCATCGATTTGCGATTATTTAAGATATCTCAATGAAATTAAAGGTAGATGATTCGATTGCTGGCCCGAATTTCAACTTGATGTTTTCTATTTTACATGAAAGGTCATCCATATAATTGTCGCATTCCAAAGTTTGAGTTGCATAACTCCAATGGTTCTATTTTTAGAAGCACAAGGTCACAATACATTTGCCCATTGAGTTATACACAAACTGGCTGGTGGTTAACCATCTTTGGCAATAATTCACCACATTTTAGCCTATAATTTCTTAATGGAACATTTCTGGGCCCTAAGATTTTACAGACATAATGAGACAAATATGGGGATTTTTCTGATATCAAAATATCTTGATGTGAAAAAAAAAATCATCGCCCCAAAAAGGTGATCGGAACATACACCTTTTAACATTTTATAGGAAACATGTTCACCTTTATTTTGCAGGTGTTTAAATTTAAAACAATAATCATTATGTATTTTTTACATATTTTATCATTCTGATACACCCTGTAGAAAGGGTTATTTATGAAAATCAATAGATGACTAAAGTATGAAATTTTCCTTATTAACCTTTTTTGTCTTACACCTAATGTCATTTCCAAGTGCATATTTGACTCCCAGTGGAATTTCCTTTCAGAAAATGTATACCTTTACTACCATACGGGCCCAGGGTATAGATAAACTAATATGTTATGCAGCACATCAACAGGGGGACTTTGTGGCTGTGTGTTTTTCAAGATATAGATGAAAACGGACAGACAAAAAAATAAAAAGAATAATAAGAATTTAGGAGTCCTTTTAATTCGTAAAATCTGAATGCCTTGGATCAATTTTGATAAAATTGGTGTCATTTTAAAGCTTCAAAAATGCACTGAGAGCACACATCATGAACTCAAAATTGACTTCACCTGCAGAGTCCCCCTTTTGATGTGCTGCATTACATATCAGCTTTCGAGCCAAAATCAGCATGTAATGTAACACAAAAGGAGACAAGCTTAAAACGTGTGACCACAATATAAAAATAACCAAACCAACAGTCAGTTATGGAAATATATGTTTTTGGGGCCATAATCAATCTTCCCGCAGCCATGACTGTAACATTGTTTTCGAGTAGGTATTTGTTTTTTTGTTAAGTTTCCAGCCAGCCCCCTATAAATAATGATACCAAATAAATACTTATCAAGATGAGTTGACCTTTGTTTTTCCAACTACATGTCCACTACAGGGTGGTCCAAAAAAACCTATACCCAACTTTGGAGGCCATTTTCTCTTGGATGATAAAATATCTTAGTAATTTGGTTTGCATATTATTAAAGCATATATCATTGAGCATTATTGGTGAAAATAGGGAAGGTATTACATTAATATTTTTTGAGATATTGCTATTTTTAGCGAGTATGTGTAAAAATGGCTTTTCCACGGGAGCTGTCAATGCATCAACATGTTTGAATATGATATGACACAATAATGTAATGAAGATATTGCATTAATATTAAAAAGTATTATTTATCCATTATTTATCCATTTTAGTGTAAATAAAAGCTCTCGCAAAAACATTTGTCAAAGGACTATCGCGTCATTACATTATTGTGTCATATCATATTCAAACATGTTGATGCATTGACAGCTCCCGTGGAAAAGCCATTTTTACACATACTCGCTAAAAATAGCAATATCTCAAAAAATATTAATGTAATATCTTCCCTATTTTCACCAATAATGCTCAACGATATATGCTTTAATAATATGCAAACCAAATTACTAAAATATTTTATCGTCTAAGAGAAAATGGCCTCCAAATTTGGGTATAGTTTTTTTTGGACCACCCTGTATGTCCACATATAATGGTTCAGCGTGTCTCTATTTATTTATTCTCCCTGAGATGATTTGCGGCGTGGCTGAAGAAATTGCGTAAACATTGTGAATTGCGCAAATTCCCTTAGAGTTAATTTGCCATGATGACTGGAGAAGCAATTTGATTCTTAGAATTAGATTCGTGATTCATTAAGGAATCAGTCACGGTAGATATACAGGGTGTCCCAAAAAGAACTGTGCTCGTGTTTACCCAACTTATTGACCATGAATTTCTAGAATTTGGTGTTAACATTTTTATACATATTGAGAGACTTAATTCTTGGTTTTCAAAAGCCGTTTATTTCATCCGATTTGGTTTTGTAAATCCTGAGATATGACCAATTAACTAAAGCTACCTAAAATTGACGTTGTGCCACTTTACATTTTGCAATGAATAGAAAGGTTTACTCCGGAGATACAAATCTTCCACCTGTTCGAGTGGTCTTAGCAAATGTTATGCAATCATATTTTTTTGTACTGCGATTGAATAGGTTTAAATAATAGAACGAGTGTCTGTATAGCCAAACAGAACTGAATATTTTTAAAAAATCAGACCGAATTGCCTCCAACCTCCCCAATGTTTCAAGACAGATTGATGGCCATTGGAAGAAGTTAGCATCGCTTTGATTGTTTTTTATTGTTACCACATATATCCTGAGTAGTCTCAGATATATCTTTGTTGTTTTATTGCACAGCAATTTTCATTGCTTGTCCCAGTGCATTTCCGTTTGTTTTTGTTTTTTTGTTATTTATCTGTTTTATTGCGTTATTCTCCCTTGTCATTACCTGTTTCCCCACACCCTGTTGGTATATCTTGCTTTTACTCTTAGCATTTTTATATTTTCGAGATATCCTCTTGTATCAGTTTTCTGATCCTTGGTGTGTTTTGTTCCTGGTTCCGTTGGATTCATCTTTTTACATTTTATGCTTATAAGTATGTTTTCTGTAAATGTGGCACAACATCGATTTTAGGTAGCTGTAGTTAATTGATCATATCTCAGGATTGACAAAACCAAATCAGATGAAATAAACGGCATCTGAAAGCTAAGCGTTTGGTCATTCAATATTAAGTATAAACATCTTACACCAACTGTTAGAACTTCGTGGTCAATAAGTTGGGTAAACATGTGCAGTGTTTTTGGGACACCCTGTTTTGTACTGTTTTATCCTAAAGGAAAATTCTTTTGTGTTAGAAACTCACAACCTTTTGGTTCAGAGGGACCCTTTACTCAATTTTGTGCATTCATTTGGATAATTTTAGACTTGGTTTCCTGATATTAGGAGAATCAGATTGTTGGTGAATTTCCATAAAGAAGGATATTCAATGATATTGAAATAATATTTCTAATTAGTCTAAAAGATCAGTTATAATAATAATAATAATACAAAATACTTATAGAGCGCCTTACAACAAGTTCTCAAAGCGTATAAAAGCAAAAGTATTGACATACAGAGGGCCTGCACATCAACAAAGCTGAAGAATGAAAAATTATGCAAACCATTATAAACTGCGCCAATAAAGTATCTAAACACTTACAAATGGTCAGATTTATCGGAACCTGAAATAGTATGCAAAAAGATAATTAATTAATTTGATTCACAGTTATCTTCTGCACATTATGACACCTCTTTTGTAGCGCTACGATGTTGTTTGGCGGATTTATGGGCACTTGAGTGGCTTAAGGTCAAATTCAAAAGTTGCAAAAGCCCCTATTCAAGCAAGAGCGTTGTATTGTGACGAATAAGATCAGCGTTATTTTTGTCTGCCTTTTATAAATGATTTGTTTATCACGTGTTGGATAAATCGTTTGCGATGAACATCAGCATTAATTGTCAATAACAAAACAAAAGGGTCAGAGATGGGAGGCATAAATCAATAATTTTTGATTAATAAAACTGGTGTCTTTTGTCTTGATTTTGTCTGTGTGTGATGCTTGTGTGAGTTCCCTTCTGGAATTGGGGTGAATAGGAGCTTTTGCAACTTTTGAATGCGACCTTAAGCCACTCAAGAGCCCATAAATCTGCCAAACAACAACGTAGCGCAACAAAAGAGGTGTCAAAATGCGCAGAAGATAACTGTGAATCGAATTAATTAATTATTATTTTGCATACTATTTCAGGTTCTGATAAATCTAACCATTTGTGATTGTGAGTGTTTAGATACTTTATTGGCGCAGTTTACATAAACAATATACTAATCAATTAGACACTGTATATGGAGGCTAAAGATATGAGTCTTGAGACACTTCTTAATTGACCAAGAGATGACATTGAGCGAATATATGATGGTAAACTGTTCCAAATCTTTGGTGCCATGATAGCAAAAGATTACTATAAACGTTTGTGTTTCCTGTAGCCGGGATGCGAAGACGATTTTGAGAGGAAGAACGAAGAGTTCTCCCGCGAGCATATTTTGTTAAGACGATTTTGAGAGGAAGAGCGAAGAGTTCTCCCGGGAGCGTATTTTGTTAAGACGATTTTGAGAGGAAGAGCGAAGAGTTCTCCCGGGAGCGTATTTTGTTAAGACGATTTTGAGAGGAAGAGCGAAGAGTTCTCCTGGGAGCGTATTTTGTTAAGACGATTTTGAGAGGAAGAGTGAAGAGTTCTCCCGCGAGCGTATTTTGTTAAGACGATTTTGAGAGGAAGAGTGAAGAGTTCTCCCGCGAGCGTATTTTGTTAAGACGATTTTGAGAGGAAGAGCGAAGAGTTCTCCCGGGAGCGTATTTTGTTAAGACGATTTTGAGAGGAAGAGTGAAGAGTTCTCCCGCGAGCGTATTTTGTTAGACGATTTTGAGAGGAAGAGCGAAGAGTTCTCCTGCGAGCGTATTTTGTTAAGACAATTTTGAGAGGAAGAGTGAAGAGTTCTCCCGCGAGCGTATTTTGTTAAGACGATTTTGAGAGGAAGAGTGAAGAGTTCTCCCGCGAGCGTATTTTGTTAAGACGATTTTGAGAGGAAGAGTGAAGAGTTCTCCCGCGAGCGTATTTTGTTAAGACGATTTTGAGAGGAATAGTGAAGAGTTCTCCCGCGAGCGTATTTTGTTAAGACGATTTTGAGAGGAAGAGTGAAGAGTTCTCCCGCGAGCGTATTTTGTTAAGACGATTTTGAGAGGAAGAGTGAAGAGTTCTCCCGCGAGCGTATTTTGTTAAGACGATTTTGAGAGGAAGAGTGAAGAGTTCTCCCGCGAGCGTATTTTGTTAAGACGATTTTGAGAGGAAGAGTGAAGAGTTCTCCCGCGAGCGTATTTTGTTAAGACGATTTTGAGAGGAAGAGTGAAGAGTTCTCCCGCGAGCGTATTTTGTTAAGACGATTTTGAGAGGAAGAGTGAAGAGTTCTCCCGCGAGCGTATTTTGTTAAGACGATTTTGAGAGGAAGAGTGAAGAGTTCTCCCGCGAGCGTATTTTGTTAAGACGATTTTGAGAGGAAGAGTGAAGAGTTCTCCCGCGAGCATATTTTGTTAAGACGATTTTGAGAGGAAGAGCGAAGAGTTCTCCCGGGAGCATATTTTGTTAAGACGATTTTGAGAGGAAGAGCGAAGAGTTCTCCCGGGAGCGTATTTTGTTAAGACGATTTTGAGAGGAAGAGTGAAGAGTTCTCCCGCGAGCGTATTTTGTTAAGACGATTTTGAGAGGAAGAGCGAAGAGTTCTCCCGCGAGCATATTTTGTTAAGACGATTTTGAGAGGAAGAGCGAAGAGTTCTCCCGGGAGCGTATTTTGTTAAGACGATTTTGAGAGGAAGAGCGAAGAGTTCTCCCGCGAGCATATTTTGTTAAGACGATTTTGAGAGGAAGAGCGAAGAGTTCTCCCGGGAGCATATTTTGTTAAGACGATTTTGAGAGGAAGAGCGAAGAGTTCTCCCGGGAGCGTATTTTGTTAAGACGATTTTGAGAGGAAGAGCGAAGAGTTCTCCCGGGAGCGTATTTTGTTAAGAGTTCAGTGATTTATGCTGGTGCCATATTGTTCAATGCCTTGAATGGGAGCAGAGCTATTTTGTATTGTAAGCAGGGTTGTCACCAGGCCAAATTTAGTGCCAGGTAAAATTTGGCCAAAGCGTAGCGAGCCGAGCGAGTGGAGAGCCGCGATGGTTTTAGGTTTTTTTAATGCACTTTGAGGGTTCCTGCCACATAATTTCTTTGTTTTATGAGACAGTGTAATGATTTTATCCACAAATTGTAAAAAAATTAAAAAAATCCCAGTGCCGCCCGGCCTGGTGACAACCCTGATTGTAAGCATTGCTCAACAGGGAGCCAGTGTAGCTCACAAAGAATCGTATTCATATGGTCACGTTCTGAGCACCGTGACACGAGTCGGGCAGCGGAATTTTGCACATGTTACAAACATGTGCAAATTTGTTAATCAGGAAGGCCATACAAAAGACCATTATAGCTGTCAAGTCTTGACGACACAAAGGCATAGACAAGTTATCATGGGTTGCATTGTGTATTATGTAATAAGTTTATCAATTACTATGGTTTGCACATAACAATATGCAATTAGTATTGTACTTAGTGCACAACATCTGTCATTGTATACAAATCGGTTAATTAGACCTTAATTAGACCATCATGGTCTAATTTCTCTATCCAACTTAATAACACAGTACACACCCAGTTCTCTGTTCCTTAAAGGTATATGACCCAATCACTTTTTTGGGGCTATGATTTTTTTTTCACATCAAGATATTTTGGTATCAGAAGAATCCCCATATTTTTCTCATTATGTCTGTAAAATATTAGGGGTCAGAAATGTTTCATTTGGAAATTATAGGCTAAAATGTGGTGAATTACTGCCAAAGGTGGTTAACCACCAACCAGTCTGTATATAATACTTCAATGGTCACATGTCTTTTGACCTTGCGTTTCTAAAAATAGAACCATTGGAGTTATGGCCCCTGTATGGCGGCCATTTTTTAATTTGTTTGGCCTTAATGTGAAATCAGCAATCACAGATCATGTGGCTAGGGCAAACCATGTTATTAACTAGGAGGGGCCTCAATTTTGGGTAGAGAACAGAACAGAATGGCACGTTGGATACGGGAATCCATCATGAACAGAGCTTTGAGAAAGCTGGTCGTTGACCAGCGAAACTGCCACCTTGAAAAAAACGTAAGTTTTTCATCTACCTGATATTGGTCTTGCCAAAAAACCTAGATATTTCATTCTTATTAAGGTTAGTAATTGCTACGTTATAAAGTACCATAGGGGAGTGTGTGTACTTAATAGTAGTAACATACTGTTTTATAGTCATGACAAATTTCCATTTATCTAAATTCAAGTGGCCGTTAATTGAATTGAATTGAATTTTATTTTTAAATCTACCTCATTTGAGCAAATATTGTCTCTTTTAAAGACTCTTCTTGTTAAATCTGTGATGATACCCACAGATCATTATTCTGGCAAAGTGCCATAAAACTTTATTGTTAAATTATTACTTTTGGAGATATTGCATCAAACATGCATTGGCAAAGTGCCAGATAATTGCTTGTTATTGTCAATATGGTTACATAATATCATCCTAATTAGTATTTATATCAAACTAATTACTCCTAATGAGAACTCTGATGAAGTCCATTCTGTATTCAAGTAATAATGTCTGATCAGGTCTAATTGAGCAATCAATGATGGTTTGTTTCAAATGCAACAGACGACGGTGGACACGAATGGCCGTTAATTTTGAATTTCCGTTGGTTTCAATGTAACAATGGATTTTGATTATATGACCCCATAAAATTCATCACACGTTGGAACTAAATTATTTCAACAACAAAAACCCACCGTGGATGGCTAACCATCCACAGTGTCAGTATCATTTTTTTGAATTTA
Organism: Ophiura sarsii; assembly: GCA_035610835.1. Lineage (NCBI taxonomy): Eukaryota > Metazoa > Echinodermata > Ophiuroidea > Amphilepidida > Ophiuridae > Ophiura > Ophiura sarsii. The sequence continues at coordinate 616,679 of CM069441.1, forward strand.
AACCATTGTTAAGCGTTCGTCCCATTCACTCGATCACGTAACCTCGTTCGCATATTTTAACCTGAATATTCTTGAATACGCCCGTGTCCAGCGTCGTCTGAAATGCAACGTTTTTACTGGAACGCCCGCTATCTTTGATTTTTTTTCTAGATGTATTTTCTCTGTCAAATTACATTTATAAACATAAAACTAAAATATTTTTTAAGTTACAGAGCAATAAGTTTCCTATTACTTCAAATTTTGAAAATAAGTTGTTGGGTAAGTTATAGTTCCACTTGTTGTGTTGCCCTCGGCAACCGACCCTAAAATCTTAAAAATTAGGGTCACAATTAATTGTTTTAAAATTTAAAATCTTACACAAATTGTCAAAATATTACTATTTTCTGCTTGAAATAAATAAGTTTGCTTCAATAAATAGTTTTAAAACACTAGAAACATTAGTAAATTGACATTCAGTAATGTTTGGCAGCAAAACAAAAAAAGTTTTTTTAAATTTAAATCGACCAAAAGACCCAACCTCAAAATGTTTGGCACTTGATAGGGCTACACAACAACGAAAAATTGGGAAAGGGGGTCCATATGTTGAAGAATGACAGTGTACATACAGTCATAGATGCAGCGTTGTTATAAGCTAGGGTAAATAGAAGGGATAAAAGAAGGGATGGCAAACTATTTTAACTTCACCTCAGAGTACATTTGACTTTGGTATGTGACCTTTGACCTCATCAGTGGCGTAACCAGCGGGGGCAGGGGGATGGAGCCCCCCCCCCCCCCCCCCCCCACCCACTTGGAACCCTTGCCCCCGCTTTCCCCCAAATGAAATCAATCGGTGTGGGTGTGGAAGGGAGCCCCCCCCCCCCCCCCCCCATTTCAAGTCACTGCCCCTCCTTGCCCCCCCCTCCCCCTCCCCCAAATGAAAAAGTCAAGTTACGCCACTGGACCTCATCAACATAATGGAGGTTCCTATATTGCCCCTGTGACTAGCCTAGATTCCAGACCTCTAAAAGGTGCTACAAATACAAGTACGTCAAAGCTCATTCCTATGGTTAGTGTTACACCCCTTGCCCAGCCATTTTATATGAATTCTTAATTTACCCTAAATACACACAAGTCCAGTGACCAGGAGGTGTTTTCACACAGCTGCCCCTTTTCTAAGGACATTGTGACATAAAAACCCGGAGAAACGTTTGTTTGCAAAATGTAGCAGCTATTGGTTCTGTTCAGCGTTCAAATTAAGTGGTTGTCCGGTTGCCCAGACAACCAAAATGAGCCACAGACAACCAAAATGAGCCACAGACAACCAAAATGAGCCACAGACAACCAAAATGCACTTTTGCAGTTGTCAGGCGGACAACCAAAATATTACTAGAAGTTAACACATAAATATAAATATTTTGCAGAACAACTGTGAATGAAACCAAATCAACCAGCTAAATATTTCTCAAATTCAAGTTTCAGACAGCAATGTCTGCAAATATCCATCTAATCATCTACATTTATCGTACTTCCATGATGTAATTTGGGCCTTTATTCATGTTATTTGTGCATGTATCATATATTCATACCGTACACAGTACTACAGTCGTAGTCGGTATCGGCAGTATACATAGTAAACCACATAAATATCTGTGTCTTACGGTTTAGGCATTGCAATCTGAAAACATGGCGAGGCAGTATTTGTTAAGTTAATGAAGTTAATCCATTAAACCAAATAAAAATTTAAAATACGGACTACCAAAAAATGTGTTTTTTGAAACTGGACCCACGACCATTGAAATGACAATAACTCTGCTCCGCAACATCGTATCTCATCGATCGAGGTGTCAAAATACGCAGAACAAAATTATGCACTTGGTTATTTGCTTCGATTAATGCATACCCTTTCGAGTTGTTATATATTGGATCATTTCTAAGTGTTTCGATACTTTTGTGAGCAGTTTACTTATGGCTTGACAAGTTGACAGGCATGGCAATAATCTAATTTTAAGGACACATAGTAGGCTAGTAGCAGCATTCATGGGTAAATTTCACAAAAGGGGCAAAATGAAAGAAAGAGAGGGAAATCCAGGACCCAAGACCCAAGACAGATTGCAATTTGTCTTTGCACAAACAAGACTTTCACAAGTCTACGCTGTGACCCAAGATAGATTGCAATTTGTCTTTGCACAAACAAATGTACACAAGAAATCATGTGCACAAAATGTCTGCCCCAAAGATAAACACCCCTGCAGATACACTAGCCCATACTGATCCACAAAGAATGCAGCCACAAGGTCTCCCCTTGTAGTTCATACCAAAACCGCATGATTGGCCTTTAATTTAGGGTTAGTAAAAGCATAACATTTTTTCTGTCCTGCCTGTGAACATGTAAATTATGTACAGTCATCAAAAAAAGTAACTATACAGGTAATAAATGGGCTTCTAACTCTTAAGATATATATCCTACCTAAAAATAATAAATAATAAAGTTGTTGAGAAATTTGTCTTCTTTAATATGAGAGAGATATTGCACGCTAGGATCGGGTGATTATTGAAGAAGTGGCACTCAAAAATATAAGGAGAAGTCCGATTTTCATTTTCACATTTTTATTTTCTACACGCGGGCCAATCTACGGGTACCTTATCGATTACCGGTAGTGCAATTGGGGGATGCATGCGCAGGTTGGACAGTCGGCCGCATTGTTCCGATGGATCAATACGCCACACACACGCTACCTGTCATTCTCCCCCCCGTGTTGAAATGTAAAATGTGAATTTGAAATTGTGACTTTACCTTACATTTTGGATTATCGCTTCTTAAATATTTAACCGATCCTAGCGTGCAATATCTCATATTAAAGAAGATAAATTTCTCAACAACTTTATGATTTGATATTTCTAGGTAGGATATATATTTTTAAAGTTAAAAGTACATTTATTACCTGTATAGTTACTTTTTTTGATGACTGTATGCCAATCACACCAAACTATTGAAAACTGTCAACAGATGGCGCTATGCATAATAAACTTGTTGGCAGATGTTGCTGGACATGGTAAGCAATGATCTTTTGAATTCCCACTAGTTCTAACACATGGATTTTGATTGTATCTTACTATAAATCTGGAAATGGTGTGTCCTTAGTACTCTGTTAGTTTTGATTAAAGCGTAGCCTAATTTACAGAAAATACAGGAAGTGCTATAAAGTATATTACAGTGAAATTGGTTAAAAATTGGCTCCAAAAACAGCAAACCATACATTTTTCGTATCCAGTTCACATAATTAGACATTAAATATTTATGGACAAACAAATGCCAACCTTTGCATGCTCACTGGAAATGTTTGAAGAGCAACAAAATGATTCCCTTTAGTTAGTTTACAATCCTGGTGATGGTTTACATGTATGGTACATGTTGGTAGACCATTATCATTTGTATTGTACATACATAGGTTTTACAATGCAAATCTTACAATAGTTAGTCAGCTCATCCAAGGTCTTCGGAAAAATATGTGACATATGATGTTGAAGGTACATGCTGGTAGCAAATAAATAACCTAACGATAATATCCATTCAAAGAACACATTGCAGCTGTAAATAAAACTTGTACAAGTTTTAAAAAAATCATAATTCTTCTCTAATATTTCCTGAAATCAAAAAAACATTATTGGTATTCTCAATACCTCACGAGGTTTTTTACCATATTAGTGCCGTGTTGACATGTCATATTTTAATCATGACGTTGACATATGTCTGACATTGATGGACATACATTTGAGTTGGAAAAACGTCCCTGACAAAGTTTGGCTATGCTTGTGCAGTGCTACCAACGCAATGACTGGCAGTGGTTTAAACTGCTGCAAAATTACATTTTTGTTAGCATTTTAATGTAAAGTGCCTACATATGTCAAAGTCTAAGCATGTTAAAGGAAACTCCACTATAAATTAGCATTGTACAGATGTTTTAGAAGACGTAATGTGGACAGGATTGGCATTTTCAGATTGGCCGGTTATCAGTAAGCTTAAATTGTTTTATTGACACTTTATGTGAGCGATGTAGGACAACTAGGACTAAATTTCGTTATCTGTTAGTACACTTTGAAGCTGATATGATGATTTAACATGTGTTGTCAGTGAATATCAAATTGACATGTTCAGGGATTTCAAATACTGTCATAAATCGGAGAAAAATCAAAGTAGTATTTTCATCACTTTTTAATAGATATATTTTATGGAACTAGTGTTGTGATTATTACTATAATTACTTTCCAAATCCTTTTCTTCAGATATGCATATCTTCAGATATGGGTATGTCCATGAAGTTGGGCCAAAAAGTGTGACATGAGGTCAAAATTTCAAAATTGTTCAATTGTTAATCTGATATTATTTTTAGGTCCGACAATATCCATACTTTTGAAAAATAGTGAACTTTTTCCTCTCAAGTATGAAAATAATCATTGATTGCAGGTTAGTTTCAGGTTATTATGGTAAAAATACCTATGCTACATGGACACCATTCTGACACTTCTCCCTTGCATTATTTTTAAATAGTTCAGGTTACTCACCATTCTTATATAGATTTATATTGCACTTTCATGGTCAGATTCATAAAAGCACACAATTGATACTACTCTACATCACAAAAAGTGATATGATGCTTTGCAAATTGAGGGTTGTGGGGTAATTTGGTTCAAGCCTTTTTGATGTAGTATTTATGTCTGTAATCAATAAGGATTGCTTCTGACACACATATTTTGTATAATTCTATCATCACTGATAACTGTTTAACTGATTTAGTAACATTACAATTAAATAAAAAGTAAAAGCTTCTGTCCATACGGCTAAACATACAAGAAATTTACCTGATGCTACATGGACACCATGTCCTGTAGCATAGGTATAAATTCTATTGTTTTACAGATAACTAACATAAAATGAAGTAAGACACATTTCACTTCCTCTTTATATCAATAGCCACTACAATTACTACTAAAAATAAGAGTGATGTATAGAATTTATTAAATTTGATACCCAATATCTACATGTACTTGATTACCGGCACTACATGGACACAGTGTCCATGTAGCATCAGGTACATTGTTTTGGTAAAAATGGTATCAAATATTGTGAGTTATCTCACTAAAAACTGTCATGTTATGTTATTTCCCATATATTTTCAAGTATAATTGAAATATTTGAAAAAGAATTATGGGTGCCATCATTATAAACTAATTACCTTGTCCCTAAGCTACATGGTAATACCGGCACTACAGGTGGACACCTCGCTTGTTTTCAGTTTTTTTGCTGTCTTTAATAAAACCAATTACCCCAAAACTGGTCCCAATGAGAACCTCTAGTAAAACACTTAATTGCAGGGAGCCATTCATTTCAGTATGTGAAAGGATCTTTTTACTTGAGAGGGGCAATCATTGTAAATGTACCTATGCTACACCGGACACCTCGTCAAAAATCAGTGACGTTTCCTCAAATAATTTTAAAATAACATCATCTATGGGTACAGTTTTGCTCAAACTTTCTTATGAATGTGATACGGTAATTTAGGACCCAAAATCAGTGGGTTCAAATGTCATCTGTGTTGTTGGTGAGCTTAAAATACCGATGCTACATGCTTTTTTGGGGTGGACTCCTTTCTGTAGCATAGGTATGGCAATTTCCCGAAGACGTCATATCAAATTGGCCGATTTTTGTTCTGTCATAATCTACTTAAAGGTGAATTGGAACATATACTCATAGATTATGTAGTAATTTTATGATTTTATGACATTTATATTTACAAAATTATGTTTTGCATTTTTTCTATTTTCATGTCACACTTTTTTGACTAAAAAAGGGCCGGACACCAACTATTAATGAAGCATAAAAAAAATTACAGGGGAGCTATAACTTTCATTTGACTTTTAAAAGACATGTTAGTATGAGGTCTTTCTAAATTATATTACTTGTGAAAATAAACTTCAGGCAAACTGTCAGAAAATGCATTTATCCTACACAAATCAGCACAATTTCTTAAATTGCCCAACTTCATGGACATACCCATATGCATAATATAAGTGGGCCTACAAGCTGTGTCAATTAAACAGGTATGTCACAGGTGCTATCACAATACATTAATGCAAAAATGTGCACTTATACTTGTTGAGTCACTTGTAATGTCCATTAGGGTGCATCTGGTGCCCCTCATGTCAATGGATTTGTCTGTCCCTAGTCCTAAAATGTTCCTATGGTCACAAAATTAACATGTGCCAAGTTTGAACTAATTCGGAAGATGTCTTGGGGGGCCTCCGAAAGATGTCTTGGGGGGCCTCCGAGAACCTAAAGTATGTTGTTAGCGATTATTTTTTATTGCAGATTTGAAGATGATTATCAGTTCTATTATAGCTCGCAAGATTTGAGCTTTTAAGTCCAAACGGTTTTGATATGGCAGCTAATTCATTTTTGTTCAATCGGCTTCTAATTGAAATTGTACAGGGGTCAACGAACTTTCCTACATAGGAACACACACTGTAACGTACTTTAGGTTTTCGGAAGCCCCCCATGACAACTTCCAAATTAATTCAAACTTGGCACATGTTAGTTTTGTGACAATAGGAACATTTTAAGACTAGGGACAGACAAATCCATTGACATGAGGGGCACCAGATGCACCCTAATGTCCATCAAGTTTCTAGATGAGGAAATAGGGCTAAGAATGGCATTATAAACAATGGGAATAATTATTTTAAACCCTTCACATTGTATCTGTCATACATTTATGGAGTAAAGTGTCTAATTATATAGGATGTGGATGGAGGTAATCCAGAATTATGCTGAGTAATGGACCTCTCATTTATGTTTATGCAGTATACTATAGTTCGATCCCGGGGGGGGGGGGGGGCACTCAACTTTTTTTGGGGTAGGGGTGTGCCGCACAGGGTTTCAAAAAGAGGGGCTACAGAACTGAACTTAGTGGATTTTTTGACGAAAAATAGGGTCTTGGAAACTGATTTTTTCAAAAAAAGTAGGTCTTGAGAACTGGCCTATAGTTCAATTTTGATTAGCAAGAACGCAAATTTTCGATCTTTTTTTTGTTTGTTTTTGTTTTAGAACGCAAAATTTGCGAAGAATTGGGGCTTTGGAACACAAAATTTCGCGATTTTTGAATTTTCAACAAAATTGGGGTCTTAAAAACTGATGCAGGCTCAAAAGGGGGTAATTAGAGCTAGCAGCAGAGGGTGAAAAAGGGGGTCTTCAGCGCGGCACATACCTATACCCTTTTCCAATAGTGCCCCCCCCCCCCCCCCCCCGGGTTCGATCAGTTCCAAACGGGCATCAACATTTGGTTTTTATCTCTCCGTGAGCAAAAGTAATCCAAGTGTAGCACGCAATTACGGTCACATGCCAGGGTGTGTGTTAACCGGTATCGCATCGCAGTTTGCGCCACAATCAGGCACAACTACGACGCACAATTGTACATGCATGGCAAACTTGCTACACAAAATGTACTAATTGAAAATAGATTAAACGGATCAACAGCAAATTGAAATTTAAAAAAATAAAACAAAATTGCTATGCAAAATTTGTAAATTGCTATACAAAACAATAATTGCATAGCAGTTTTGCTACACACGCAAAAATCCTTAACACACACCCTGTCACATGCACGCAGTACTTCTGTATTCATTCACTACTGTAAGGAGACTTCGTCAATTTGAAACTGATCAAACCATAGGAGTCTTTTGTCTAATGAAAATCGGAAGTCACAAATATTGATTTTCAACCGAAAAAGGATAGAATTTTTTGTTTTCTATTGTTTTGAAAACCCTTCATTTGTTCATATTGTTGAAATTAATTTCCCATTCTTAACCCTAACCCCCGAGGCACCTTTTCCAAAGATTTTTTTTGCGGCCAAAAAACGAGGGGGAAAAGGGTCCCCATGCCCTCGAGGCTCGAACTCTGGACCTCTAGGTTCAGAGGCGAACGACTTACCACTGGGCCTGGGGGTCAATCATACTTGGCTCAGTATACTTCGCCAAGTATATAGCCTGGGGCCATTATTTCATCGAAAAACTGCCGCGCTGGGTGGAACAAGCACACCGCATCCTAGTAATTTGGAGTACTCAAGAGTGTTAGGGTTAATGGGGTGTCTGACTCATTTTGCTCGATCGCATCCGCCTATAGATCTTACTTACCTGACTCTGGGTCTACTGCACCTCCTCCTTTCAAAGTCATCTTCATCTTCTTAGGCATACTCTTGGTATATGCTTTCTCTGTGTTCATAAACAGAACAGATTTGGTTACTTAACAACATCATGATCAATTGTTTACTAACAATAACAAATGTATTAAAGTAGGAAGGTAACTCACTAGATTTGGATCAACTGTCTTTATAATTATACTTTGTGTCACCTCAGAGCCTGCATTGATTAAAAGAAGAATGCCAGCCATGGGGGACAGAAAGTACTGCGCCAATCACTAGACTATGCGTTGATGCTACCTCCCAACTGAGCTGATACGAGTATACCATGCCAACTGCAAATAAAGCCTTCTTAGGCCAAAAAAGGTCTGTGCTAAATGCGGAAGTTCTATCTTTTTTTCTTCTTTTTGTGTTTTTGGCCCGCTTTTCTCTTCTTGATATCTCTGATCAATTTTTTTCGGACAACTTAAAACAGTTTTGTTTTTTAACCACAAATTGGGCTCATCATGTAGAGTTATGTTTTAAAAATGACTCCACATACATATGCTTGCCAGGTATGTGAGACAGATTTCTTCTTTATCTTGGCCTTATGCAGATGACATAAAATGTGTTTAACACCCCTGCACATTATTTGGTTGTATGTGAAGTCCCTACTCCATGGAAACAAATTGGGGATGTCATAACGAGAGTGTACTTAAAATTGAACAACATCCACGAAACACAAAGATGAATGTGAGCAAATTATCATACTTATGGTTGTGCACGCTTTACCCCAATGCATGTGATACATCGTTCCAATTTGTTTGTTCAAGTATAAATCAGATTTTAGCATTTTCTATAAATCATAGGCATAGAATTTTTTAGCATTTACCTAGTCTTTAATTGCACAGGAAAATATGCAGTCGCACTGCAGTTAGGCTATATTAAACAAATATTTTGTCTCTTTCAGTTTTTCAAAGCCTAATGCGGAATGCGGGGTTTTTTTACGGGGTTTTTTTATAAATATTTTATATTTAAATCCTTGTAAAAGTGTTTTTCAAAACCTAATGCGGAATGCAGGGTTTTTTACAGGTTTTTTTATAAATATTTTATATTTAAATCCTTGTAAAAGTGACCTTTTGTATTTAAAATGATGTAATCAATGAAAATCTGAAAAATCTGTAAAACTTTGCTGTAAACTTGTCCTGTCCTGTCTGTCTTCTCGGACGTTCTGAGCATTTGGAGTTTTAAATTCATCCTTTTTAATTGTAAAGAAGTACGCCTGTCATCCCCATTAAATTTGTCCCGGATTATGCTAATCAAGTTTACAGCACAACAAGAACAGCTAATCAAAATTCCCGCTATTATCTTCACGCTGAATCAGAGAGATCAATAGGAGTTACTGCAACAATGAAAATGGGCATTTTTCATCTGTAAGCACATACCGCGACAACAATACTCAATCGATTTTAACAAACAAGGTGTCAAAATCACCGTAATTAAATTTTTCCGTCTCCTGGTATTTTCATTTTTAGAATATGAGTAACAATTTTAAAATTATAGGTGCTTTTACAACAGCCGAGTTACTTTTTTTGCTGTCTTTATTTAATCCGTCTTTCTCTATAAAATTCTCAATTATCAAATGGTTGCTATTCATACTGTACGCAACCAATTTTCCTTACCTTCCCTAGCAGTTAGGAAGGAGCTCTTGGATGGTCCACTCCTATGCGAAGGTCCAGGGGAGTCGACTTGATCACCTCCTTGAAATATACGCCCAGCAGGCTGCAGAAAGAAATGAAAATATGTGAGGGACAATGACACCATATAGTTACCGCTGGATTTGATTCTGGCACTATTAACAGAGTAATGGTTATACATGGAATTTTCAATTATCGATACCAGGTGAAAATTGTGAGGTATTGGTACATCAATCGAGCTGAGGTGCTAAGTTTAGACTAAACTAGGCATTGTATAAATACAAACAAACTTCGACTGCCTGTTGTTCATTTTCAGGATTTACCGGTATGGAATCTTTCATTGCGTAGGTGTTTTCACCTGCACAGGCCAGGTAATACCCTGCTGTAATATGAATAGGCTCTGGTGTTACTGCACAAATAGGCTAAAACAGTATAAAGTCTTTATGGCATTCGACTGAGGCCAAAAAGTCTGTCTCACATACATTGATTTTGTTGTTGTTGTTGTTGAAAAATAGCTATGCTAAATGGGGTTTTTTTATTGTGTTTATTGCCCACTCCCCCCCCCCCCCCCCCCCCCCCCCCCCCCCCCCCCCCCCCCCCCCCCTTGGAGCAATTTTCTCTATTTCTTTCCGACTAACTTTTTTTTTTAAGTCACTCTACACATGCACAGATCTGAGACAGATCTTTTTTTCTTGGCCTTGTAACTAATAATGTATAATGCAAAGCCCTAGTGTGGCTTATAATATCTAAATGTATAAACTCAGGTGTTATTACTTTTTATGTTGACAAGATATAACTTTCAATATACTTACATCTGATCCCCATTCAGCAATACTATGTTCTGTTATCATCAGTGCTGCTCCTCCCTTCTTGACAGCCTTCAGAAAGGCTTCAGATACCACATGGACATCATACTTATATATACTTACATCTGATCCCCATTCAGCAATACTATGTTCTGTTATCATCAGTGCTGCTCCTCCCTTCTTTACAGCCTTCAGAAAGGCTTCAGATACCACATGGACATCATACTTATATATACTTACATCTGATCCCCATTCAGCAATACTGTGTTCTGTTATCATCAGTGCTGCTCCTCCCTTCTTTACAGCCTTCAGAAAGGCTTCAGATACCACATGGACATCATACTTCTTGGCATCTTTCATCTTGGACAACATTTTCTCAACTTCCTCTATATAAAACAAAAAAGAGAGTCAACATGAAAGGTAGTTGTATGCAATCATTTTGTTTTCAGTGTAAACAAAAAAGATCTACTACCAAAATCGAACAAAATTGAGAGAGATAAATTGAATATTTAAGGATGAAAATAAATGAACAATGTTTTCTCTTTTTAAAATGAAAGATGCCTTTCAAATATTTTGGATTTTGTAATTATGAAATTACCATATGCTGTTGACTTGGAATTGCAAACTTGACATTTTCAGCACAATGCATCACCGACATGGCCAAAACACATACTTTTTTAGAAATATATCGAGGGCTCAGAAACTCAAGGCCTCATCTCCATTTTTTCAAAAATGAGATTTTGGTATCAACATTTTCAGAAAGAAATTCTTTTTCCAGTAACACACAGCCTTATCTCCATAACACAACCCCTTCAAAGTTATAGCCAGTATCACAAGGCCTCATCTCCATCTCCCCAATGTATTTTAAATCTTCAATAGTCTTTTTCTCAAAATGGTCCAAATGGAGATAAGGCCGTGTGTTTCTGAACCCTCGATATGTTGATAGGTGGTTAATTCCACTTGCAAGAAATAAGACAAGAATAACCATGAGAAGCCAAACATGAAACTATTTGGATGTAACATCTACATGCATATAGACCTTTGACTTTGTACACATACACCAACACTGCTGTGAGGCGACACAATTTTGAACCATGCTCATCACTGACACAGTGAAGTCACTGACTTGAGGAAGTTAAATGGCCTATACCTACCCTCATTGCTGACAACACATGCCACATTACCGCTCACTTTAGCCGTGTATTCTCCTCCCAGATCAGACACTACCTTCTTGAGCTTCGGAAGACTCTTGCTCAACTTGCCAGCAAACGATATCCTTGCCCCTGACAAAGGTAGGTTGCCGCAAATTTGACCCATTGATGCACTGTTAACATATGATGAATTATGGTTATTAAAAACAAAGAGGTAAAACATAAAGAGGTGAACATATTTCAAAAGTATTAGAATAACCAAAGAATGATTGTGTATGGACCACAGCAGTCTCAGCGTTTATCCCATATTACTACAAAATATATAATAGATAGGGGCTTTTCTTTTGTTCAGATCTGCCCATGCCCATGAGGAAGGGGGATTATTGCCTTACTTACCCAGCCTTAGCCTCTGCTACAGCATCAGGTGGGAACACACGCATTCCCTTGTTGAAAGCTTTGAACTTGAATGTAGACCTGTGAACAAATTAATATCCACACCTGTAAATCAACTTAATATTGTCACTATTCTTTTAATTTGATTACCTGAAACATGTACAAGCTATTATAGCGGGCAAATTTCAAGACTATTCCAATTGAAAAGCTGGGTATTAGGCCTACCTTCGGCCCTATAATCAGAATTTGTTGTTTGGTTGAACAAGGAGCCACTTCCAAATTTACAAACCCACATTTGTCTAGACAAGAGAACCCATTCCATAAATGTGAAGAATGTATTGTGTTATGTGTTTATCTTTCACACCAGCTAAGAAAGTCTTTCTTGAATCATTTCAAAATAGAACAAATTGAACAAGTTGAAACACTTGTAGAGTATTAGGCCAAAAAAAATGTTTAGTTGTCCTCCAGAGATCTCAGAGAGAGGGGCGGGAGGGCGGATTTCTTTTTTATACCAGCGGAAGCTCAAAGTTCAGCCACATTATGTTATAAACACTTAGTTTAATATTCAATGCCATTTAAACGGTTAAAAAATAAAATGGGAAAAAAAGAAGAAGATAAAATGGGGGAAAAGATCTGGAAAAAGAAAAGAAAAAACTGAAGAAAAAAAAGAAAACAATTGGAGCGGCCCGAAATCTGACGAGCGGGCGGTCGAGGACAACATAACATTTTTTTTGTTGGCCTTAGCTACATAATACCTACAGATATTCATTATCTTGTAGCTCTTCTGGAATCTTCCACTTTCCTCTATTGGCAAAGATACTTTTATGCTGACACTTGGTCCAGGCGGTCACGTTGCCGGTGCAATGATATCCTGTACCTGCTGACACGACTAGCTGTCCCTTGCATTCAGGACATGGCTTGAGGGCGCCAAACACCATGCAGTCTGTAAGTCTATCTAATATCTGAACACAAAAGATACATAAGAAAATGGTAACACTACTTACTTTTTCCTTACTTTTTCATGCTACAGTCTCATGGACGAATATGACAGACCTTATCCTTTTAACAAAGAACTGCGCTTTAAGCACACTTGGGACGATACTTTTGATGGAATTGATGTCACGATATTATCATACCCCTTCATGACGCGCTAACATTGAATTTGAGGCCTTTGCATTTGGAAACATGTGAAGGTGATATCTCTGTATCTGTGTAAGAGTTTATAGTTTATCGTAAAAAAAACACAGATCAAATGATCCGTCATTGTTCTGACGTATAGTGCTTTTTACTACGCGATGTTGAAAGATAGGAAATAGCATGGAACTAGTCACATTTATAAGGCAAAGAAAAGAAGAAGTTGTGTTGCCCTCACAAGCCTAAAATCGGGAAGGACGGCCGGCCGGATTTTTTTTCTTCTTTTTTTTATTTTTTTTAATTTTCCAATTTTAATTATACCTATTATTTCAATCAACATGTGTGAAGATACTAAGGAAAATGCTTACTGGATGTATTTTCAACCCAATGGTGAATATTTTGGTTTCTTGCCCATCTCTGTGCAATTTTCACAGATTGGAAGATCTTTAGAAAACAAATCTTGAAGAAAAGAAAAAAATCTTGAAAAAAAATCTTGAAAAAATCTTGGAAAAAAAATCTTAAAAAAAGAGTGAAAAAAAAGGAGAAATTCTTAAAAAAGAATTTTTTTAAAAATACCCGGCCCACATTCTCAGAATTTTGACCCGGCCGGATGAGGGCAACACAACTTTTTTTGTTTTTGGGCCTAAGCAAAAAATGTTGGGCGAGGACCAATGTCAAAGATTACTCCTACAGTTGCAATTTTAGACAGAACAGTGGCTATTCAGTGCTAGAAAAAAATCTCCATTTTGAATTTATCAAACCAGGCAAGATTATTCTTCTGGGAAGACGATATATAAATATTCATATACTTCATATTTATTGTGTCTGCCATTGGTCAATTTTGATCCTTCGTAAAACCCCACACAAAACAATTTGCTCATTACGCATGCATCCAGTGTTTTGGATGTAGCACAGTGTAACAGTATACGGAGGTCGAAAGGTCAAATCCAATGCAAGTAGACCCTTTTCTCCGGGTAAGATCAGAGGATGGGGAGCAGTCTGATGGGGAGCAGTCTGATTGGGAGCAGTCTGATGGGGAGCAGTCACAGTAAGTTAGCCCTCTATTGGTACATAAATGGGTCTAAACTTCAGTAGACTAGTGCTACATCTGCATGACCATGGCAGCATTGCGCGCCTGTTGTTTTTGGAATGCAGTGCATCGCCAGACAGCATTAAACCTTTGGATGAACGCGAGCGCTCATATCACAACGCTCTGATCAACAATTGTTTGTTTTGATTATAACACATGTTAATACTACCATCTATCATACACATGTAAACCTACTAAAACAATGTCCATTCATATCCATCATCTGGTTGGTGGTTAAAGGTCTATTTTAAGGACTCACCCTACTCTCACCACTTGGTATAGCTTGGTCGTTGTATTCCAACAATGTTTTCAAGTCATTCTTGTTGACTTTTCGATACAGGTTGTCCCTTATCTTCCAAATAAAATCACTCTGATCCTGTATTTAGAAACATGTTTAACAGGGATTATGAATACTCAGAAAATATCAAGTTGGAAATAATTTCACGCAATAATAAAAAGGCAGAAAGGTCTTTGGATGCATCCATGTTTAAACAAGATCACTGATAGACCTGGCTAAAGAACCATGACAGATTTCAGTGAGCATAATGTCAGAACATACTATATGGACGTTGATTCAGTTACCAACATATAAATATGGTTAGGCAATCTCGATTGGGAATGCATGCATTGACAAAATATTCAGCCCATACATATCACATTAAACATTTGCAATACAGTGAACTAAAGTTTAACAAATTATTTTATTATCAGATAGTTGAATTTCAAATTATTTTTCATGCAGTAACTACATGTTGCATTTTATTTCCTGTTATTTAAATCCCTACAGCCACATTTTGGAATTACTTAATTTTTTCTAAGCTGGCTCTCTGGAAGTCTGAATAATTCACTATTGCAACTACCAGCATTTTTGAGAAGATGGTCTACAACTCATCACATGCTGCATCTCTCAATATTGAGAAATATTTACTTGGTTCTCTGTAGAATGTGATGATTAAATCAGGACACACGTACCAATTGAGCTACAGAAACATCTGATAGAGCACAATATTTTAATCTATAGGTATTAGGTTCAATGGTTGTCCTTCAACTTCGTAGCGGAAGTCATCGGGATGATTAATATATAGTATATAAATACTAATTTGCAACACATTTACTCTCATTACCTTAAGTTTCTTTTCATCTTCACTCATGCCTCCTTTGGATTTCTTGGCTTTTGGACCGCTATCCGGCTCGTCCACAGGCTCATCAACCTTACGTTTCCTGTACATAAAATTGAAAGGTTAGTAATTAAGCAAGTAATATTATAAACCACAGAAGCTCGTGACATCCTCAGCAGCGGATTTAGAAGATGATTTTAAGATGGGACAATAAATGGCCCTAAAGGTCCGTTCATTCTCATGTCGTTGCGCATTGCCCAATATCGACAGATATCGATGCACGAGTGGAAGCACTTTCAACTTTTATCCAACAACGTCGACCGACGCGCAACGACGCGAGTATGAACGGACCATAACCATCCTCATTACTACAATGTGCTGGTAGCGCTTGCCCTCATGGAGCGATCAGGCGGGCTATCATATGCAAAGAAAAATCGAAAGATTTTCCAAGCCGACTCCTCGGCATAATTAGATTGGCTGACTGCCACGCAGGCAACCCAGGTTCGATTCTCGGCACCCCGCAACCTGACTTTCCCCCCGAAGTTGACCCGTTTTCTCCCCTGATAGTTTCATTCTAAAAAACATGTCCTGCGAGTTAAGGTTATGTGTGTCTAAATAAGCAATGTTGACACTTCTTCTGTTCTTGCTTCAAAATCTGCTCGGAACTTAGGAATTGTGTTTGATAATAATCTATGTATGGATGTTCAAGTTCGACGGATATGCCAATCAGTGTATTATCATATACGGAATGTCTTAGCATAAGGAAAATGTTAACATTTGAAACCGCAGCTACTATCGTCCATGCTCTTATAACTTCTCGTATTGACAATGGCAATTCTCTTCTTTTTGGCATCACTGATCACTTACTTCACAAACTACAACTCGCTCAAAATGCAGCTGCTCGCATTCTCACTAAGACCAGGAAATTTGATCATATCACTCCAATTTTGAAAGATCTCCACTGGCTTCCTGTTCGCGAAAGGATTCATTTCAAACTTCTTCTTTTAACTTGGAAAGCTTTGCATGGCACTTCACCAACTTATATTGCTAATCTTCTTGTTCCATATCATCCAAAACGTACTCTCCGGTCATCTGATAAACTTTTACTTGTTGTTCCACGGACTACTTCTTCATTTGGAGATCGCGCATTTTCGGTTGCTGCACCAACTCTCTGGAACTCACTACCTTATAATTTAAGATGCTGTGATTCACTTGACTCTTTTAAGAACTTGTTAAAAACAAGATTATTTGACTCAGTTTATAATTGATTTCTTTGTATTATATACATGTACATGTATATGCAAATCATCCTTGTTTATGTATTTTTCATGTTAATTTGTATTTTTGTTTTATATGTTGCGCCTCGGAATAGTTTTACCTAGATTGACGGCGCATTATAAATGCCATTATTATTATTATTATTATAATGTCCTGTGGTAAAGATACTGCCAAGTTACTGAATAATGACCAAATGTTGGTTAATCGGACCATAATACCATTTTCCTCTCTTTGATATTTGAATACTACCAATTTCATATAATTACATTTTTTTGTATCTGACTTCTCAGTTGAGTGATAGATATTATGTCTCAATCTCAATGGCTTTGCGGATCCTTCTCTTCCACAACTAGTCCACACTGGTGACACATTCCATGCTTATTGAATGACCTAGCAGGTGCGAAGCTATTCTTTCAAACATGTATCTTAACCCTAACCAGCCAGACTATGGGTTTTTTAAAACCGGGGGAAGGTAAAAAAATATGATTTTTTTTAACCCAAATAATCGCCTCGAAACCCCCTGGATTCGATCCCTGGACCCTCCGATCACCACACCATCGCCCTAACCACTCGGCCAACCTGCCAACGCTAGCCCGGGCAGCGATTTCGTATACATATCACTTTGGTTGATGACGTCATCCAATCGAATGCTTGTAGCATGCGCATGGACATTTTTTTGGCCGTAGTGTTTCGTAAGGTTAAGGAAGGTTAGGGTTAATATCTATATGTTGTTCACCATTCACAGCAGAATAGAGCTTAAATATACATGCTGCTTAAGAAGCACTACTATTCACAGCATTTTTACTTGATCCATCATCAATTACTATCCCAAAAGCTGACAATTTTGAAATTGCTACAAACATGACTTACGCAGGTAGTTTTTTCTTCAACGCATGCCTTTCGGATTTCTTGAGTGATGAGTAACCAGTGAGCCTTTCTCCCGAGTAGCTAGGCAACCACCCAACCTCTTGTTGAGTCTCAGGCTTGGCGAAACAGTCGATGTGATGCCACATATCCAGTGGACCAGGTACACCTTTAGCAATGGCTGCTTCAACGCTACGGTATGATATGCGAAGCTCATCCTGTCAATAAATAAATCGCATTAGTTGTGCTCTTTTTGACAGAAGATAAGATTTAACTAGTGTACAATTTAAGTTACAGCCTTCCCTCTAACATTTTATTTCACAACAGATATTTTTAAATGACTTATTTTTGGTTGCCGGTGATCGTTGCAAACTATGAGATACTGTAAAACCAGAAATGTTTTGGAGTTTTAAAATTTCACGAATCAGCAATACTTGCCTAATTCACGGCATGAAAATGTCGCAAATGTAAACTTTAAACTTACATTGTGTAACTTCGCAATGCACTGCTACAAGGTTATGCTACAATATAGTGGAAATATTTGTGGCATAACATTTTCGTGAGTAAGTGCTCCTCACGAAATTAGCAAAATTTAAATGCACACAAACATTTCTGGTTCTACAGTATCCAGGGGATAATTGACCTTTATGTATAGATATGACTGTACTTAATAGATTTTCAACCAGTCAAAATGATGATATGCAGTTATTGTGGTTCAAGATAATTATCCTAGCAATTTTGGTAATTTCAATTCAAGATGTAGATGTGCAAAAAAACAAGCAAACATGTACAAACAAAAATATGAACTCAACCTATTAATTAGCATTCATCACCCTATCAGCATTTGCACATCAGAATTTACATGTGTATGAAAATGCCGTAATTTAATAATTTCCAGCCAGGAACACAAGCACCTAAACTTAGTACAATACAAACCCAACTGAGTACATACAAGTCCATACCTTTTCAATTTTCTCCCCACAAACTTTACAGCTGCTGCGGTTTGACTTTGCATACTGTACAGTAAAGTTTTCCAACGGTTCTTTGTTTTGTGCCTTGGCTGCCCCTTTAGATTTCTTTGATGAAGCTTTCTTTGATGCTGAACCATCTGTAGTATCTCCACCCCCAACAGCACTCCCGGGTGATATCTTATTCTTGATCTTGGACTGGTCATCCCATCGTATATTATTGAAGCCACCTGTATTAGGGATTGTAATAAAATTTGATGGTGACTAGTTGACCATGCTAAGGCCAAACAAAGAAGAATGTCCGTCTCAGAAGCCCGCCCGCATTGGTATGTGAAATGATCTACGGCGCGTTGGTCTATGCGTTGAGGGCTAAAAAACTTCTTTCTTTTTTTTCTTTTCTTTTTTTTCTTTTATTTTTTTTATTTTTTTATTTTTTTTTTGTAAAAAAAAAGATTAAAAAAAGTTCTCTGTAAGCTTGGATTAGCAACAAAAATATCGCATACCTCATAGCCTATTTTCTAAAAAAAAAATAATAATAATAAAAAAAATAATGTTATATTTTGCAAGTGTTACCATAGTCCGGACGGCACGCTTTATATAGCCTTGACCAGGCTTCTAAAATCATTTAAAATAACGCAGTCTCATATTGTCCGTAACCATATCTGACGTTGCTAACACCATAACACGGAAATCCCACCCTTCTCTATTAAGCTGATTATAGCGTGCTAAGACAAGTGACATAGGATTTACGACCTGAGAGCTGTGCTGAACACGAAGCCTTGCACATTCTGCAATGCCAATCTAATGTTTCACTTTATAAAACTGATGGAAATCCAATGGTTTTTCGTGGGGGGTAATATTCCCAAATATGGCGAATATGTATTATTCATAAGGTATAACATCCAATCAGAAAAGACAAGCAGCCTTTGACCGGTAAACATCGTAAATATTCATTAAAATGCGCTATTACGACACTAATGGAGGCGGGTCAACATGTTTATGCAATTAACATAAATTACTTCACCAGTCATAACAGATTGTACAAGGCTTTCGGCCGCAAGCGGCCTTAGTCGAACTTCGTTCTCCCGCGATGGTATCTCAAAGGCGATCACTGCACAGTTTACACCGGGCTTCGCCCAGCGTGTTCAGTGAGTAATTGGTGGGCCAGTAAAGGGGGCGGCAGTTTGGATGCTAAGTTTATCGCACTAAATAAATAAGCTTGTAGGACTTGTTATTATTTATAAATATCAGTATGCACAAGGAGTTTGGCATATAATAGCCCGGAATACTACAACCCGATACACATTTTAGAAAGCCTGATCAAGGCTACGCTTTATAAAGGGTGGGACTCCAGAAATCAAAAAATCAACAAAAGGGTGGGGGTCAGAATATTTCTGATATAAAGGGTGTAGTTGTATAAAGCGTGGAGGTAAAATACAAGGCGGTTCTCGAACGGCGCGTCTCGCCTGTTCATCAAAAGTGACTTGAAAGAAATGATAAAACATATGATACAATGTAGCACTGTCACAGAGGTATGCATTGTAGTTAATGCATCAAGATAGGCCTAACTGATCTATTTGACCCCATATTTGACCCCCGATGACCCCGAAAAATTAATCAACAAAAAGAACACACCATCCCTCTTCCGTCCACCAAATCCCATCAAGATAGACCTTACTGATCTATTTGACCCCATATTTGACCCCCGATGACCCCGAAAAATTAATCAACAAAAAGAACACACCATCCCTCTTCCGTCCACCAAATCCCATCAAGATAGGCCTTACTGATCTATTTGACCCCATATTTGACCCCCGATAACACCCAGAAAAATTAATCAACAAAAAGAACACACCACCCCCCTTCCCTCCACCAAATCCCATCAAGATAGGCCTTACTGATCTATTTGACCCCATATTTGACCCCCGATGACCCCGAAAAAGTAATCAACAAAAAGAACACACCATCCCTCTTCCGTCCACCAAATCCCATCAAGATAGGCCTTACTGATCTATTTGACCCCATATTTGACCCCCGATGACCCCAAAAAATTAATCAACAAAAAGAACACACCATCCCTCTTCCGTCCACCAAATCCCATCAAGATAGGCCTTACTGATCTATTTGACCCCATATTTGACCCCCGATGACCCCGAAAAATTAATCAACAAAAAGAACACACCACCCCCCTTCCCTCCACCAAAGCCCATCAAGATAGGCCTTACTGATCTATTTGACCCCATATTTGACCCCCGATGACCCCGAAAAATGAATCAACAAAAAGAACACACCACCCCCCTTCCCTCCACCAAATCCCATCAAGATAGGCCTTACTGATCTATTTGACCCCATATTTGACCCCCAATGACCCCGAAAAATTAATCAACAAAAAGAACACACCATCATCCCCCTTCCGTCCACCAAATCCCATCAAGATAGGCCTAACTGATCTATTTGACCCCATATTTGACCCCCGATGACCCCGAAAAATTAATCAACAAAAAGAACACACCACCCCCTTCCCTCCACCAAATCCCATCAAGATAGGCCTTACTGATCTATTTGACCCCATATTTGACCCCCGATGACCCCGCAAAATTAATCAACAAAAAGAACACACCATCCTTCTTCCGTCCACCAAATCCCATCAAGATAGGCCTTACTGATCTATTTGACTCCATATTTGACCCCCGATGACCCCGAAAAAATAATCAACAAAAAGAACACCCCATCCCTCTTCCGTCCACCAAATCCCATCAAGATAGGCCTTACTGATCTATTTAACCCCATATTTGACCCCCATGACCCCGAAAAATTAATCAACAAAAAGAACACACCATCCCTCTTCCGTCCACCAAATCCCATCAAGATAGGCCTTACTGATCTATTTGACCCCATATTTGACCCCCGATGACCCCGAAAAAATAATCAACAAAAAGAACACCCCATCCCTCTTCCGTCCACCAAATCCCATCAAGATAGGCCTTACTGATCTATTTGACCCCATATTTGACCCCCGATGACCCCGAAAAATTAATCAACAAAAAGAACACACCATCCCTCTTCCGTCCACCAAATCCCATCAAGATAGGCCTTACTGATCAATTTGACCCCATATTTGACCCCCGATGACCCCGAAAAATTAATCAACAAAAAGAACACACCACCCCCCTTCCCTCCACCAAATCCCATCAAGATAGGCCTTACTGATCTATTTGACCCCATATTTGACCCCCGATGACCCCGAAAAAGTAATCAACAAAAAGAACACACCATCCCTCTTCCGTCCACCAAATCCCATCAAGATAGGCCTTACTGATCTATTTGACCCCATATTTGACCCCCGATGACCCCAAAAAATTAATCAACAAAAAGAACACACCATCCCTCTTCCGTCCACCAAATCCCATCAAGATAGGCCTTACTGATCTATTTGACCCCATATTTGACCCCCGATGACCCCGAAAAATTAATCAACAAAAAGAACACACCACCCCCCTTCCCTCCACCAAAGCCCATCAAGATAGGCCTTACTGATCTATTTGACCCCATATTTGACCCCCGATGACCCCGAAAAATGAATCAACAAAAAGAACACACCACCCCCCTTCCCTCCACCAAATCCCATCAAGATAGGCCTTACTGATCTATTTGACCCCATATTTGACCCCCAATGACCCCGAAAAATTAATCAACAAAAAGAACACACCATCATCCCCCTTCCGTCCACCAAATCCCATCAAGATAGGCCTAACTGATCTATTTGACCCCATATTTGACCCCCGATGACCCCGAAAAATTAATCAACAAAAAGAACACACCACCCCCTTCCCTCCACCAAATCCCATCAAGATAGGCCTTACTGATCTATTTGACCCCATATTTGACCCCCGATGACCCCGCAAAATTAATCAACAAAAAGAACACACCATCCCTCTTCCGTCCACCAAATCCCATCAAGATAGGCCTTACTGATCTATTTGACTCCATATTTGACCCCCGATGACCCCGAAAAAATAATCAACAAAAAGAACACCCCATCCCTCTTCCGTCCACCAAATCCCATCAAGATAGGCCTTACTGATCTATTTAACCCCATATTTGACCCCCATGACCCCGAAAAATTAATCAACAAAAAGAACACACCATCCCTCTTCCGTCCACCAAATCCCATCAAGATAGGCCTTACTGATCTATTTGACCCCATATTTGACCCCCGATGACCCCGAAAAAATAATCAACAAAAAGAACACCCCATCCCTCTTCCGTCCACCAAATCCCATCAAGATAGGCCTTACTGATCTATTTAACCCCATATTTGACCCCCATGACCCCGAAAAATTAATCAACAAAAAGAACACACCATCCCTCTTCCGTCCACCAAATCCCATCAAGATAGGCCTTACTGATCTATTTGACCCCATATTTGACCCCCGATGACCCCGAAAAAATAATCAACAAAAAGAACACCCCATCCCTCTTCCGTCCACCAAATCCCATCAAGATAGGCCTTACTGATCTATTTGACCCCATATTTGACCCCCGATGACCCCGAAAAATTAATCAACAAAAAGAACACACCATCCCTCTTCCGTCCACCAAATCCCATCAAGATAGGCCTTACTGATCAATTTGACCCCATATTTGACCCCCGATGACCCCGAAAAATTAATCAACAAAAAGAACACACCACCCCCCTTCCCTCCACCAAATCCCATCAAGATAGGCCTTACTGATCTATTTGACCCCATATTTGACCCCCGATGACCCCGAAAAATTAATCAACAAAAAGAAAACACCACCCCCCTTCCCTCCACCAAATCCCATCAAGATAGGCCTTACTGATCTATTTGACCCCATATTTGACCCCCAATGACCCCGAAAAATTAATCAACAAAAAGAACACACCACCCCCCGAAAAATTAATCAACAAAAAGAACACACCACCCCCCTTCCCTCCACCAAATCCCATCAAGATAGGCCTTACTGATCTATTTGACCCCATATTTGACCCCCAATGACCCCGAAAAATTAATCAACAAAAAGAACACACCACCCCCCTTCCCTCCACCAAATCCCATCAAGATAGGCCTTACTGATCTATTTGACCCCATATTTGACCCCCAATGACCCCGAAAAATTAATCAACAAAAAGAACACACCATCCCTCTTCCGTCCACCAAATCCCATCAAGATAGGCCTTACTGATCTATTTGACCCCATATTTGACCCCCGATGACCCCGAAAAATTAAGAACAAAAAGAACACACCATCCCCCTTCCCTCCACCAAATCCAATCAAGATAGGCCTTATGGATCTTATTTGACCCCCGATGACCTTGAATGACCTCTGATGACCTTGAAAATTTATTCAGCAAAAAGAACACACCACTCCCCTTCCCTCCACCAAATCTCATCAATATAGGCCTTACTGATCTATTTGACCCCTTATTTGACCCCGATGACCTCTGGTGACCTTGAAAATTTAATCAGCAAAAAGAACACACCACCCCCCTTCCCTCCACCAAATCCCATCAAGATAGGCCTTACTGATCTATTTGACCCCATATTTGACCCCCGATGACCTTGAATGACCTCCGATGACCTTGAAAATGTAATCAGCAAAAAGAACACACCACCCCCTTCCCTCCACCAAATCCCATCAAGATCGGCCTTACGGATCTTATTTGACCCCATATTTGACCCCCGATGACCTTGAATGACCTCCGATGACCTTGAAAATTTATTCAGCAAAAAGAACACACCACCCCCTTCCCTCCACCAAATCCCATCAAGATCGGCCTTACGGATCTTATTTGACCCCATATTTGACCCCCGATGACCTTGAATGACCTCCGATGACCTTGAAAATCTAATCAGCAAAAGAACACCCCACCCCCTTCCCTGACATCAAGTCCCATCAAGATAGGCCTTACGGATCTCTAGATATCGCGTCACAACGCGTCTCAAAAGTTTTAAGCATATTTGACCCCGATGACCTTGTATGACCCCCGATGACCTTGAAAAATCAATCAGCAACAGAACGCACCACCCCCCTTCCCTCCACCAAGTCCCATCACGATAGGCCTTACGGATCTCCAGATATCGCGTCACAAAGGTATTTCTTAGCACACGGCTGACGGCGGACGCCAGACGCCGGACAGAAATAGTGATAACATAGTCTCTTTCTGATTACATCAGGCGAGACAAAAAAGGGTGGGGTTAATTCTATGTGGAAAATAATTTCTCAGCGATCATCAAAATAATCAAAATACCGACCTTGTCCGCTCGCTAGCGCTAGTAATATCATATATACATGTATCCGACTGGATATCGCGTCCGATATACTTCGAAATTATAAAGTTGCTATCTTTAAATTGACAGATTGATCAGGGA
The DNA here is from genome assembly GCA_035610835.1 of Ophiura sarsii. Lineage (NCBI taxonomy): Eukaryota > Metazoa > Echinodermata > Ophiuroidea > Amphilepidida > Ophiuridae > Ophiura > Ophiura sarsii. Next base: position 641,723 of record CM069441.1, read on the forward strand.
TTGAGTTTGTTGTTATATAGCGCCATCTATTGTGGAAATCGTGACATTTTTTCAAAATGGAAACTCGCCACAAGTTACGACAGTCTGTCACTTTGTCCTTTCTTCCAATTTGTGCCTTTTCAAATTTGAATGCACAAAATGATCAAAATGTCCCTTTTCGGTATAAAGGGTGGGGGTTGAACATTCCCAAGTAAAAAGGGTGGCTCTGTAAAAAGGGTGGGGCAAAAATAATAAGGGGGGCGGTCTGACCCCTGTCCGGACAGTGGTTACATTTATAGGCAAAAAAATGTGTTCTACTGGCTCAACGGATAATTTCTTTTTTTAATTGGGCGAAATATGTTTATACAAATAATTACCTACCCAAATTTGAAGTTATTTCATTTGTACAAAAATGGCAAATGTTATATTTATATTTTTGTTTTATTTTGAAGAAAGACGACCAACCCAAGACGTCTATCCGCCTGTAGATTTGGGTTTAGTTTGTCATCGCCTAAAACATATTGCATTGACAACTATTAGATCAGTCTGTTTGACAACTAAACTGACCTGTCGGATGGGTTATGAAGCAGACGGTTTGGAACCCCTGTAATAATCTGCGGCTACCAATCCGAAGTTTTCTAAACTGTTTCATGAATTCTTGATGGGTAAGTTTTCTGATAAATCATCTAATGGTGTTGGACACAAGTAAACACTTAGTAATAAATCACACAAAATGTGATCATTACATTTTTACAAAAAAACACCAGCGAAAGGGGATACTTTTCGGTAGGTAAAATTCATGACATGCATGGTCTTGTGTTTAAACGCATGTTTCTGTCATCATTTAAACCGTTAGAGCAGACATTTAAATCCTTAGTCCAAATAAGATGCCTCTCCCCTTCATTTAATGTATTGACCACAAAATATTAACTTTAAATGTCCAATGTCACATATTAGCCATTCGCAGATCGAGATGATTATAAGTCGCTTGAGTAGATTACAATATGAAACATAAATTCTCCCTACTATTATAAATATTGAACAGTCAATGGCTCACAAATGTAGGTAAGGGGCCTTGTGACTGATAGTAACCTGTCCCGACTTTCGGCAAATCAACACTGCCTTTAATGCATTTGTTTGAACAATAAATAATTTAAGCTAAAGCATGTCATCAGGAATGACCTGGATCACTCAGTGACCTTAATAGTACACATAAAACAAGCAATTTCTTCACAGTCACTGTTTCTACAGTCATCAAAAAAAGTAACTATACAGGTAGTAAATGGACTTTTTAACTCTTAAAATATATATATCCTACCTAAAAATATTAAATCATACAGTTATTGAGAAATTTATCTTCTTTCATATGAGATATTGCTCGCTAGGATCGGTTGAATATTGAAGAAGTGACAATCCAAAATGTAAGGGAAAGTCACAATTTCATTTTCACATTTTACATTTCAACACGGGGAAGAGTATGACAGGTAGCGTGTGTGTGGCGTATTGATCCATCGGAACAATACGGCCGACTGTCCAACCTGCGCATGCATCCCCCAATTGCACTACCGGTAATCGATAAGGTACCCGTAGATGGGTCCGTGTGTAGAAAATAAAAATGTGAAAATGAAAATCTGACTTCACCTTACATTTGGGAGTGTCATTTCCTCAATAATCGTCCGATCCTAGCGTGCAATATCTCGTATTGGAGAAGATGAATTTATCAACAACTTTATAATTTAATATTTTTAGGTAGGATAATTATTTTTAGAGTTAGAAGCCCATTTATTACCTGTATAGTTACTTTTTTTGATGACTCTTTGTATGTTGTTATGCTTAACAAATCATAAAATCAATTAAAAGTGTTTACCGATATCTAGATGAGACTCCACTTGGTAATCAAAACGCCTCCAAAAGCATGAGTAGTGGTGCCACTGTGGAATCTTGCCATCAAACATATGAGACTGCAGAGATAAGACAAAAGAAAACATTGTTATGAGACCCCACTTGGTAATCAAAACGCCTCCAAAAGCAAGAGTAGTGGTGCCACTGTGGAATCTTGCCATCAAACATATGAGACTGCAGAGATACATGTAAGACAAAAGAAAACATTGTTATGAGACTCCACTTGGTAATCAAAACGCCTCCAAAAGCAAGAGTAGTGGTGCCACTGTGGAATCTTGCCATCAAACATATGAGACTGCAGAGATACATGTAAGACAAAAGAAAACATTGTTATGAGACTCCACTTGGTAATCAAAACGCCTCCAAAAGCAAGAGTAGTGGTGCCACTGTGGAATCTTGCCATCAAACATATGAGACTGCAGAGATAAGACAAAAGAAAACATTGTTAATGGCAATCAAAACGCCTCCAAAAGCAAGAGTAGTGATGCCACTGTGGAATCTTGCCATCAAAAATATGAGACTGAAGAGATAAGACAAAAGAAAACATTGTTATGAGACTCCACTTGGTAATCAAAACGCCTCCAAAAGCAAGAGTAGAGGTGCCACTGTGGAATCTTGCCATCAAACATATGAAACTGCAGAGATAATAAGACAAGAGAAAACATTGTTAATTCAAAGCATCTTGATTTGGACAAATTGTCTAATTTTCAAGTGGTCAGTGTACTGGCTTCAAAAGAAGAGCACTTCCAAATGGATTTGGTTTACCACCCAAAATAAAATTCAATATTGATAACAAAAATAGTTGCACCCTCGGTGAAGTTGCACCCAGTGCAAGTGTCTAGTTTGTGTCTATTTTTTCCTAAAATCTTTGAGTGGGCCAAAGTGACCCCACATGAGGGTAACTTTGGCCCACTTTTTGTTCACACTTACTTGGATGATAAGCTATTTTAAACCTTTTTTATAATTAAGGTTTCTTAACCCTTTGAACCCGATAGGTCGATCTCGTATAACCCGATAGGTTGAAAAATCGACCTGAGCGAACAGGTGACACATTGATCATATGACTGAGTGGTCATGTGACTTGGAAGTTATATGATGTTCACCCGATGTGAAATACATTGTTTCGCAAGGTTTACGTTGTGTTTTGATGTCATTTAGCTCAAGAAAACTGTCAAAAATAGCACGAAATTGGATGAATATGCAACCCAATATTGCGCAGATGATTCTCAGGTAGACAGGGATGCATTGTTTTACGGTCATGATTGGAAATGTTGGCGATAAAACGGACGTTTTTATGTTATAAATAGGTTACGTTTAAGGGTAGGAATTTCGGGTATTTGTATACCCGGGTACCCGAAATATTTTTCTGGCGGGTACCCAGGTACCCGCCCCACCCCCTAAAAATATTGACATTTTCCACCATTTAAAGCTAAATGTTCACGGAATACAAGGGCGTGTGACCTAAAAAGCGAGTATACTATTATGATCAATCAAAATAAACTATCAGATTCAATTTATATTGTCACAATGTGAAGAAATTGGAAGAAAACTTAAATTTAAATGATCGTAAGATTGGCCTTTGTTTACATATTTAGACATTGTTTTGTGTTTGTTTTTCGCGTCTACGTCGCAGATATTAAGCGGCGCGTCTAGTATTACGCACGGGAAGTTTCAGCGCGCGACGTAATGATCGAACAGCTGTCGCAGCATTTGAAAAGCGCGGAACTCCGCTTAAATTCCCGCCAAATAACCATGCGCCTTTTACTGGTTCAAACTTACCAAAACAGCAATTTAAAATCACCCAAAAGAATGGGAAATAATCGCTTCCGATTAGTAACTTATGATGGTAATGATAGAATACATATAAAAGTATAAAATAATAGAGAAATATGAAATTCAATTTTTGAAACAAGTGCCGGGTTGACACTGTAATATATAATTTTTTTGTTTTGTTTGAATTTTGGGTATCCGGGTACCAAATTTGGCACCCGGGACTGGAAATTTCGGGCGGGACTCGATTACAACAACTAAAATATTTCTATTAAAGTTTTACAGATTAGAATGTAATAAATACCAAAAAGACCAACAAATAAACAAATTGTATAACTAGAGATAAACATTCCAAATAAACAATGTTTAAAATCATTCATTTGTGGTGAGATTACTTGTTTTGACTTCTTACAAGCATTAACAAATAAATTGGGTTGAAAATGGTTTGTTTTGAATTATTCGTATACACTTTAACATGGGCTAAAAAGTTACCCTACTTTTCACTTCTTTTTTCAGTAAATGCTGGTCCATGTCATGTCGTAATGAATAAGGCAAATGAAAATGAACTGGGTATCGTTTTGTCATACTAAATTGTCTGTCCAACCACAAAATAAAGTTGCTGAAATAAAACATAGGCCCTGAGGAACATTAGTGGAATTAAATATTGATGTAATAGCCAAGTATATTATGTTGCTGTGCCATAAGAGTGAAATATCTTCAATTGTGATTTTCATCGAGGTTATATAACTGGACATTTGCAAAGGTAGTGGACATGGCCTGAAAAAATGTTTTTTTCCCGACAAGCGATTCCAAATTTCCCTCCAAAATGGAATGCATTTCTTAATGAAAGAGTAACATTTCCCTCCAAATGCCAAAATTTCCCTCCAAATGCTCAAATTTCCCTTTCCGTATTGCCTACTTTTTCAGCCTGTGGACTCGTGGAGAACCTAGACTTTACAGATGAAATTACTTTTAAAGGAGATACACAGCTTACAATATCAGTGGCAATATAATAAGCCATGTGATAAATTTAAATTGTTTATGGACAATGAATAAACAATTGGATCATAACGAATGCTTGGTAAAATCACTAATCTTAAAAAAAAAAATGAAAGGAAGGGTGATGATTGAAGTTAACCTTTTAAAAATACATAACTTCCATGTGTTTCAATGGCTACCAAAATGCTACCTTCAATAGTCCAGTCAAAGTCATTAACAAAAACACTTGTTTTATAAAGAAGGAAAGATGTAGCATGATTGCCAAATTATGATATCACCTATATGATTAGGCCTAATAAAAATAAATTGTTGTTTCCGGTAACCCGACCGACCCTCTTAAAACCTGCCGACCGTAAAATTTTTATCAACATTTTGAAAAAATAAAATTTATTTTCTACCTACCGTTCGTATTTTTTCAGTCCAAATTTACGGAAATGTATTGAGAGAATAAAAATTTTACATTCCCATTTAGTTTTATATTCCCATTTTGCCGAAGTGGATGTACCCATTTCCATGAATTCTGCAACAATTCTGAAGTTTACTTTCCGTTCGTCCGTACGAATATAAATAAAAATGAATTAAATCCCCAGTTTTATGTTGCTCCACTGCAGCTGCTGCGGATTATCCCCTATCCCCTACACAGAAGAGATTGGATCGGGTTTCAGCAAAGAATCGTGAGATCTTTACCGCACGTGTGATGTTCGGGGAATTCCCTTCCTCCAATGTAAACCTATGTACACTCTGGGCGTGAATTTGCATGATTTAAACGGTGTAAAACGCTGAGCGAATCTCGACCAACGAGGTCGACCACACCGCTATTGCAAACTTAAAATGGATTTCTCTACATCGCGGTCTAGTGTCAACATGAAAATGCTGAAACCCGAATAATGATTTAATATTCTAGATTTAATATACGATTTCAGGGTAATTATTTTTGTTCATGATTTGTGCATTACGTATGTTGTGTGAATCTAAAATAAGATATGTTAAATTTAGCTCCTTCAAGTATGCTACATTGACTCGTACTAAAAATGTACGTCTGGATTTGAATATGATTAACTAGAAACACTAAAAAACAAAATTGTATGGGGGTGGTGTGGCAATTTTGTGTGAAAATTGTGCATCAAATGGCATGGCGTCATTCGTGGGTTGATTTTTCAAAAATCTTCAAAACTCTGAGGGGGGCGCACCCACCCTTAGACTCCCCCCTGTGCGGACCATCCAAATCTTGTTCCACATTTCCCAACAAGTTGCACGTTTTCATGAAATTTGCCTCGAAAGTTGGCGTTCAGATTGCGATGTCGTCAAAATTCGGAAGCTTTGCAATTAATTTACATGGTGAATCCAAAATATTATTTTTTTGTAAAATTATTTTTTATCCCGACTGACCGACCCTCTTTTTTGTCAGCATGTTACCGGAAACAAACATTTTTTTTTTATTAGGCCTTATATATGTTATGGATTGATGATGTGAGCATGCGCTGTGTGCTTAGAGTTGCAACATGTGAGAACTTAGTAGAACAATGCGTCCCAGAGTGTGTTATTATTAGGTGTTAAAATTCCGTTAACCCTAACGCAATTCCTACCCACATTTTCCAATGAAATTGTTTTCAACGACAAAAAGCGCAGACAAAAAGAGTGGCCACGCCCCCGGGGCTTGAACCCACAACCTTGCGAGACGAACGCTCTACCAGTGCCCCACGGGGGGAAACCATAGTTAGCCTTGGGCCATTATGGTGGCTTCCGCACCAGGCACTCCTGCGAGTCGCAGCTTATTTTAACCATTGATGACCTTGACAAGAAAGTTTCTGTTGACATGATCATAATGGATTTCAGCAAAGCATTCGACTGTGTCCCGCACAAAAGATTACTGCATAAAATGGAATGCTTTGGTGTCACTGGTAGAACTCACACATGGATATCAAACTTCTTGACTAAACGGAAACAACGAGTTGTTGTCGATGGTGATCATTCACAATGGGTACAGGTTAAATCGGGCGTCCCGCAAGGTACCGTACTCGGCCCACTTTTGTTTTTATCATATATAAACGACCTTCCGGAAAACATCTCGTCTGAGGTTCGTTTATTTGCCGATGATTGTGTAATGTATCGACCCATCCTCAACAACTCTGATGTTTCCAGTTTGCAAGCTGACCTTGATACGTTATCATCTTGGCAAAATTCATGGCAGATGAAATTTAATACCCAAAAATGCTATGTCCTCAAACTCACACATGCCAAATCACAAACTACACATCATTATAAATTAGGTCAGACCGTAAACCGTATTACAAGAAACCAAATCGCACGCATACTTGGGAGTACACATTACACATAACCTTAAATGGGATGACCAGGTTAACCATTCAGTCGCTAAAGCCAAAAAATTAGTTTCGAAATTATTGACCAAAAAGTGCTAAAAAAGTGAATTTTGAGATTTTTTATCCCAAAATTCACATTAATTTAGTACTTTTTGGTCAATAATTTCAGAACTAAACATTTTAAAGGCAAAAAAAAAAATGTGTCCTAGATAATTGAATTAAGATGCTTTCTGTTAAATTTTAGAATTTTTTACCTAAAAATTATTTTGTTAGGTTTGTAAAATTTAGGCAAAAAAGAGGCATTTTTGGGCAAAAATATCAAAATCACGATTTTTGATACCAAAAATGGATTCCCCGACTCATTTCATTCAAAAAAGTGTATACTTTTATGTACAACACATAAATAGTATGGGCAATATCCTCAAATAGGTCTTACATACAGAATAAAGTACAAGGCAGCAATTGTTTTGCAGTTGATTTGCATTGTAAACATGATAGCTGCTGTGTGCTTTATTCCGTATGTAAGACCTATTTGAGGATATTGCCAATACTTATAGTTTGAAAGTTACAGTGCTTGACAAATTCATACAACGACACTTGACAGCCCCCTTAAGAACAACAACCCGCCGCATCTAGAAGAAACTACTTGCGCACTCACACCCACCGCGCTTGGCTTCGTAGGAAGCGTTGCGGAGTATTTCTTCAAAGTCAATGTATTGTAGATAGATGATAGCCACTTCAAGATTTTGGGAAGTTGCCGAATTCTGCAAGAAAGGCACTCGCTCGATTCAAGACAGATGACTTTTTTGCAATCAAATTAAGATCATATTTTTCATTTAACATTATCATTTGGTTACCTGCACCATCTGACCAAGTCTGACAGTATCTTTCATGATTGTGTCTCTGCATGTCTTGCATTTTGCTCGGCTACTTTTAGCATATTCTACCCTCCATGGATAATCCACTCTGTCCCCCATGATGTTGTTTTGATTGATGATTTTGGTGCCGTCAACACGTGAGTTGACCTCTAATTAGAGGCTGAATGTGACCCCGTCAATTTTAGAGTTCACATGTCACTGATCTCAAAATTTCGTATTGGTTGTACTACAACAGCTGATTCGTGCCATTGATACGAGACTATATCCTAAATCCCAGGGTTGAGTATAGGGTGTCCCAACTTCTTTTCATCCCATGCTTTTAAGCATGGGATATTAGTTTGGTTTTCGCTCAGGGAGTTGGTCTGATAAGGAAGATAAGGGCATGTGAGTTAAACATTATTTGTGTATGAAATAACACATCTTTTGTTGATTTCACCAATTTTAGTGCAAAAAAAATGAAAAGAAATTGCCAAAGTATGTTTAGTTTCATGTTTGAATGGAGGAATTTGAATGGAGGAATTCCATTCAATATTACCAAAGTTATGATTTTTGGATTTTTACTGAAAAAATAACATATTCTCACTTCTAATAAAAGATAATGTATTAAACTTGCCTAGGGTAACTAATAGACCACTACACATGTGGTATCTACATTGTTAAATACATTGGTAAATTAGTGTATTGTAAGTTCATATTCAAAGACCGTCTCTCTATATCTGTAATATAATTTACGGAAGTTCATTATGGTTTTATCATTGAGATTACAAGAAATGCCAGGCAAATGCTTTGAAAGAGTGTTTTGGCATAGCGGAATATTGTAAGGCATCCTTGAACGGGACTCTGTAGCTTAGGCCTTTGCCTCAATAATGTCTTGTATGCCTTTTAAAAAAGATTATTGTCCTTGTTAAAGTTTTCATTGTATTTTGTATTAGATAACCACCAGACTAGTCAAGCAAGAGTCGAGTATAGGAAACAGTTTTTAAGAGACACTTAGAATCCTTTTAGTAAGAACTCTAAGTTTTGTATAATCCTTTTAGTAAGAACTCTAAGTTTTGTATTAAAGCAAGACTTGTGGCATTGCTCCCCAAGAGAGATTGTTAAACCTTCTTCACCAAATAAGTAATTGTATTGAAAATATCCGAAGAATTAAGATTTAAATGGTTATCTGGTCCAACTTTAACGATAGGTAGGCCTATACATAACAAACCAAAATGAGCATCAATTGCGAAAAATATTATTGTTTTCCACACTGAACATGGCAGTCGGTTTTCAAGAAAAGGAAAGAAAAATCCAATCTACTATAAATGTGTAACTGAATTTAAAGATTGAATTATGGTGAGACTGGTTGATTTCAATATTATCAGCAAAGTTATTGAGAAAGTACACTTCATAGTATGGATTGTTATTATCTTGGTTCAATAATTTATGCAAAAAAAGGTTTCATGCAAAATCAAAAGTTTAAAATGAAATAAGTTTTGAAAGAGCAATAAGAACATCAATTTTCATCTATGACAATTCTGTGTGCTTGGCATAATAAAAAGAGGTTTGGTTTCGTTTCAATTTTGCTGACAGTATGTAGTTTTGATTGCAATTAGAACTTCGTTTGACTTGTCTTTGACCAGGCATGCCAGGGATACACTAGTAACCTTAAATAGCATTGTCTCAGTTGTAGACATGGAATTAGACATCCAACGCAGGGTTGGAATTGGATTAATCTGGAAATTAAGCTAAATATAATGTAGGCCTATAACCTTTTTTCGCACCGAGTTATGACACTGTGAAAATAAGTTATAGGTATTTGTCCTCCAACTTTGACCAACCTAAAGAGCAATTTCATCTTTAAAAAAATGAAATGATTAAAATCGGTGCCTTCCGTTTATTTTATTTTTTATCTTTATAAATGGAATCATCTTGGGCATGGGTTATCCCTTTTAAAAAGGAATTTTTATTAGGGCACAATCTTGATTAATTTAGGCCTTGAAGGTGTATAAGCACGGGGCGGGCGGTAGGGGCGGGGACGGCCGCGGGACGACTGAAGGACGGCAGGGGGAGGGCTGGCAGGGGCGATAGAAGCCATGAAGTAATGAGGTTTGGGAGGCAGGGGGTTACTGAAGAACGCTACGGGACTGGTTAATCTAGGCCCAGTGACGGAGCTTTAGGCCTTGGGGTTGAGATATGCCACGGGGCGGGACGGACGGGGCGGGGGCGGTGACGAATGGGGATTGTGTGGAGTGATACAATGTGGTTTGGGAGGCAGGGGGTTAATGAAGAAATGTGATGCTAAATTGCGTAACGGATATGCCACGGGGCGGGGTGGGCGGGGGCAGGGCGGGGGGGGGGGGGTGACGGATGGGGTACGGGAGATGGTTAATGTTGGAGTTGAAATATGCCACGGGGCGTGGCCGGGCGGAGGGTCTTTTTTAATGTATACCGTTGAAATTTGAAAACTTTTGAATTAAAACAAAACCTTTTGATTTAAAACAAACATGTTTTAAATATTGTTCTATTCCTAATGTGTTTCGTTATACATTTTTCATTTTGTAGGTGTTCTATCTGGTAGGCCCTACTCCCTAGCGGAAGAGCCCGTCCGATGGACGGGCGTCCCGCTAGTTATAATAATACGTAAATTCTAGGGCTATCCGAAAAAAGCATCTGCAAAGGGCCTTGGTCTTGGTCTTTATCACAAATAATCAGATCAGATTTCAAAACACAACACATAATTTAGTGTCTCCAATGTTAAGTTTTTTTGGTATCCATAATAAATGATCCCGTAGCTTTTAAAACCTTCTAGTTTCAAAACGTTCAGATGTTCACAACTACCCAACAAGACATGGCAATGATTTTAACGTGACAAATAACAAAAAGACTTTCTCCGACCGTGTTCGAACCAATGGTCCAATTACCTGGAATTCACTTCCCAAAAACAAGAAACAGTCCAAATCTTTGAAGCATTCCGAACCCAATTAAAGCAAAACCTTATCCAAAATTACGAGTATGTATTTGAGCCCGTCCTTGTTCTGTCTTATGATGTTGTGGGATTATTATTTATTTTAGTATAAAGTGTTTGTTTATGCATTGCTTGTTTTAAGGGGTAGATCATTATAAACTCGGGTTATAAACAGGCCTTATTGGCTTTCCAGTCTACTCCTCCATATTATGGTTTTTTATGTGATTTCTTTTTATATGGAAATAAAGATTGATACTTGATGATACTTGATACTTAGAGAGAATTTAGAATGAAAATAAACTGCAGCATGTCACAGTGGCGTAGCTCAGGGGGGGGCAGGGGGGGCAGTTGCCCCCCCTGACAGAACGTTTTTGTGCCCCCGCCCCCCTTTGTGCCCCCGCCCCTCTCTTTGAATATAGTGTTTATATGCGGGGTAACCATTTAAAAATGGCGATTTTAGCTTGGTTTTTAAAAATAAATGACCATTTTTGTTAAAAAACTGATTAAAACCCTGAGGATTGGCCAAAATTTGTTGACTATAGTGCTTTTTTGACTGGGAAACTTTGTGTCCGTGCGAAATTTTGTGACCGTGCGAAATTTTTTGACTTCACCCCCCCCCCCCCGCCCCCCCCCCCCCCCCCCCCCCCCCCCCCCCCCCCCCCCCCCCCCCCCCCCCCCCCCCCCCCCCCCCCCACTTACGTGAAATTCACGAGGTGACTGACTTGGAAAAAAATTGGGGCAACCTTTTACGAAAATTTTAGAAATCTTGCCCCCCCTGAAAAAAAACCTAGCTACGCCACTGGCATGTCAGTCCTGCTAGCAGGACAGTTTATTTTCATTTGAACGGGCCTATCCGGATATATGATCCATTTAGTAATTTCAGTTAAAAAGAATGTCAATATCATTATCACTTTCAGGCTTGAATAATATTTTCTGTTTTAATGAGCGATGCATAGGCCTAATGTCCGCGAATTTGTACGCGACAAAATATACTGGATAAGGAAAACTTCCTCTGAACAAAGAAAATTGAAAAGGTTTATGCTCGCGAAACGCCTTATCCTTTTGAAGCTTGAAGTTTGAACTTTTTGAACTTTTTGAACTTTCTGAACTTTGAACTTTATTTTGTTGATAAACATAATTATTACTTCTTAAATTTACGATTGTAATACTCCGGAAAAGGATGAACATGTATCAATAGTTAAAATAAAGAAAGACAATAAATACCATCATATTTAATATGAGCATCAGACAAATTGAAATAAAAAAGATTAAGTGAGAGTTTAAAATCAAGAAATAAGAAGAGAGGCTATGATGAGAGAGCCTAAAAGTAAAACAGGACAAAATATAACATTTCAGGAGCCAATTGAGTGTATTTTATCCCTCCCCCATCTATTGTCCACCTACCCACCAAAGTATGATCGTGCTCTCCCGGATGTGCTCTTAATAAAATAACTAATTATTACAGATAAATCTTCAGTTGTTGAGTAGAAGCTTGGTAGTAGATTAAATGCTGTTTGACAAATATTAATAGGCTATTTATAATGTTATCCTCATTATTAAGGTATATTATGTGATCTTTTCCTAGGGACGCCCTCAATCCTCGAAAAAATTGGAAGCAGATTTTCTTGAAGATTTACATTTCTGATCATAAATCAGAGTTAAAGGTATATTATGTGATCTTTCCAGGGAACGCCCTCAACATCGAAAAAAAATGAAAGCAGATTTTCTTGCAGATTTACATTTCTGATCATAAATCGTACATACATTCCAAGTTACAGGGCGATACACTGCAAAATCTCCGGTGTTAAACTGCAACACTGAGCCGGTGTTACGCTCCTGGTGTTAATGTTGGTGTTAGGTCAACACCATAGGAATAACTGATGCAACACTTCTCATGGTGTTAAATTTCTTGTGTTAAACTTGGTGTAAGAATAACTCCCATGGGTGTCACTATTCCACACATGCGCACGGGGGTGGGTTATATTGGTTTTTTAACACTTTGGATTGTATATTTATACATTTGATCTATAGTGATTGATACTGCAACATGCACCATTCCATAATTAAATGGCAAGTAAGAACATTAATTCACAAAAACGTTCAAGTTTTGATAAATTTGAACTGTTGAACAGTGAAATATGTTATTTGCAAGTATTTTATTGTTAAAGTACTTCAACTTATCTAACATTAATATTTTAACACCAGAAGGTGTAAAAAAAATAATATTTTAACACCAGAAGGTGTAAAGTTTTTAATGTTTTAACACCAGAAGGTCAAAAATTGTTACTGGTGTTGTCATATTGTAACACCCATTGGTGTTATATTTAACACCAACGTTGTAACACTAGTGATGGTGTCATTTTAACACCAGGTGGTGTGGTCCTATAGTGAATCCGTACTGGTGTTAAATTTAACACCCGTGGTGTTAAATTTAACACCACAGTTTTTGCAGTATACGATTCTTAATTACTTCAAAATCATGGTTTTAGAGTGAAAATAAACTGTTGGGATAACACGACAGTTTATATTTTCACTCTAAATTCACTCTAAAACCATGATTTTGAGGTAATTAGGAATCGTATCGCTCTGTAACTTGGAACGTATGTACGATTTATGATCAGAAATGGAAATCTGCAAGAAAATCTACTTTCTAAAAAAAAAAATCATGAATAGAGGGCGCTCTCTGTACGATTCTTAATTACTTCAAAATCATGGTTTTAGAGTGAAAATAAACTGTTGGGATAACACGACAGTTTATATTTTCACTCTAAATTCACTCTAAAACCATGATTTTGAGGTAATTAGGAATCGTATCGCTCTGTAACTTGGAACGTATGTACGATTTATGATCAGAAATGGAAATCTGCAAGAAAATCTACTTTCTAAAAAAAAAAATCATGAATAGAGGGCGCTCTCTGGAAAAGATCACATAATATGCCTTTAACTGTCCGTTAACCAGGACAGTTTATTTTCACTCTAAGACTAAAACCATGATTTTGAAGTAATTAAGAATCGTATCGGATCGCCCTGTAACTTGGAATGTATGTAGGCCTACGATTTATGATCAGAAATGTAAATCTGCCGAGAAAATCTGCTTCCACTGACTTTTTTTTCGAGGATTCAGGGCGTCCCCTGGAAAATATCACATAAAATACCTTTTAATAGGTATAGCCTAATCATGACAAATGGTACATTATCCGTGTGATCGTGAATACTTTGATGAATGATGTCACTGATTAATTTAATTTTAGCGAACCAGTCGCGATTACCAGTATTACTATACATTTCTTTAGACGCCCAATTGGGTGTTATAAATCATAGAAATGATGGCGTCATTTGTGCATGGTTGCCGTGCTTCTCAAAATCCAGCTCGAAAAATGCGCCCAAATCAGTGAAATTTCATGTTTCACTCAGGTCCAAGCATCCGGATGGGGGGAAGGCAATGGGATTCATCTCACAGTTGACCCTACTAGTTTCCTCACCTGATCACCCACAATCGCCCTTTTGCTATTGAACTCTAATACAGAATGTATCGCGTTTTGATGTGAATCCCGACAAGACGTTCAAACGCCCGGGGGGTTACTTTCACCAAAATCGTACGTGGATGTGCCTGCCGGACTTCGAAATGTGACTTTCCCTATACCTGTTTTTTAGCTATTTTCCCACCCATCAATATACCAATTTTGTAAGAAAAGCACCCAATTTTGCACAAATTGGGCGCTTTTCCCAAAAATGTCTCAAAATACACCCAATTTATGCCAATTGGGCGCTTTGGTCTGTGATGAAAACCACCCCATCGCTATACCAATTTTTGCGAAAAGCACCCCAAAAGGCAGGCACATAATACATATACCATATCAATGTGAGAACCGCCCCCCCCCCCCCCCCCCCCCCCCACGGGTTCAAACGTGGTTAAACGTCCCATTGATATTACAATTGATACAATAGGCATCAATTGATAAAAACAAAATATTGATTGGAAATGAAGAGGTGGCTTTTAAATAAAAATGTTGGTCAAAAGTATACACCAGATCGCACCAAATGAGTTCTAAAATTGAAGAAAAAAATCCAATTCTGAGACTCCCCCCCCCTGTTCGAGCTTTGCAGCATGTCATGTCATACTTCTACATCTGATATCCTTCAACAACTGATT